>OU015748.1:123910183-123921881 GCA_907169655.1 Acomys percivali | reverse complement strand
TACGGCATCAGGCTGGCCTCTGAGCTTGCCTCTGGAGTGTTGGGGTTATAGACATGTACAAATCTATCTGGCTTCTTGTACAGCCTGCCCCTCCCCCCTGCTGTCCCCGGGCTTCTCTGGAGGTTCTGGGGTCCCCTAAGTCTCTCGTCTCAAAGCTGAGCACACTAGGTGCTGTCTAGCAGAATCTGGGATCTTTCAAGGCTCATGCTGCTGAGTCCACCCTGTTCCCCAAGACCCTCTTTTATTTTTTTGTGACAGGGTCTCCCCATGTCGCTCAGGCTGGCCTCTAGGCTTGCAGTGACCTTCCTGCCTCTCCCTCTGGAGTAGCTGGGACTAGAGACATGGACAGCCTAGATAGGAGCTTCTCTGTTACCCTTTAATATTTTGCAAAAGCTTTCGGGAACTGGCAGACAGCTAAAGTTGTTTCAGGACCAGCTGTCTTCCTGGATCTAACCCTAACCCAGGCATGCAATGGCCCAGAGCTGGTGGGCTATACTTGCAAGGCCTGGAGGTAGCTTTGTTGAGGCCCAGGAAGCACAGCAGCTCAACACCACAGCTTGGCTAGGCTTATGGCCAACTCCTTGGGCTTTGCCACTCCTGAGGCTGGAGGAGGGAGTGGAGGGCCGAGAAGGAGGCGCAGTCCACTACATCACTAGATGGCTTAAGTGCAACCAGATGTACAGGGACTTTCCAATCAGGCCAGCCCCAGAGGGCAGAGCAGGGCCAAGGGGACCTTCTATGCAAACTGGTTTTCTAATTCCGCACCCTGGGTTTGTAAACTTTGTAAAAGAGGAGAGACTTCCTGTGCTTCTCCAGGGTCTGGTGTGCTAAGAGAGTGTGGATCCTGCAGGGGTGGGGCCTGCCTTTGGATGGATGGGGTGTGGGGAGGTGTGGTAGGGGTGTGGAGAGTGTGGGAGTGGGGTGTGGTAGGGCTCTGTGGGTGTGTGGGAGTGGAGGTGCATAGGGGTGTGGGAGTGTGGTGTGTGTGGGGGGATGGGGTGTGTGTGGGAGTGGGGGGTGTGTTGTGGTAGGGGTGTGTGGGAATAGGGGATGTGGGGGTATGAGGGTGAGGGGGTGGGGTGTGGGAGTTGGGGAGTACAGGGGTTGGGAGCTTGGGGGTGAGGGGGTGGGGGTAAGGGGCAGGGTGAGGCAGTGGGGCGGCACTCTGTGAAGCAGAGATCTGACTCAATCTCTAGAACCTACTGGGGAAAGACCCTAGAAGAGGCCGGTTTGGAGTTACTGACTCTGTAGAGTTTCACAAGCTCCGCGGAGCTCGGTTCCGAAGGTTGGAAAGGAGTAGGGAGATAGGAGTCTATGCTCAGAAATTTGGAGGTGCTCAAATAGTGTGGGTGTCACTGCGCTCTGTGGGGCTAGAGGCACAAAGTGGGGTCAATTCAAGATTCTGTGCTGTAGGATGGGGTGGGGGGAAGACCTCTGTTTCCATAGCAACAACAGTATCCACAGTAAGCTGAGGGCTTTGAGTGTGGGGTACTAGGGTCTCCCTGAGTTAGGCACCTGGAGGGGAAGTGGAGACTGGTGGCTCTTCTCCAAGTCTTGAGTGACCTGAAGTAGAGTTTATCTGAAGGAGCGCATTTTCCAATTTCCACAAAGGTTTCCAGACTGTCAGACTGGGTCTGGAGCGGGGGAAGGGGCCACTGGTATAAATTTAAAAAATAGCAGTGGGAGCCGGGCATGGTGGTTGGATGCCTGTAATCCCAGCACTCAGGGAGGCAGAGGCAGGTTGATCTCTGTGGGTTCGAGGCCAGCCTGGTCTACAAAGCAAGTCCAGGAAAGCCAAGGCTACACAGAGAAACATTGTCTTAAAAACCAATCATCAATCAATCAATCAATCAAACAAACAAAACCCAGCAGTGGGGTAGGGCATGGATGAGAGGATTTCTTTCAATGGGGGAGACTTTGGCAACTGTGCCTTGATGGCTGAACCCCAAATCCCAAAAGGCTGGCTTTCCATTTGTAGACACAGCAGCCTGAGCCCAACCAGAGGCAAGTTAGGGCAGCAGCTGGTGGGGTGTGGTGTCCTCTGGGCACACTCCCTGTCCCCCCTCAGCCGGGATGTGTTTCCTTCCTTTCCTGCCCATAGTGACTCCTGAGGGGGCCCAGCAGAACACCAAGGAGAAAGGGAGCTCCCGCCAGCCTGCCGCCCTTTTCCTCTTCCTCGCCTCCGTTTCTTCCTGCTTCCTCCCTCCGCCCATCCTCCCCTGGGGCCCTTTTCTTCCCTTCCTCACCCCACCTGCTCCTGTTTTCTCTGGGCCTGGCTCCTGCAGCCTCCCTTAGTCCTCCCTCTAAAGCCCTTCCAGTGGGTGGGAGGCATCCTGTAAAGTTTCTCGGAAAACGCCTGACGCCCATCTCGGGGCCACGATGTCACCCACCCACCCATCCACTCCTACTCCTGCACACACACTCCACATGCAGTTGCACCCCTGCTCCTGAGGTGAGTGACAGTTGGCCCCCTCCATCCTGGAAGTAATAGAAGCCAAGTAACTGCAGGAGGATGGCAGGCCTGGGAGAGCCTTCATCACCACTATTATTAACCAATCCATTGTGGGCACTTGACCTACCCTGGGAGGCTCCCAGTGACCTCGGCAGGGGGCTTTCAGGGCACAGATCCCTTGCCTGAGGGCAGATAGGAGAGGGGTCAAGCAGGAGCCCTCAGAGATTAGCCCCCAGAAAGGCCAAGGATAGAGATATGATGAAAGGCCATTTGCTAGGACTGAGTGTGTGTCAGCTTCCGAGTGATGTATTAACAGAAAACCTTAATGAGCTCTGGGAAGGAAGGCGGTACCTCATTGCCTGGGCACTGGGCAGGATGTAGGTGAAGGAGCCAAGGGACCAGGCTTCCTTCCACCTGCTAACCAAAGCCCTTACTCTGACCCATGGCCACCTGAGACTCAGAACCGCCAGGTGACACTGCCAAGTTCCTGGCCTCACCTGTGGTGGAACCTCATGAAGGCTTCTGCAGCTGCTGAGCGTCCCACTGAGGGGGGAGCAAGCTTTGTCTCTAAGCAGACATTAACATTCCTTCAAGCTGGGTGCCTCTGAAGGAGCCCCTCCTTTCACTAACCCACCCGGGGAACCTGGTGCAGTCTGGTCCTAGGCTCCCCCCCCCCCCACCCCCCACCCCCCATCAGCAAGGCCACCCAGGCTTGGCATCCTGGCACAAGATGTGGAGGTATCTCTGCTCTGCTCCTGTGGACACCAGCCTCTTAAATCCTACCTCTGGCCCTCATGGAGGCTTGCAAGGACTAGGGGTACGGAGAATGGGGGTGCAGTGGTTCTACATCAAACAAGTCACTTCTCTCTGGCCGCAGATGTCCCAACAGTAAAGAAACAGTGCATTCAAGTTCTTGCTTTGCCACAGCCCCCATCGTGCTAAGATGGTGACTGTGGCTGTTGGCACCCCGCATTTATGACTGGGGTGCTGTGGCCTGGCCCACCACTCCTGAATCGTGGCACGTCCCTAATTTGTGTCAGAGCGTTTGGGTGGAGGTATGGGGTCGGAACGGGAAGGCGCACTATAAACAGGAAGATGTCAGGGCCGGAAGAGCCCCTGGTTTTGATGAACTTGAGAATTTTATTGGCTATTGGTCTGATTTCCATATTTAGGCTATGGAGGGCGGGGGAGATGATTGGCAGTCCGTCCCTTCCTTTTCCCTGGTATCTACAGAGCTGCCGCGGTCTAGGGAGACACAGTCACTGGTGAAGGGATTGGATAGTCTTTAGGGTTCTGCCAGACTCAGGGGTCAGAGGCCGATTCTTGCTCAACTGCCACCCGGAAGGAAAAGGAAGGCTGAGAAAGGGGTCACAGATCCTCTGGACGCTCTGGGCTCCCTGGAACCTCCACCAGAACCACCGCGCTTGTGCCATGACCTCCTAGGGCAGAGGGAGTCTTGGCCTTTATCACCACGGAAGCTCTGACATGCCTGCCTAAAACTGCGCCTCCTCTAGACTGATAGCTCGGCACAATGCAGTTGTTTAGCGCATTCCCCTCAATGCAAACCAGGGAGGTGGCTGGGGCTCCTTCGGTCCCCGCTGGAGAGCCCAGGGTGACTGTAGTCTCTTTCGGGAAGCTCCCCAGCGTGACTGACCATTTATAAGTCCCTGTACACTCCCCACCCCACTTATTCTGTGGCACCTGTGCAGAGACAGTGCCCTGACCTGGCTATCCGCCTTGCCCTGGGCAGTCTGCACACTGTAGGTGCACTGCGCACCTAGGGACGTAGGCGAGAGTCTCCATGCGTCCCAGAAGAGGTGGTCCTGGCCGGGCAGCGGACGGGGCGGGTCCGGCCGGCTGCCTTCCCCTTTGCCCTTCGACCCAGGAAGCGGCTCAACGCCAGCGGCCACGCTCGGCAGCCTGGAGCTCAAGCCTGGCCTCTGCACCCGTCCAGCCTCCTAGGTCTCCCCGCCTCTAGGCCGGACCTCCACCCCCGGCGCAACTTCCCGCTCCGACGGCAAGGGAGGCGGGAGCAAGCGTGCGGCCTGAGAGTGGCGCAAGGACACTCACGCACCGAGGGTCATTTGCTCTTTTTCCCCCCCGGGTGGCTAATTTATTTTCGAGCCCGGGGAAGGAGAGGCGGGGCGGCGAGGCCGCTGCAAGGGGCTGGGCGAGCTGGGGCGGGGGCGGGGCGCTGGGAGGGGCGGGGCGCGGGCCGGGAGGGAGGGAGCTGGGGGCGGGCGAGGGGAGGAGGGGTGGGGGGTCCTGCCTGCGGGGGGAGCCAGGGCCGCCCCTTGTCCGGCCACCCCCACTGCCCAGTCCCGCTCCCGGCCGCGGCGGCCGCAGCAGCCGCAGCAGCAGCGGCCCCAGGATGGTGAGCGCCGCTGACCCCCAGCCTTGGCCTGTCGCCCCCGGCCCGCGCTCCCGCCCCGGTCCCTGGGCCGGACGCCCCCCGAGGCCGCGCACACTCACCTAGGACCCGTCCGGGATGCCGAGGTACGCGTCGCAGGCCCGGGAGGGGGCAGGCGCGGGAGCGCGGGGGCCCGCCGGGGGTCAGGGGGTGGCGACTGTGCGGTCCGATGTCCGGAGCTTTGTCCGCGGGCGCGGGGCTGTGCGAGGCCCGGGAGGGCGGGGGCTGAGGGGCAGGGGGTCCAAGTAGGCGGAGGTCGGAGGGCAAGGTCGGGAGAGACCGGAGCGGGTGCGTGGGAGCCCAGGGTCATTTCCCTGGAGGAAGGGGGCTACTAGGGATGAGATCGCCGCTCGGCCGCCACCGGGCACCAATTTCACCGCGGGGTCTGGAGCCGAGTGGGTGGCGTTAGCCAGCGACAGGCTCTGGAGAGTCTGCGGGCTTGGGGAGTGGGAGCCAGGATTTGCGGGTTCGGGACCCCAAAGGATCCGGCGGCCGGAGCCCGAGGGCCGACCCGCAGGCCCCTCCCACTCCGTCAGGTCTTTGTCCAGCGGCCCCTGTGTGTGCGGGAGGGGGTGGGGGCTGGGTTACTGGCCTGGAGATTCCCCAGCATCGTGACGGGGCAGTGACAGGAGACTGAGGCCATTTCAGTCCCTGCGCCCCTAACGCACACGCCCTTCGTTTCTCCTCACCTCGGGACAGTAGTCCCAGCTCAGAGTTGGGGTGTTGCACGAAGCTGCGCTTACTTTCACCCGTGGGTCATTGGTTAGTCGAAGCCCCCGGAGTTCCCAGCCTTTGCGAGAGCCCCTTAAACTTCCCCACTCCTAGAGCCCTCTTCTGGTCTATGCAGAGATTCCCACTTTCAGACCCTTGGTAAAGGGTCCCCCCGTAGATTGTTGGGCACACAGTAAGAGCTTAATAGATGTTGGCTTTCTCCGGGACCTCGCTGGTTCAGTGGTTCCCGCAGGCGGAGGGCTTGTGTGTGGAGCGTTAGCGCTGGGGAGAGCGAGAGCAGCCCAGAGCCTGCGCCCCGCGGCGGCCCGGAGTGCAGGGGTGGGTTGGCGGGTGGGTGGGCTGTTAAAGGGACGGTCACTAAATCAGGATTAGGCCGTGGGGCTGTCAGGCTGCCGGCCCTGTCTCCATGGATACCTAATTTAGAGGAGAATGGAGGGACGGAAGAATGTTTGTGTTGTCCGTAGGGGCAGTAGAGGCGGAGCGGGCTCCTGCTTTCAGCCCTGGAGCTGGGAGCTGGGATCTGCTCCCCTCCCACTTTGAGTTTATAGTCTGGGGGTTTCTCAGTTCCCCAGGTTTGACACTTTGCCTGGAACCACCCAGTATTTGGAATTGGCCTGGAGACACTGTGGTCCAAGGACCTCTGATTGCATGGGGGGAGTTTCGGAACCGCACAGAGTTCCATCCAAAACCCCTCAGCATCCTTCCAGAACCTCCCGTGCCCCAGAACCCCTAGGCTGGGTGCGAACGCCCTTCTCTGCTGGGCTTTAGCTCCACCCCCGCTCCACCAGGTACAGCCTTGACGTGTAGCGGGGGTAGGGTGGGGTGGGGGGTGGCGTGAGCTACAGTGGCCCCAGGATCTGAGAGCCGGATTCCACTGCCTGGAGCTGCCGGCAGAGGGTGGGGCGGGGCTTTCTCCCTTCGCCAGAAGAAAGGGGAGGGTCTTGCTTGGACGGGCCCGGGAGGGCTGTGTGACAGGCCTCGTAAATCCCCCTTACCCATATTTAACAACCCCATTTCATTTATTTCCACTTGATTCCTTCGGTGTGCGCAGCAGCCAGAAGCGACCCTCGCTGCCCTTGATTCCACTGGTGCCCTCAGTATCCAGAAGCGACCCTCACGCCGCCCTTGCTGTGCTGTCTTCTCGGGGAATTTAGTAGTAAAGCAGCCTTGGAATTGCTCCTGGAAGGCCCAGTCCTTAGGACTTCTCAGCCTCCCTAGGAGGAGGGAAAGGGGACCTGGATGACACAGTGATGCGGTGGGCCCCCAAGGCCTTGCATAGTCTTTGGCTCTGGGGAAAGACACTGGCCAGATTGAAGGCCACATAGTTAGACATTGCTAGTGCACAGGCAGATGGAGGCGGGAGGAACCGAGGCCCCAGTACGGTCCTCACAGCGTCGGTTCCTGCCTCCCTCCTGGCCAGCCGTGGCCTCAGTTTTTTATGGATCAGGCGTCCCTCCCCTCCCCTGCCTGGCTGCAGCTTTATTGCTCCGTCTCAGGCTCTCTCCACGCAATTTCACGCCTCTCTGCCTTTGCTCCTGCTGGTCCTTCAACCAAATGCCTTCTCCATTGTCCCGGCCCTGCCACAGCCTCCTCATTCTTCAAGGTCCAGCTAGGATGCCACATATCCCCCTGTGTAGCCTCCCCAGAGTCCCCAGCTCTGGTCACTTGCCCCTCCCTCCACAGCCTCCCCGCCCTGCACCTGGACCTCCCTTCCATTGTGGTTGGGTATGGCCCCTGCCCCACAGTGTACTTTGTACCGTTTTGACCATAAATATTGGTTGGGTGAGGAAAAGGAGGTCTGTGAAGACTTTAACCAGGTGGTCTGCAAAGCCTGGAATCTGGTCACTCTGGGCAAGAAGCTCTACCCTCCCGGGTGGCGGAGAACCCTGAGTGGCTCAGCGCCTCCTTTCTTTCTCCCTTTCTCCCCTCCTCCTTTATGACTCTCCCCACCCCCCAAGTCCAGGGGGGACTTTGCCCTTCCCTTCCCCACAGACCAGCATTCTTTCCCGGCCATTATCATCCTGTTAAACAGAGAGACCAGTCACGACCCATATGGATCACATTAACAATTGCTTATTATCTGGCCGGGAGCCCCGGGAGCCCCCACTCCTCATCACTAGTCCCTACGGCTGCAGCTCCGGGTCCTGCCGAGCCCCTCCTCCCCTCCCCCACCACTGGTCACGGAAGAGGTCAGGGGACAGGTTGGTTGGTTACCCTCTCCTCCCCTGACCCCTCCAGCAGAATTTTTGCCTCTTCTTGCCTTGGTACTCGGTGGCTTTGCCACCTTATTTAATGAAAACCAGTCTCCACACAGTGGGCTAGGCTCAGGAAGGTCCCAGGGCTGCATCCAAGAAGGTGACCAAGGCCTGGCATACTTTTGGTCTGCTTTGAGGATTCTTGTCACCAGTGGACAGAAATCAGGGGCCAAGGGTGAGCCATACTCACCTGAGATCTTAGTCCTGGGGAGAGGGGAGTCCTCAAAGCTGTGTGACAACGGATTCCAAGGTTTTTCCTGCAAAGAATTAAGAAATAGGCCCAGAATGAAACTGGACCTGAGGGCTCACACCTGTAATTCCAGCACAAACGAGGCTGGGACACAATTCTCATTAGTTCAAAGCTAAGCCCAGGGTACACAGTGCATTCATTACAGGGCCACAGAGCGAGGCTTGGTCTCAAAACCAGTCACTGCCTGCAACAAGAGAGGGCCTGGATGTAGCTCAGTGGTACAGTGTGTGTATGGTGGCCCCATCACGCCCAGCAGAAGAAGCAAGGACTCTCTCATGGTGTTTCCTGGAGCCGAGTGAGTCAGCCTGAGGTGCACAGTGAGTGAGGGGGGCTTATGCTACAAGCATACACTGGAAGAACCTAACTGAGGTGGTAGGGCCTTTAGGACCTCTTCTGGGGGTGGGGATGAGGGGAGGGGAGGGAGGGAGGGAGGGTGTCTCTGGGCTGCAAGTTAGCTCAGAAGCAGAGCGTCCAGCCAGAATGTACAAGATCCTGGCTTGGAGTCTGCTTGCTTGCTTGTTTGTTTCAAGACAGGGTTTCTCTGTGTAGCCCTGGCTTTCCTGGATGGAAGTCATTCTGTAGCCCAGGCTAGCCTCGAACTCAGATTCACCTGCCTCTGCCTCCCAAGTGCTGGGATTAAAGGTGTGTGCCCCCACTGTTGGGCTTTGGGTTAGATTCTGGGTCATTGAGAGGCAAAGCAACAGCAGCTGAAACTGTGGGTCTCTAACTTTTGACTTGTAGAACCCCCAGGAGGCTAATGAAAGTGTCCCCAAGAAAGTATGTTGTCATCAGCTGGCACCACTATACTCTGCGATCCCCTTTAAGGGCTGTTGGGTCCAGAAGCTCCCTTTCCGTGGTCCAGCCCCTATGAGGTTCTGAGGCCAGCCAGGATCTGGCCTGCAGCCTACCTCTTCTGACCTCACTGGGTCTTGGCAAGGGACTGAGTGAGCTGCCAGGCCAGGCATAGGCGGTGGCTGGGATGCCTTTCAGGTAGGAGGGTTCGCACTGCCTGGGTCAGGGTTGGGCTGTCCCCCAGCTTTGATCATGTGGCTTGGAAGGAGACTGGTCCAAGTTATTTATTGCTTAAGGCTCCACTTGTATGCTGGAACAAGGGGCAGAGTGGATGGAGGCTCTTCCCAGAGCAGCCCTCCCCCTCTCCCACCCCCCCCCCCCCCCCCCCCCCACCCCCACCCCAGGATCAGGGCAACTCTGAGATCCTGTAGTGTGGAGGAAGTGCTCAGTTCCCCTTGGGAAGTGAGCTAAGGAAGGCATCTGCTTGAGTTATAGCCTTGAATGACTGTGTGTGTGTGTGGGGGGGGGGGTGTCTAAGACATCCCCCTGTGAAGACATTGCTGTGACATTCCCCTGGCTTGCCACACCGAGAAAACACTGCGGCGGTGCAGTTAGCGCCTTGCTGCCTTTCAGTTCCTAACTGTGGACAGCTTTAGGATTCACCTGTCAGCCGGAGGCGGCCAGGAGTTCACAGTGGAGAGCTGAGCCCAAGCCCGCCCCATTTCATCTTGTTAATTTATCTGTTGCAGTATTGCTGATCTTGGGGCCTTGTGCGTGCTGGGTGGGCCCTCCGTCCCTGAGCCCCATCCCTGCTACCCCCAACCCTAGTTTACACTGTCTAGTCCTGGACCCCACTCTAAGGAGAAGCCTTGAGCTGTAGTGACCCTGCCTAGCACAAACCGAGGGACTTCTTCCTCATTTCCGTCTCTGTCTCTTTATCTGCAACATGTGGGTAAGAACCGTTCACAGCGGTGAGGTGAGTCCTGGCTTCAGTTTGTGTCTTGCCCCTGTGGTACATGTCTACCTCTGGTGACCTCTGCTGAGTGACTCAGAGCCCAGGCACTTCCAAGAGCCCACCTCCCAGGGCAGGAGTAAGGTGATGTGCAGGCTTGCCGACGGCCATCTCTGAAGGCCTGCTCCCCCCACCCCCCCACAGGCTGCATCAGAATAAAGGGGATCAGAAAGGAAGCAGGCAGGAGAGCCAGCGTGGCTGCTCCTGGGAATTGGGGGGCAGAGGCCCAGGGCCTGGCATGCTTAGACCAGCGACAAGATTACTCGTTGACACAAGGAAGAGACTGCCTCTCACTGTTTGACCCTTGGATAGAGGTGTGCCTACTGTCATGACCCTCTACTGCCACATCCTGGGTGTATCTCAGCCACGCGCCTGAGCGCCAGCCATGGCCTCTCACGATTCTCCCCCACCAACTGGACTCTCACACGTGGAGTCAGAGTCAGTCTCTCAAAAACCTTTTTTAAAAAAAAAAATGTTTGTTTATTGATTGGTGTGCCTCTGCACATTTGTCGAAGTCAGGAGAGCTTGCTTGGGGGAAGCTTGGGGTTTTCTTCCCACCCTAACTCGCTGAACCATCTCGCTGGCCCCTAGAGGCTCTCCTAAGTCTCCGCTTTACACGAGAGGCCTGGGGTGGGGTAGCTCTGGTGTTGCCTGCCACAGGCCTTTCACAGCAGTAGTGGCTGCTTAGGCTTGCAGATCATGCTCAAGGCAGCCATTCATTCAATACCCGTTGCTGTTTGGTTGTTTCATGTGGCGTCACCTTCAAGGAACTTACAAGATGCAAGGGACCAGCAAAGAGGCTAAAGGGCAGGCTTCGGCTCCCAGCATTCCCTGAGTAGGAGAGACCCTCTGAGGGCGTGGCCACTCAGAACTGTACAGGGTGGTTGGGGGAGAGGCTGTGAGGAAGGCCAGCTACCGAGGAGGAGCAGGAATCCTGGGAAGGGGCTTGTCCTTGGGAATCTGTGTCACTGGGAATCGGCAGGCAATTGGGACAAGGGTCACTCTTGGGGCTTGTCTTCCTGGAGCTCAGAGTTATTTTTGACCCTTGGATACTTAAGAGTCTGGGGAGGTGTCTGTCCCCTGAGTGGGAAAATACTAGGTGGTTACTGTGCACCCCCCCCCCCCGAGTTTTATGGCTCCGTCCTCACCCAGTCCATAGGTTGATGTCTGCTGGGGACAGACGACCTGTCTAAGGACTCTGAGCACCAGGAAAAATCACCTCTTACGCCTTGCTCTGCAGAGACATAGCGGTTCGTAGATGCTTTTGCTCCTTGGAATTAACCCAAAATAGGGATCAACTCCACGTGGAAGTTTATTTGAACTTCTTGTGGCTGGGAGGTTCAAGCACGTCGGTCTGGCCTTTGGCAAGCATGTTGGTACCAGTCATGACGTGGTGGAAAGGCACATACGCACTAGCGAGGCAGAGGGAACCGGCTAGCGATAATTGTCCATTCTGGTGAAGCTATTTATTATTCATTCATTTTTTAAGAAGTAGAGACGGTGTCTTGCTATGTAGTAGCCCTGACTGGCCTTGAACTCCCAGAGATCTGCCTTTCTCTGTGTTATGAATGCTAGGATTAAAGGTGTGAGCCACCATGCTCAGACCCCGCTCCTTTTGTGGGAAGCAGTGCTGCGGCTTGAACCTGGGACCTTATGGTACTCCACTGTTGAGTCATGTTTGGCCAGACAGGAGTCCATTCATGAGGATTTAGTCTGCACGGTCCAACTACCGCTTTAAAGAATAGGGGGTCTCTCTCTCTCTCTCTCTCTCTCTTTCTCTCTCTCTCTCTTTCTC
>OU015748.1:123877265-123910083 GCA_907169655.1 Acomys percivali | reverse complement strand
CCTCCCTCTCTCTCTCTCCCCGTTTCTTGCTTTCTGTTTTTTATTTTAAAAATTAATTTATTATTATTATTATTTTTAACACAGAGTTTTATGTAGCCTAGCCTGTCCTGGAGCTCACTGTAGCAATGATTGGCCTCAAGTTTTGAGCAATTCTCCTACCTTAGTTTCCCCAAGTGACGTATGAGCCGCCACACTGGGCTTCGGCGGTTTAGCAAGGAGCCTCCGACTCAGAGCACCAGGCCCTTTCTCCAGGCAGACCTTGTCCTGTGAGCCCTGTGGGGGGGAATGGCACTCTCCTGCCTCTTGGTTTCCCGCTGTCACTTCCTGAGTTATGTCTGTCCTGCCGTCATGCCTGAGTTTTGGATCCTTAGCCCCTCACTGAGGAACGTGGAGCTGTGTCAGGGGTTATTGCGCCCGAAGGAGTCTAGAAGTTCAGCTTGGGACCTGTTGAGTGTCCAGCAGGTACCCACCCATGTGAGAACTGCAGGAGAGCCTCCCAGAGGGGGGGAGACTCAGGACAGAGGCAGCGCTGGGTGTCCCATGTCCCTGTTGGTGGGGAACACAGAATCTCCAGGTTTCTAGAACCTCTCGGTTCACCCTCCATGAGTTTTGCTGTTTTTCAAGGAGTCGAGGGTGGTGTGGTGTGGTTGTGGTGGTCACTTTTCTCTGAGTGTGACAGTGTCTGGAGTTAACGTTGAAGCCAGAGCGTCTCAGATCTGGGCACAGGGTCAGAGGGGCACCCGGCTTGATTCTAAGGATGGGAGGAGGTTCTAGGGAGGCAGATTAGGATGGAAAAATTGAGTGATAGCTTCGTCTTAGCTGTTTTTCATCCCTTTGGCTTCCTGTTCTGGCCTGGTGACTTAGACAAGAGAACGGTACCTCGGTTCCCTTATTTGTCACATGGGATGCCCCTCTCGGATTCTTGTGAGGGTTAAATATCCGGCATATACGAAGTGGGCAATGTGTTGAGAACCCCACCAGAGCAAGCAGAGGGGTGTTCGTGGCTCCTTGGTCTTCGCTCAGCACTCCCCCCTCCCCCAGTTTCTCCTGCTGTCTCTGTCCCTGTGGCCCTGCAGGTGTGGAAGCCATTCCTTGAGGACAGTTCTTCCCACTCAACACCCAGGTGGACCGGCCAGGCGGCATAGCTGAGTGACTCAGCTCAGCAACCCCAGGGCTGGGGAGGGCCGCACGCCTGGGGATTTGGAGGTGGGCTGCCTGGCCCTGTTTCCTCACCTTTGTGAGGGTGTGTCTCTCTCATCCCCTACCACACACAGGAATGGGAGCACCTTCGGGGCCAGGGAAAAAGGATCAAGCAGACCTCTAAGCCTTTTGGAGGCCTCCCACACCAACTCCAGGCAACCAGATGCTAGGTCTGGCTGAGTGGAGGACCAGCATGGTGTCCTGGTGGAGATTGGAGCCCTGAGGCTTGTGTTCAGGACCTCAGAGAAGGTCGTGGATAGGAAAGACGGTTTTCCAATGCTACTCTTTTCCTTTGTAGACAAGTACAGTTTTATTTATGCAATGAAAAGTAGTTTTGAGAACAGATCACAGACTTTCCAGCTGCAAAAAGGGCCTGTGGCTTACATCTGCTCATCTGCTCATCCACCACCAAGCCCCACAAGAAGAGGGCTGCTAGAAAGCAGTGACCCAGCTCAGCAGAACAGCAGGCACCGGCTTCCTTCCTCAGTGCCTGGGTCTTCCCCCACAGCCCGGTGCAGGCCGGTACTGCTCCCTCTGGTTCAAGTCCTTGAGAAGTAAGTTTAGAGGCTGGCGGTGTGGTGCGGTGCAGGTCGCCTGCCTTTTTTTTCTGGAAAGCTTTTGCCGGGCAGGGCGGTCATTCGAACCTGACGTTGCAGCGCGGACCGGCCCCTCCTCCTGAGGCCTTGGTTACTCTCACACAAACCATGTGTGCGGGGAGGTGGGGAGGGCACCAGGGAGAGCACCAGGGAGAGCAGCATCGAAGGGTGCCTGGCCAGACAGCTCGCTCTTAACAAGATTCACACACAAGGGTGCTGAACAGGGAGGGGGCTTGCTCTAATGAGGGACAGCAGCTGTCAGTCCGCATCTAAATGGTGGGGCAGTGGGACAGGGCTCTAAGGATGGCCAAAGTGGAGTGACAGCTTGGGAGTTCCCCGGTGCAGACCATGGGGAGGTGTTCAGGACACAGGGACTAGACAGAAGCCTGGCAAGAGTGGGCACAGGTGGCTCAGACACTAGACTTCTGTGGCAGGAGAGGTGACAATGACAAGCCTGTGGCTGGTGGGAAGGAGAGGTTAACGTCCCGTCACATCCTGTCGGGGGAAGAGGGGTCCATGTGGGGTCCCCGCCATGGGGGATGATCTCAGTGGAACTACGTGAGTTATGACAGCGGCTGTGGCTGCCGGGGAGTGACAGTCATAGGTGAGCACATGGGTTCTGGAGGGAGAGGGTACAGTGGTTTTCTGGGCCATGTGGCAGCCAAGGTCTCTGGACACCCTAGCGGGCCTTCTAGATTGTCACCTGGGTTCTCTGCTCTTTGGGTCCCAGGGTTAGTGAAAAGTGGAGGTCAGCTCAAGACAGGGATGGATCTGGTCAGTGGGCTCTCAGGAGGGACTGAAAAGCAAGCTGGCGATCTTGCCTGGACAGTTTCACAAGGACAGGAGGGACATTGTGAGGGCCACAGGGGTTCCTTATGGACAGAGGAGAAGCTGGAGAAAAGATACAGGTTGGAGGGGCCTGGGGCTGGCCGGGCTAGCATGGTGGTGGTGGGGCTCTGTGTTTTCCAGACCGTGAGGTCCACATTGTACGCTGTGTTCACCCAGGGCCAGCAAGCAGCTCTGGAGAGATCTTGCTTCTCTCCAGAGCCGCTCTTCAAACCTGCTGGGGTTTGTTTTTCTGTTTGTTTTGTTTTTTTTCCTGGCTGGGAAAGCCCTTCTGTTCTCGGGCTCTCCCAGGCTAGAGCATGAAGCAGGCCTTGGAGGAGCCGGTTCGAACCTGCTCCTGCCCTGTCTGTGGCTTGCTCAGCTGCAGCCCTGGTCACTCCTCTGGTTGGCTGTTTAATGCCTGCCTCCCTCAGGCCCACGGTGGGGCTAAACTGTACGGGGGTGGGGGGGGGGGGGGGGGGGAGGGGGGGGGGGGGGGGGGGGGGGGGGGGGGGGGGGCGGAGGGGGGGAAATGACAATAAGGGAAAAGGGAATAACAAGTGTCCTGCTGTAGAATGGGCTCATACCACTTCCCCTCCTGTGGTGGCTCTGAGAGAGTACAATGGCCTCTGCTGGCTCCATCTGTCCTTGGGATTTAAGGGTGTGTGTGTGAGGAGGCCTTTTGGTCTGTGGGAAGCACCTTGGGTTATATCCAGTCCCTTTCTGTGACTTCCTGAGGGCCCAGGAGTAGCTCTGTCCCTGACTGACTGCAACTGTAGCTCCAGGACGTTGTGGTAAGGATGGGCCATGCTGCCTTTTGAGCTGTTCCTAGCCCCAGGACTTGCTTTTTTCTCATCCAGGGAACTCATTTGGCCGTTCCGTAGTCCCATCGCCAGCAAGCCAGAGGTACAGACAGGTCAGCTGTGCTGAGCCCCTCTGCGGCCCCTGGATAGTTACCTGAGTCTGCCATGGTGGTAATGCTGTTGAAAAGAGAAAGCTGGCTACCAGATTGATTTCTTTTTCTCAAAACACAGGCATGAAGTAAATGTGTACTTTCTTTAGGGGCGACACAGGGGTTCTTTCTCCTCGGCTTCCACAGGGAGACAGTTTATGAAAGATACAGGTCTGACTGCCCTGTGTTTCTGGATACTGCCCTGTCCTGGGGACTAGATGGGCTGGTGGAAGGCAGGGGCTTTGAGCGTTCCTCAGCAGAGACAGCACTGGGGATGGCTGTGGGAGAGCAGGGTGGAGCAGCTGGGAGAGAGAGGCTTCTGAGCTGGAAAAGCGATTAGGCCAGGCCTGGCAGCACCAGAGAAAAGAGCTGCAAACCACTGAGGCGGACAGGGGTCGCTGGGGCCTCCCTGAGGTACCCTAAAGGCAGCCAGATCATGGGAGATGCTGCCAGGCCCCTGATGTAGCGCTGAGCTGGCTTAGTGTTGGCAGCCTTCTTTCTGTCCTGTGTCCAGCCTCAGGCTACTCCAGTCACCTTCTCTGAGAGTTGTGGGGAGGGGCCCTGGAAGTCACCCTGGCCTCCTGGGGCTGTGGACAGGCTGTTTGATCAGTGGGTGTGCAAATTGGGATTTTATGGATTGCTTATTCACTGCTGGAGCCGAGGGCCCCCAAATTTCTCTGAGCCCCAGAAATGTGGAGCTTCTTCCTGGGAGGGGGAGGAGAAAACTAGCTCCCCAAAGGCCCCATCCTCCCGCTGTGGCTCTTCGAGGCCCCAGGCTTTGTCAGTGGAGGGTTGAGCGGTTCAAATGTGCTAATACACTCCCTGGGGGCTGTGGACAGTGGGGCTTACTTGTCAGTGCTGTGATTGGCCAGAGACCATGAGAGGGGGTTTGTGGAAGCAGCTGTGTGTGTGTGTGTGTGTGTGTGTGTGTGCGCGCGCGTGCGCGCGCGCGCATGTGCCTGTTTGAGGGAGGGGGTTGAGGGGGATGTCCTCCCTGCTCAGACCACTGGACAGACACAAAGGCTGGAACAAGGATGGAGCTCAGATCCAGCCATGCCCTTCCGTGGTCAGGCTGACCGGGAGCCCCAGTCCGTCTTTACATCTCTCCCTGGTGGAGGATAGGGAACGGGTGGGTGTGTGGCCAGGTTAAGTGGTGGGACTGCGCTGCATCTGTCGGAACAATCCAGCTGAGATTATCTCCCCCTAAGATTCTTCGTCGTCTCTCCCTCCCTCCCCTTTCCCCCTCCCCCCTCCCCCCACCCCACTCCCCTTGCTGGGACTCAGGTCAGCCCAGAGCCTGGCCAGACACCAAGGCTGGGCATGATCTGTCCAGGCCTCAGGGGACACAGCTGTGACCCCCGGACTCTGTTGTCATTTGACAGTGCTTTCACTGTGGTCACATTTCTCCCTCCTCTGCCGGGACCCCATCTGTCCTTGGGATTGGATGAGGATGAGGATGGTGGACAGGAGGGTGGGGGAGGGGAGCACTACCAGCCGGAGGCCCAGATGACAAACTGCTCTGTCCTACCTTGTGTCCTGCCCCTCCTCTCTCTGGGCAGACCAGACAGGCTGGGCTGGGGGAGGGGGTTGCCCCAGGGAGGCCCGAGGCCATCTCAGGGAAGCTGGAGTCCAGAGTGACTGGCTGAAGGAACAGCCTGCGTCCTCAGGAAGGCCACCTGAGGCCTGCCCCCACGGTGGTTCCCGGTTCCTTGCATAGCTCAGGCTACATAGCAGAGCCCTGGTGGGGATCAGAGTAGCCTGTCTAGAACTTTCCATGGTGATGTTCTATATGGAGCTTGAAATGTAGTAGCCAGTGTCGTTTTGGAACTACGCTGTAATTTTGTTAAATGTTAATGGATTTAACTGTAAATAGTACCCCGTGGCTGGTTTTTGGCTAATGTGGGATTGGAAGCGAAGTGCTTGGGAGCAGATTGGCATCTTGGGCCCCATTCTGGCTGGAGCTAAGCGCGACTCTTCCTGTTGCACCATCTTCCTTCTGCAGTCAGGTTGCCCCACATGGAGATGCTGTGTATGTTCTCTGTGGCCAGGGACTGCCTGAGTGGGCTGGACTGTCCTCTAGTGACCTGGCATGGGTCAGACAGCCACAGTAGGAGAGGGCGGAAGAGACTGAGGGAACGCCAATGGGGCTGCCGGCCTGGGAAGGCTTCCCGGAGGAGGCAACGGCATGAAGTGGGACTGGAGCAGAGATGGAGCCAGGGAATGGTCCTCGGAGCCTAGTCCGGGAAGGGGGCAGGGTAGACTTTGATCCTGAGCAAGGCCACCAGGAGGAAGGCTAGAGCAGGGAGTGGGGCTGGAAGCGTGGGGTGGTCCCACTCTACCCTTGGCAGCTGGTCTAGCATTGGGAGAATCCCTGCCCCCTCCCGAGCCTTAGCTCCTCATCTGTGAGATGGGAGGGCAGAATCTTGGCTGCACACTGAGAAGGAAGGCCCATGTTAATGGAAAGGTTTTGCAAGTCCAGCCAGCCCAGGAAAAGTGGAAGGTTTACTCCTAGGAGGGTGCCAGCCCCTGACCTGGCCTCTCAAGAGGACAACAGATGGTCACAGCTCGGCTGTGGCCCTGACCGAGGACACAGACGGGGATTTCTTTGCTGCCCCCTCCCCCCAGTTTGTGTGTGTGTGTGTGCGCGCGCGCGCGCGCGCGCGCGTGTGCCTGTGTCTGCACACACACAGCCCAGATGGGGGCCACTTGGCCAGCTTCACTCTGGCTGACCTCCTGCTGTTTGGCATTTGACATATGAGGCGGCCAGGGGCAGTACCCCCCACACCCCCACCCTGGAGAGGAGCCAGGCTGGCGGGCAGGCCTTGCGACCTCCAGGAAGAAGGGTCCCAAGGGCCCTGATCTCTTTTCCATGTGTCCACGACCTTTGATGGGAATTCCATCGGCCTCCCCCCCCTTGTGTGCTATTGGAGGCCTGTGGGAGGGGAGCAGAAGGGAGGCTGCGTGGGTCCCAGGGAACTGGCATGGGTGCCTTGCGCCACAGTCCTCTTGGTGCTGAGCACTTCCTGTGGTGTACCCTCTCCTATTGCTGGCTTTATCTCCCCATCCCACCCTCTTAGTGAGACCACATTTCCTTATATGGACACAGAAGCAACTTTGAGTCTCTTTGCCCGTCCGTCCATCCATCCATCCATCCATTCATCCATCCATCTATCCATCCATCCACGAATTAAGAACTTACTGTGTGCCAAGCACTGTCTTAGCTGCTTGGGGTTTCTTAATAGCACCACAGAGGAGAAACAACAGATAGGTCACAGGAAGGGTGCTCACAGGATAGCCGGGCGGTGGTGGCGCACGCCTTTAATCCCAGCACTCGGGAGGCAGAGGCAGGTGGATCTCTGTGAGTTCGAGGCCAGCCTGGTCTACAATGAGAGGCCAGGACAGCCAAGGCTACACAGAGAAACCCTGTCTCGAAAAACCAAAAAAAAAAAAAAAAAAAAAAAAGTCAGGATGAGGGGACAGTATGTGAAGTGAGGTGACGGCTGAGCTGTGAGGTCCCCCTGGCACCACTGCGATGAGAATGAATGACCTACGGCTCGGGAGCAACAGCTGAGAGTGGTGACAGGTGAGATGGTGGACTTAGGGAAACAGACCCCTTAGTTAGCACTCAGGGTCAGCCATGGTAAGAGTTTCAGCTTCTGAAAGGAGTGGGAGCCATCAAAACTTTTGGGTAAAGGACTGGGGAGATGGCTCAGTCATGCAATTATGAAGGCCTGAGTTCTGTGGTGCACCACAGAAAAGCCAGGCCCAGTAGTGCAGTTAAGTAAGTAATCCCAGAGCTGGGAGGCAGGGGCAGACGGCTTCCCGGAGCTCAGTGGCCAGCTAGCCAAATCAGCCAGTTTTAGGTTCAGCAACAGATGCTGTCTCAAAAAGTCAGGTGGAAAGCAACCGAGTAAGACAGTCGATGTCCACCTCTGGCCTCCGCACACAAGCATGCATCCATGCTCACACGCGCACACACACACGGATGTAAAAAGAAAAAGCTTTTGATGAAGAGCGGTGACACAGACACATTTCAGAGCATCCCCCTTGACTAGTGGAGAACAGCGTGGACAACGCTGCAGTAACTAGGGTGTGTGTGTGAGTGAGAGCTATCTATGGGGGCAGTAACTAGGGTGTGTGTGTGAGTGAGAGCTATCTATGGGAGTAGTAACTAGGGTGTGTGTGTGAGTGAGAGCTATCTATGGAGGGTGGCAGGGGGGAGGCGGGGGAGAGAGAGGTGGGGGCGCTCACTTTGTAAACATTCAGAACTCAGGGCCAGCAACTTGTCGGTCTGAAGTGTGAAGGTGTTGATGATGACAGGCGCTATGTGCCTGACAGTCAGAAGGGATGAAGCTGTTCCCTCCCTTGTGGAGAGGGCTGAGGGCGTGTAGGGTGCGCCGGTAGCCAGGAGTTTGGTTTTGGGGCCTTGATTTTTGTTCTCGTTTTGACATTTGGAGACAAGGTTTCACGGAGGCTGGCTTCAAGGCCACTATTTAGCTGAGACGGCACAGCTGCGTGCTCCCATGCTCAGCTTTGAGTTTGAGTCTCCGTTTGTTACGGCAGTTAACAGTTAGACTGCAGGCTGCATGTGCCGGCTGTGGTGGAGTAAATTTAGAAACCAAGGCTGCAGGGCCCTGCCTAGGTAACACCCAACATCGCGGCTGTGATCACCGGGAAACCTGCATGGAGAGAAAGCAGAACCCAGGCCTGTGAACTGTGGGAGGTTGGCGCATGGCACGGAGGGCAGCTGCCTGGTGGCTGGGTCAGCAGTGACATGTGCAGATGCAGGTGAGGGGAGCACTGGGCCTGAACACATCCTGGTCCAGGTTGAAGATGAAATGAGGTGAGGGGAACCAGAAATAATAAAATAGGGCAACTTTCAAACCCTTGGTTTGGGGAAGGTTTTTAAAAGACAGGATGTAGCCAGAGACTATCGCAGGCTTTGCCCCCTACAGTGGGGACATCACAGCATATTGTGGGCTGAGGACACAGTGGAGTGTGTGTGGGGTGGAGCTGGGATAATGTCACTGAGTGTTAAAAGGGGGCTCAGGGCCCAAGAGGAAGACCACACACAGCTCCTCAGTTCATCCACCTCTTGCAGCCATGAAGACTTTATCCAGCCTCCCCGAGGAGGTGAGGGCTTAGCGCTGCAGGGCCTGGGAAGGATGCATGAAAGAAACAGGGCTCGCCATGGACCCGACAGACTTAGTGAGCAGAGCGGACATGGCAGGTGTGAGGTACCACATGAGCCAACAGCCTGTCTGTGGTTCTGAATGAGCAGAGCGAAGTTTCTGTTTTTGTTTTCCCCCCTGGATGTCTTCTGGGAGGACCGGTGGCTTGCATTCTCCCCTCAGCAGGGAGACCTGTGTTGTTCGCAGATTATTAACAGAGGATAAACAATTTGGATGGAGGCGAGTGAGGCATCAGTCCTACGAGGAGCTTTGCTGTCTGCCAGCCCTGTGCTTGTTCCTTGTGGCCCTCAGGCCTCACCCTGTGTGCAGGCAGCACCATGGCCTTTCCTCCGGCTCTGGGGCAGACGTGAAATTAGGGACAGCTGGGGAGGGCATCACATCTCCTGCTCCCTCAGAGCACCGCTTCTCAGCGGACACGCGGACCTTGCCACGGTGGTGCAGATGGAACATTGGTTCCGAGGGAAGAGATCCCCTTCCTAGGGCTGGCCACGCCTCAGCGGCACTGCTCCGGCCCCTGCAAACATCTACTTCTTTTTATAGGGTGGACGTGAGTGAGAGGACTGGCATAGAGGCTGCTTGTGGCTCAGCAAACTTCTTCCTGCTTTCCTCATCCTGGGCCTGGATTCTGCGCCAAGGCTCCAATCTTTGCAGACCTGTTTTGGGTGATGTCCATAGCCTCAGCCTTGGCTGTGTCTGAACTTCCAAAATAAATCTTTTATTCCTCCCTCCCTTTCTTTGCTATTCAAACAAACTAAAAAGCGACCGGGCAGGCTTCAATGGCTAAGAAGATACACTACTCTTCCAGAAGACCAAAGTTAGGTTCCTAGCATCCATGTTGGGTGGTGGGTAAGTCTAGCTCCAGATGAAAGTGTGCCCTCTTGTGGCGTGTGCTGGTACTTGCATTCATGTGCACATAGCCCCACAAAAACAAAACACACACACTCTCTCTCTCTCTCTCTCAAAAAAAAAAAAAAAAAAAAAAAAAACCCTCTTTATCAAGGGGCTGGAGAGATGACGGGTCAGCAGTTAGAGCACTGCTTTCCAGAGGAACTGGGTTTGATCCCCAGCACCCACATGGCAGCTCACAACCATCTGTAACTCCAGCCCCAGGGGCTCTAACGCCCTGTTCTAGCCTCTTTGGGCACCAGGAATGTACGTGGTGCACTGACTTACATGTGTGCAAAACACCCGTACACATTCAAAACAGCTCTATCGATGGTTAGTCCCATTGGCACCTAAGATAGCAACAGCTGTCAGAGCTTTAAGAACAGTAGTGATTTACTTTTTGTTTTGTTTTGTTTGTTTGGCTTTGTTTTTTGAGGCAGTGTGTCTCTTTGTGTAGCTCTGGCTGTCTGCCACCGCCTGACCCTGAAAGCTTTTTAATTGACAGCAAGATATGGAATGTTTTGGTGAATACACTGTTGTAAGGCTAAGTCAGGCTAGCTCTGTACACCACTTCACACTGCTGGCTGTGGCGAGTTCTCAAGCACTCTGCTAACCGCAGCCATGAGGATGTATGTACTACACGGCCTTTGCCCTGTCCCTCCTAACTCAAGTGCTGTGCTTTTTGGCTGACACTGCCCCCAGCCCTCCTCCCTCTCCCCGTTTCTTCCTGCCCACACTCAGCTGATCAATTTGCTCGGTCAGTTTGACTCAGTCCTGCACATGATTGGCGGACTACCTGGAAGTTCATCAAAGTGTTGGGAGGCTAGAAGACAGTGTATTTAGTAATTTCCAGCAACTTCTGCTAGTTCCTAGACATGAGTTGAGCCCCATCCATACCAGGTCCTATGCCAGGCCCCTAGAGCACGCCTCAGCCCCCTCCCCTGCAAGCAAGAGGATCCCCTGTGCTGGGACCTGTTCTCTGTCCTGGAACTGGGGAAAGAGGTTCCTGCGGTGTAATTGCAAGGACTGGGGCAAATGCCCAGGCCTCCAGGTCTCCACTGGCACTGTCTTGTCTGTCTCTCCTCTTTCACTAGCTGGGGGGAGGGGGGGGGTTGGCATGAGGGGCAGAATCCAGAGGAGTGAGACCTGCTCAGGAGCTGCCAGGGACTGTGGACTACTCCCCCCTCCCCCTTGACTTGTAAGCAGTACACAAAGGCCTGTGGGCGCCTCCGTGAATAGATTAATGAGATCTCCATACGGAGGCACCACAATGGGATTCTCCACTCAGCCCTTTTGTCCCAGGCTCAGATAATGGAGCCGGAGGAGGCTGGCCCAGAAGGGGGCACAGCCCTCCTCCACTGCGGCTGAGCGGGTGTCCGGTTGCCCCTCCTCCACCAGTCCCGCCCCCAAAGTGGGTAGCGGAATCTTGAATCATAGGATTTCTGAGGTCCTAAGGGGCTTGTGGGGAGCAGAGCTGGGTGCTGGCACCGCACCATGTTCCTGTCCAGCCCTGTCTCAATGTGTAACTTAACTCCAAGGCCCCCTTAGGAGTTCAGTGCAGCGGCTGGCTCTTCGCACGGAGCCAGTAGTTTTTGTCAGATAGAGTGTGTAGCTCAGGTGATGGGGCTGGCTGTTGGCCACACTTTGACTAGTAGAGCATCAAAGCTTAAGCTGGGCCTGGGGCACAGGGATGGGTGGGGCACTCGTAGGCAGAAAGCCCTCTCAGGAAGGCAGTGCAGGGCTATGGCTGTTCGGAAGGCTGAAGTTCTTTTTTGCAATCTTGGACTCCCTGGAAATGGGGTAGGGGCTGAAGGAGAGACTGTAGTCTTATATTCAGTAACTCTGCTGTGAGCACGGATTGCCTGCAAACTAGAAGTGCCGTGCTCTGGTGCTGGAGAGATGGCTCGGCGGTTAAGAGCACTGACTGCTCTTCCAGAGGTCATGAGTTCAATTCCCAGCAACCACATGGTGGCCCACAACCATCTCTAATGTGATCTGTGCCCTCCTCTGGCCTGCAGGTGTACATGTAGGCAGAGCACTGTATACATAATAATAAATAAATCTTAAAAAAAAAAAAAAAGTGCTGTGCTCTGGGCAGAGCCAGGCAGGGACTATGACACACACACACACACACAATCACATATACACACTACACCTACATTATACTCACACTACATTACACGCACACTACACATACATTACACACACACTCACACTACATCACACATACATACGTACATCCCTGTGTGGAAAGAAGGTGCTTTCTCCAGAGGCCCAGCTACCACTAGGGCAGGCCACAGACCCAAACAAGAACCTCTTGCCGGCCCTGGGCCACGTGCAGCTGTGTGACAGAGTATTGCCTACAGGGAAAGGAGCAGCTTTTGGGGAGGGGTGCTGTTTGGTCACGCGGTTTGCATACCAAATCCACAGCCCTGGGAGACAGCTGTGTGTACAGGAAGATATTGAAGCTGTCTCCTTAGGCCAGGGACAGAGCGGAGGTGGACACTGCAGGGAGAGCCGGAGTTCAGCGCCTGTGGAGCAGCTCTGTGGACCTGGAGACCAAGGACCCTCTCTGCTCGTAGGTTGGAGCGGTAATCCAGGTGGAACATGGATCAGGAGTCTGTGAGACGGCCCCAGGAGTGTCCTGTCCTTTCATAGTGACCAGTCCGGCCACCGAGCCAGGGGGCACTACTTGGGACTTATAGTTTGTACTGCATTTCACAGATTGTTTTAAACTCTCAATCCCTCTGCCTGTTTAATCTGGAGAAACCGAGGTCCCTAGGGTTGGGTAGTCTGCTCAGGGTCCCCTGTAAGTGTCTGGATCTGGCCTTAAAACCTGCCTTTGGTTCAAAGCTCCTCTCTTGCCCGGGTCCTGGGTCTTCCCTCACCTCTGGCTCGCCAGACCTGGGGACTATAGGAGAGAGTGTGAGTGGATGGGGGCAGGAGGGCTGGGAGCTGTGTGGGAGTGCTAAAGGGAGTGTAGGGAGCAGGGAGTTAGAGCTTTCCACCCATGCTGAAGGCCAAGCCTGTGTGCCTTGGTCTCTGAGGGGGCACCCGGGATCAGCTTGTGGTATCTGCACATGTCCAGGAGCTTGTGTTGGGTACCCACACTCTCAGGTGCACACAGACCCAACTCTGCACATTCCCCTGCAGCCTGCTGTGTCTCCAGGCTCCCCCCCCCCCTTACCATTTTCAACCTGAATGCAGTGCTAATAACGCCTGGCCTCCCTCCCTTTCTTGTTTGGGCCCAGTCCTTAGGCACTAGGATTCAGACCAGGGCTTTGTCCTGTCTCTCGCTAGGTTTAAGGAGAATGCAAGGTTCCAGAACTCAGCTTAGCAGAAGTCGCTGGAGGAATGGCTCCTTGCCTACCTGCTAGCCTAAAAGCCCCGTGGTCACCACATGTCAGCCGTGATCATCAAAAGAAGGGGTACAGAGCCAGGCTGGCAGTTAGTGGGGACCCAGGGCCAAGGAACATGAAAAGCGTTCACTCACTATGGGGAAGGAGTTAGTATACAGCAGCAGTTAGGTTGGACTGATGGGGTCAGACCAGACCCCTGTGCTTGGTTAGGATGGGGACCTGCTGAGGTGGGAGGGCCGCTGGGTTTTGGGCCTACAAGGTGAAAAATAGGGGCAGTGGCTTCATTTTGATTTTTTTTCCCTCTGACCAAAATGAAAAGAAAATCACCTGAAGTATCTGAGGAGACAAGCCAGTGACTAAGCAGTACAGGTGGCATGTCAACCGCCTGGTCCCCTCCGAAGAGCACTGATCCCTTCAGAAGAGAGTGAAACTCAGGTTCGGAGGACAGGTCAGGGTGGAAGTGGGCCCCTGGGGTGGAGTCTGAGGAGCGAATCCCAGTGGTCCCTGATGGGGCTGTGAGAAGACTGTGCTGAGGCCTGACAGTGAGAAGAGACGCTGCAGGGTTAGTGTGCCCAAGGGAGACACGGTCCTCAAGGTCACGTCTTTGTTCAGTATTGGTGTTCAAGGCGCCAGAACACAGGTGACTGCAAATGGGGGGGGGGGGGCGGCCCTGGATTTGAGGTAGTAACACAACCCTCAGATTTATATAACTGACCTCGGACCCTGCTGTTGGATCGTTTGTGACTTGATGTCTGGGGATCCCAGGTAATGGCTCTCGTCTTTGAAAACCCCTCAGTGAGAATCTGGACACTCAGCCCTCACACTTCGTGTATCTGGCTGCTGGTGTCCTCCAGAACTCACCTCCCTTTCAGGTGCTAGTTCCTCAGCTAAAAACCTTCCCCGGTGGGCCCTCGAGCCTTTTGGCTACAGGTTGATGTAGATAAAGGTGAAAAATGCCATCAGTTGAGTCATAGCCACAAAAGTACTGAGAAAGAGCAGAGGTGGTAATGCTGATGGGCCATTGCTGGTATGGCCGGGTGTGCGCGTGCGCACACACACACATACACACACGCACGCACGCACGCATGCACGACATGGACTACTCTAGAAGCCACATCTCTTGGTCCTCTCTATAGGCTCGCAGTGTGAGTTACCTTTGTAGGTGCGTGATGTACCAGAACAGCTCTGTAGATTGTGATGTCTCCAGCAGGTGGCAGTAAAGTGCCCCAGGAAGGCGGTTAGCTTTGCTCTGTGCAACCCAGGCTGCTGCTGAACTCCAGGACTCAGTCTCTGGACTGCAAGGAATGCAGGTGTGCACAGCTGCCTCTGGCTAGCCCTGGTCCCCATCTGGGATGCACTGCTCCCTGTGACTTTTCAAGGTGCTGTAAAGACACTAGTTCTTCGGCGCGACCTTCTTGGGCAGGAGTGGCATGCACCCCTGAGCCCCAGGGCCCCAGGCACATGCCTCTGTTTTCTTACTCCACAAAGGATGTTGCGTACTTGACCTCCGGCTGGCCGAACCATTCCAGCCACCCTTTGACCTAACCCCATGCCTAGTAGAGCGTGTACACGCACTCAATGCTGCTGTGCTGAGAAGGCCGAGGTAGAGCGCGGTAGTGTTTACCTAGCACGCAGGAGGCCTCGGGTTCAAGACTGAGTGCAGCAAAATAGGCAGAGACCAACAGAGTTTGCTGAAGGAAGAGCCTGCCAAGCAGCTCATGAGAAGTTTGGGCCTGAAGTAAATGCCATAAAGCTTGTGGTTTGCCACGGGCTCCTGTAGTTTCTGAAACGTTATTCTTGGGTCAGGCCAGCTCACAGGAGCCATGTGCCAAGACAGTGTGCTGTTTCCCAGACGCTGGGCTCCTTAGTAATTAGTTCAGGACTCATGCCTCAACGGGCGCTAGAGGGCAGCATGGGGGACAGCCTTGGGACAGAGAACTGTGGCATCTCACAGATCTGTTCCATGAGCCATACTCCAGGGACATCTTTGCTCCCTCCGAGTAATGGGGTTTTGCAAAGTGAGTCTGACCATACCTTCCTCTTTAACTTGTGACTGGGAAGCTCAGAACAAAAGGGTTCATTAAAAAAAAAAAAAAAAAAAAAAAAAAAAAAAACTCCTCCAGTGCCGGTGATAGAACCCAGGTCCCCGAGCCCTTTACCAGCCCTAGGGACGCACTTGATGTGATCTGCAAAAAACCTCAGTGTACTCTCTGTGCATCCCCAGTAACGTATGCAAGGTGATGAGCCCCGCTTTGGATGGAGTAGGTACCTGCCCCGACTCCATGGCCTTTACAAGTGGCACACTCGGCCAGGTTCTAGCTATCTCCCTAACGCTGCCACCCTTCAATACAGTTGCTCACGTTGTGACCATCAGCCACGAAACGATTTTCATTGCTATTTCATTACTGTAATTTTTACTACTGTTATGAACCATAACGCAAAAAAAAAAAAAAAAAAAAGCTCAGGAGATGGTGGCTTACCAAAAGGGTCGCGACCCTTGGGCTGAGAACCAACTGCTTTAGGCACAGGCACAAAGAAATCAAACTGGCAAGGAAGTCAGGTGTTGCTGGGTTTTAGTCCCTCTGGTTCTCATGGTCAATGGGTTTAGTAGCCAGGATAACTCGCCTGGGGCTAAGGCAAACTGCGGCATTTCTGGGTTCCTCTTGGTGTAGAGGAAACTATTTTAAAAACCTAATTCTAGGTCTGAAGTGGGCGGGGTAGCGTGTCATGGGCCCCCAGAGCCACTGCAGGAGCTGACCAGCCGCTGCTCTTCTCGCCTGCAGCTCTGTCGAAGATGCACTGGACACCGGAGCACGCCCAGCCCCTCAACCAGTGGCCAGAGCAGCATCTAGACGTGTCCTCCACGACCCCGTCGCCGGCCCACAAGTTGGAGCTGCCTCCAGGGGGTCGCCAGCGCTGCCATTACGCTTGGGCACACGACGACATCTCCGCCCTCACAGCCTCCAACCTCCTCAAGCGCTACGCCGAGAAGTACTCCGGAGTCCTGGACTCGCCCTACGAGCGTCCGGGCCTGGGCAGCTACGGTGACGCCGCCTTCCTCAACGGTGCCAAAGGGGACCCGGAGCCCTGGCCTGGGCCGGAGCCACCTTACCCCTTGGCCTCACTCCACGAAGGCCTCCCGGGGGCCAAGCCGGCCGGCGGGGGTGGGTCCGCGGGCCTCGGGGGCTCTCCTGTAGTAGCCGGGAACCTGGCCGAGCCGCTGTACACGGGAAACGCGTGCGGGGGCCCGCCGGCGGCCACCGACTACGCGGCGGGCTACGGAGGCGGGTACCTGGCACCCGGCTACTGCGCGCAGACGAGCGCCGCGCTGGCCCCGCCGCCCCCGGCTGCTCTCCTGCAGCCCGCGCCGCCGCCCGGCTACGGGCCCTCGGCGCCGCTCTACAACTACCCGGCGGCCGGCTACGCGACGCAGCCCGGCTACGGTGCGCTCCCGCCGCCCGCCGCGCCCCCCGCGCCCTACCTGCCTTCTGGCCTGGCGGCGCCCACGCCCCTGCCCGCACCCGCACCGCCCCGGCCCGCGCCCTACGGCTTCCCCGGGGCCGCCGAGGGCGTGTCCCTGAAGCGCAAGGCGGTGGACGAGGGCGCGGAGGCTCGCTACCGCAAGTACGCTTACGAGCCGCCCAAGGCCCCCGCGGCCGACGGCGCGGCTTACCCCGCCGCGGACGACGCCGAGTGTCGGGGCAACGGGTTCCGCGCGAAGCCACCCGGAGCTACGGAGGAGGGCGCGGGCAAGTACGGCGGAGGCGGAGGAGGCGGAGGCGGCCCTCTCAAGATCCTGGGCTCCCCCGCCTACGCCCCGCAGCTCGAGCCCTTTGACAAGTTCACCGAGCGGGTCCCGGCCGCCCGCGGAGGCTTCACGGCGACGTCGGGGGAGCCTACCAAGGGTGTGGACCCGGGGACGCTGGAGCTGGTGACCAGCAAGATGGTGGACTGCGGGCCCCCGGTGCAGTGGGCAGACGTGGCGGGCCAGGGCGCGCTCAAGGCGGCGCTGGAGGAGGAGCTGCTGTGGCCCTTGCTGAGGCCGCCCGCCTGTCCCGGCAGCGCGCGCCCGCCGCGGACCGTGCTGCTCTTCGGGCCCCGCGGCTCCGGCAAAGTGCTGCTGGGCCGGTGCCTCGCCACCCAGCTGGGTGCCACGCTGCTGCGTCTGCGCGGAGCCGGCCTGGCCGCCGCGGGCGCCGTGGAGGGAGCGCGCCTCCTGCAGGCCGCCTTTGCGGCTGCGCGCTGCCGCCCGCCCGCCGTGCTGCTCATCAGCGAGCTGGACGCGCTGCTGCCCGCTCGGGACGACGGCGCCTCCCTGCGGGCTCCTCTGCTGGCCTGCCTGGACGGCGGCTGCGGCGCGCGCCCCGACGGCGTGCTGGTGGTGGGTACCACCTCCCGGCCGGCCGCCCTGGACGAGGCGACTCGCCGGCGTTTCGCGCTGCGCTTCTACGTGGCGCTGCCCGACGGTGCGGCGCGCGGGCAGATCCTTCAGAGGGCGCTGGCTCAGCAGGGCTGTGCGCTGAGCGAGCGGGAGCTGGCCGCCCTGGTGCAGGGCACCCAGGGCTTCTCCGGGGACGAGCTGGGGCAGCTGTGCCAGCAGGCAGCGGCCGAGGCCGGCCTCTCCGGACTGCAGCGGCCCCTCTCCTACAAAGACGTGGAGGCTGCTCTAGCTAAGGTGGGCCCTCGGGCTCTCTCCAAGGAGCTGGATTCGTTAGTTGAGTGGGACAAAATGTATGGCTCCGGACACTGAGGGTGGCAGGAGAGGGCGGCGGCGGCGGTGGTGGTGGGATGTCTTTGGCCAAAGGAGTGATGAATGTGGGGTGGGAGAGGGAGGGCTCTCCCGGTGGACTTGCTTTTTTTTTTTTTTTTTTTAAATGGGAAGGAAGACGCTTCTGCCAGGCAGATCGATGCCATATGCACCAGTGTACTCAGGTTTTTCCTATTTATTGTGGACGGGAAGATCGCCATCTCCGCCCGGGAGACGGGGCACACCGGACATGAGTTAGCACCAGGGCCTAAGGAACTCCTGCTGTCTCGCCGCAATCCCTCTGTCTCCTCACCCTCTGAGCGTCGTTGCGGGCGCCCTCCTTTACCACCTAGCTTTTCTGTGTTAGCTTCGTTTCCTCCTCATGGCTTTGCGCCTGACCCTTCCCTCCCTGTTCCTTTTGGCTCCTCCTTCTGGTCCGCATCTCTTTGCTTCTGTCTCCGCTCCTCTCGCTCTGTCTCCCGGACGCTGTGCTTTTACCTGCCCCTCCCCTCCTTTTCTTGTTCCTCACCCACATCTCTGGGCAGAAGTTCTTTCGGCCCAGAGGCTGAGAAGGGGGAGTAGGGAGCTCCCCAACCGCCTTGGTACCTTACCCACCTGAAATCTTGACTTAAGGGTGGGGCAACAGGGAAAACAAAAACAAACAAACAAACAAACAAAAACACCACCCAAAGAAGGGTTGTTTTTGTTTGTTCATTTTTGAGGGGAAGTCCCAGAAATGTAGGTTGCTTCATTATTGTAGGCCTCTTATTTTTGTAAGATGTGTAGGATTGCTGGTTTTTTGTTTTTTTGTTTTTTTCGTCTTATTTTGACAACTCAGGAAGAAACTGACCTCAGAAAGAATGTTAGTGTGGCTGCTCTCCTGTTACCCCACCCCCTCAGGCCTGTCCCAGGGGAGCAGATTCTCCCAGACCAGAGAGGCTTGGGGCTGATGATGAAGAGCTGACATGAACCCCAAACTCCTGTTCCTGGGACAGAAGGAGAATGTATCTAAGGGCCTCCTCCCTAGGCCCAGCTTGCAATCGAGGGGTGTGGGTGGGTGGGGCAGGGGCTTCAGAGGATGAGGCTTGCTTGCTCTCCTCCTCACCCCCGCCCCATGCCCTCGTCCTCAGCTTCGGGGTGTCTGTGCCACTTACAGAGAGTTGGGCACTTGCTCTTGCCCGTTTCCTGCCACAGGTGACCCTGGCAGGGGGTTCTCAGGCTATCTTACTGCCAGCCTGCTCTGTCAGGCTAAGAGGGTCTCATCAATGTTGGAGATGGTCTGGTCTCAAGGCTGGCAGGGCACAGTACTGACTACTAGGAGCCAGGCCACCTGTTGCTCTGGGACCTGTCAGGAGGTAAAGCACTGCTCTGGAGAAGGTTCTATGTGGGGTGTTTCCTTGGCCCCCTGGGGTGCTGAGTGTAGAGCTGGAGTGCACAGGGTGTTTCTCTGGGACCGCAGTCTAGAGTCCTTCTGTGCAACCCCACCACCACCACCCTGCTCACTCCTTCCGCAAGGCTTCAGCTGTTGGCACCCTCACGATCTTTGGCGTGAAGATGGGACCCTCCCGTGCTTGTCCCAGTCTACCCGCTCTGCCCAGCCCTACAGTTCCTCGGTCCCTTTGCTTTCTGGGTACTGAGGGTGGCGTGGGCGACAGGGCAGGGTGCCTGGGGTGGGGTGGGGGATGGGGGCGGCGGGTGCACGCCTAGGAGTGTGAACAGAAAAGCTGCTGTGTCTCCTTCATCCATGTTCTCTCTGAGCTTCTCCCGGAGCCAGCCGACCAAGTGCGGGACCTAATGCCTCAAAGCCAGTGGCCACAGAGTGCCACCACTGCAAAACATGTTTGGCGGGAGGGAGCGCGGAGTGAGGGTTAGCAGTTCTCTCAGGTCTGGGGGGGGGGGGGGGGGGGGTGGAGGGCAGGGAAGTCGAGTTGGGAACCCAGCTGTCCCTTCAAGCAACAGCACCTCCAGGGGGCTGGGTAGGAATTCATGGGCCAACCCCAGGGTCCCCACTTCCCCTGCTGGGCTCTTCCTGTTCCCCGGTTTAGAAGCTTTGCACAAGAAGACAGCCTCCGGCTGCAGCACCTACCTCACGAGTATGGGGCAGGATGGCAGGGCGGGTCTAGCCCTAGCAATGTGGGGGGGGGGCATACCAAAGAATCCAGGGATAGAGCGCAGGGGAGCGTGCGCCGGCCCTCCACTCCCTCTGCTAATATTGGGTTGGGATCCTCTCTCTCAGCTGTGACCATTTCTACCTCATTTTGCTGTGTGTTGTAATGTGCATATTTATCTCCTGTCTGACGATCTCCGCAGCTGTGGTCTGTCTACCTCAGAAGAGACTGTATTTTAAAAGAAAATATTACACAGTATTAAAGTTATGATATGTGGTATCCAGAGGATTTCTTGGGGGTAGTGGGGTGTGGGGGAGTGTTGGCTACTCCAGTCTGTCAGTGTCTTGGCTGTGGCTCTGAGTGTTTCTGGTCCTTCCACAGATAGGGGAGGAGGAAGAGGGTCCCTCAAGAGCAGCAGCACAGTCCTGGTCAAGCAAGGTAGAAGGCAAAGTGTGGAGACACCTTAAGTCCAATGTCTCAGGCCACGTGAGGTCCTTTGTCCATTTCCTCACTGTCTTTCAGTCCCAGTTATGGTTGACAGCTCATGATAAACTGTTTAAAAGCTCTGTGGAGAAGCTGGGACCCACTACTATTTCAACTCCTTACCTGCCAGACCGTCCACCATAGGCCAAGGAAACTGCGGGCCAAGGAAACTTAGGGTGCACTGCAGGCTCATAGGAGGCAAAGCCAGAAGCAGCCTCTGGGGATACAAATGTGTGTATTTCCAGGATTCAAAGAGCCCTACCTTTTGGTCCTTGGAGGTCCAGATGTGTCCTCTGGAAGTCTGTCACGTGCCTAGTATAACACTGCCCCAAACTACCAAGGACACCCTTGAGAATCCATAGTAGGGACAGCCTCCTAGACAGATCATATAAATATGTGACTGTAAAAGCCAGCTGTGGGGCTGGAGAGATGGCTCAGAGGTTAAGAGCACTGGCTGCTCTTCCAGAGGTTCTGAGTTCAATTCCCAGCAACCACATGGTGGCTCACAACCATCTATAATAAGACCCAGTGTCCTCCTCTGGCCTGCAGGTGTACATGCAGATATAACATTTGCATACATTTTTTAAAAAGCCAGCTGTGGGTGCTGGGGGTATGTCATGGGTATCTTCTCACAGCTGGCACGATTGTTTGATGGTGATACAGTCACTGCAATGAAGGACACATGGCTTCTCTCAAGAATGCTGGGGAAATGGCCCAGCAAGCAGGGAACGAGGCGCAGAGTAAAGGCTGTGTTGGTCGTGGTGGCGCACGCCTTTAATCCCAGCACTCGGGAGGCAGAGGCAGGCGGATCTCTATGAGTTCGAGGCCAGCCTGGTCTACAAAGTGAGTCCAGGACAGCCAAGGCTACACAGAGAAACCCTGTCTCAAAAAACCAAACCAACCAACCAACCAAAGCTGTGTTGGTGTGGCAGCTCTCGTGTAATTCTAGCCCTTGAAAGGCATAAGTAGGGGATCCCTCAGGGTAAGATGGACTAGCCCTATCAGTGAACTCTGGACTCAACTGAGAGACCCTGGCTGGGGGAATGAAGAGCGTGATGGAGCACGTCAGCCTCAGGCCTGAAGCCACGCACAAGCACGTGCCACCCCGCCCCCCCAACAGACACAGGTAGGAGGGGTAGAGGGGTCAGCAGAATGTGTAGGCTGGAGGAGGGGGTGGTGTTGGCACCATCCATGTTTGTCACAGCATAAAATAGAGGCAGAAGTAGGGAGACCTGAGGTTGACTCTCAACCACCCCTGCAGAGCCGGTACACCACGAGGAAGCCTCAGCCCGTGGGGGAGGGGCTGTGGACAGGGGACTGGTCCGCAAGAATTCACACACTGAGTCACAGGCCTTTGCTGAACACTTAACCTACGGTCACTGTTCTGGTAATGTGGGGGGGGGGGCCCCCCGTCCCATGGGGGGGGCAGCAAAAAAGGCAAGCGGCTGTGGGTTGGGGGGGGTGGGGGGCGGGGATTCTTAAGAGATGGGGCGGGCCATGGTGTGTGCGGACAGTATTCGTGGCTCCCAGAAGGTGTGAGACCGCAGGATCCACCATGGAGGCCAAACCACAGTCAAGCCACCTTGGGAAATGTTAGGTAAGTGTGGCCCCTGTGTGTGGGGGCATGGGAGAACCAGGAATCCGCCCAATCCTGAGAAGATGATGAGACGACCAGCAAAGATGAGGGCATGCCGAGAGAGAATCCGGATGTTGGTTGGATTTAGGGGCTGACAGCAAGCAGACAGTCTGGGGTTTCTGTTAGAGGATGGTGAATGAATTAGCGGAGGTTGGGGTATCAGTGGGGCTAGATTAGAATGTAGTGCCGGGGCTCCCAGCCAATCCCGCAGCCATGGCTATGGGTTGGGCCACCAGTTCCCGCCCTTCATTGGGTCTGTGATGCTGGAAGCCTCTTTCTCCTAGACCCTGAGCTTTCGGATCTGTGCACCCCGACCCCCACGCCCACCCCGGTAGCTGAGTTCTCTCTACCCTGAGCGGTCTACGAATGTTCCTCTCAGCTGCGCCACAATCCCGGCCTTGCAACAGAGCCTCGGCATTCGGAACCTCTCCCCCAGGCCCAGCCATGGCGTGGGTGCTGGTCCTGGCGTTCTACAGTGGGGCACTGGCCCCCACGAGCGCACTGGACGCTATGGGCCCCCACGCGGCAGTCCGCCTGGCGGAGCTGCTGACCCCGGAGGAGTGTAGCCACTTCCGATCGCTCCTCGAGGCGCCAGAGCCTGACTTGGACACCGAGCTGGCCAGGCTATCAGAGGACCGACTGGCGCGGCCCAAGCCGCCCATACCCTCGCTTCGGGTGCAGGGCCGGGTGGGGCAACAGCGGCGGGCCGCAGCCTTGCAGCCTTCAGAGGGGCCGGAGGACCGATCTGCCGACGCTAGAGAGGTCTCTGATGGCTGCCGAGAGGCGCTGGCGTCCTGGTTGGCGGCCAAGGCCCCAGCCCTGTCCTGGGACCGCGTGGCCCGGGCCTTACGGCGCAGCGGCCGCCCCGATGTGGCACGGGAGCTGGCCAAGAACCTGCACCAGCAGGCGACGTTACAGCTGCGCAGGTCGGGCGAGAGCTACGTGCAGCCGCCTGTGGTCCCCGCCCGGGCCCCGGCCCCGGCCCCGGCCCCAGCCCCGGCCCCGCGCAACCGCCGCGCTGCGGTCCCCTTGCCCGCCTGGGAAGAGCTGGAGCTGATCGTGGAGCGCCTGCCGCAGCCCCCTTACACGCGCAGCCCAGCAGCCTGGGCCGGGCCGCTGGCACTCGGCCTCCTCACCGGCTTCCTGGGCGCGCTGGGCACCGGGTTGCTGATTACGGTGCTCACGCTGTGGATCACGGGAGGCGATGGTGACCCCGTGTGGCCTCGTGCCCGTGGCCCTCCCGCCTTCTCCCTGCCCAAGCCAGCCTCGGCGCCCTGCGGCGGCTCGGAAGCAGAGCAGCTCCTGACCGAGGCATGGGCGCTGCAGCGGCCCTCGCCTCTCTGCCCGCCGCTGTGAAGCTGTGAACGCGGGCAGTGCGCCAGACGGCGGCCATGCCACCATAAAGTTTCCAAATGAGGCTGCAGTCTGTGGCTGGTTGGACGGAAGTGGGTGGCGTGGGCCTCGGGAGCCGGCCCAAGGGTCCCCAGTGCTGCCAGCGGCCCTGTGCCATGCGTTTGGGTTCACGCTTCTGTCTTTGCGTGCCAGGAAGCTGCCCACCACTCCTTAGTGGCGCAGTTGGCCTCTTGAAACCAGAGCCTTGCTTGTGACTTGCAGATCACGCCCCAGCGCACAGCGCATGTGCACTAAGGGAGCCCAGAGTGTGCACGCGGAGTGTGCAGAGCCACTCAGTCACTCAGGTGCGGGAGCCTGGCACTTTCCCACCCACCTCTGGAGGACCAGTAGCTAGGGAGTCCTCCTCAGGCTTGGGGCGAGGAGCCATGACAGAATGACAGGCCAGTCCAAGAGGAGAGTTGAAAACAAGATTGACGTAACCCTTTATTGCAAATTCTAAAGTAAAAAGATGTACAGTACAAAGTAAAATTGAAAATTCAGACTATAAACTTCCAATCCGCTTATACACTCTCGTTTCTCAAGCATTTCTGCCATTTCCGCATAAACAGAACAGGGAAAGAGTCGAAGGGGTCAGGAAGGGGATACAGCAAGGGGGCGGGGTGGGGGTGGGGGTGGGGTGGGGAAATAGAAGAATCACAAACCCCAGAAGCAAGTGCAAGGAAAGACACTTCTCGACCTGCTGTCCTCGTGATGAGAAGCGGGGGAGTGGAGCAGTGCAGTTTAAAATGGCTCTCAGAATAGCAGCGCTTATGGTACTGACTAGTTCCTCTTTCTCAAGTCCGAAGTGTACGTTGCCCTTCCCTGGTGCCTTTGTCTCTGTATCTCAGAACGCTTTACAAAACATCTACTTAAAGCCTCACAACACCCCTGTGAGGTAGGTCAGTATTATTACCCCCATTTTACAGATGGGGGAAACTGAGGCACAGAGAGGTTAAGTGACTTGCCCAAGGCCACACAGCGAGCCAGCGGTCAAGCTAGGGATGGAACACACAGTTCTGTCCCTCTTCTGGAACCACTGGACCACGCTCCCCTTAACCTATATACATTCTTTTCACGCGCACGCACACACACACACACGCACACACACACACACGCCACATGTGCACACCTGCCCACTTCACCCCACTTAGCCTCTTATGTACAGCAAACAGCAGTGGGGTCAGGGTCAGGGGCGCCTCAGGAGTGTTTTAAGGGAGGATGTCTTGGCAATCTCAAGAGGCAGCAGGGAAGCACAGGCAAGTCTTGGCCTCTCAACCCAGACCTCCTCTTCTCCTGACGCCCCCGGCTGACCGACGGCAGCGGATTCTTTAGGGGGCGGGGAGAGTACCTGAAAATGAAGGAAGCTTTTTGCAAAAACTTTGGGCAACATCTGAGAAAAGAAAGAGGCATCTTTACAGAAGACGCCCAGGACTCAAGTCACCGAGTCCTAAGCCATGGCAATCTCACCTCCACAGAAGGCCTGGAGGCTGGGGTGAGGGACACGGACGGGACTGACCTACCAGCCATCTCTCTCAGTTCAGTTACTAGAGTGGGCACTTCAAGATCCTCCTGAGTGTTCCTGGACCAGGAGACATGGCCTGGAGAGGGATGTCCCCCGGGGGGTGCCCCCTCCCCTGCACAAATGTGAAGGGGACGACGGCCCCAGTCTGCCGGTCTGATCACAGGAGTGGATGGAGGGCAGAGCCCAGCACTAGCTAGTGGAGTGGAAGCCGCTGGGCAGTGAGCTGGCATTAGCTTTGGGAGACGGGGGATAGATTTAAATCATGTCCATGAACAAGGCAGAAATAAGGCCAGACCAACTGGGTTGGCTGAAGTCCTGTCTGGGGGCGCTGCTGGGTGGGGCCGGTAAAGGAGGGTGCTAGGCTAAGGAGCCATGCCACATGCACTCGGCCAGCAGGGACCTGGGGGTGGGGTGGGGCGGGACCTGGCTTTTCTCTGCAGTCTCTACTTAGCCAGAATCAGGAGGCTCTGGCTCCCTTTCTCCTTTCCCCAAAATGCTCCAGGGTCCCGGTTCCCAGAGCCCTTCCGGAACTCAAGAACAGACACACACCAAGGCAGGCTTCCCTCGTGTGGTAAAAAGGGTCATTTTTATTTTGTTTCCTTTTGGCTTATAGTAACTTACTTTTTTCCCCTTTTTCAAAAAAAAAAAAAAAATCACGTCTCATTTAGGGCAGCGTTGGCCTCCATGCATTTGCTAATACACTACTGGTCTTTTACAGTTTACACTGGTTGTGGTGATAAAATGAAAGAAGCCCTTTGGGCACTGAAGCTCCAGGGGCTCTGACGGGGAGCTGTCTCTCTGCCCACAGCTTCAGACACCCACCTGGCTCATTTCCAGATGGTGAGAGCAGGCCACCTGGATGCAGAAGTGACCCCCTGCTCTCAGCCTCTGCTCTAGATTCCCAGTCTCCTCACCCAAAGCCTCAGGGGAGTTAAGGAAGTGGGGAAAGTGTCTTCACACAACCAGCAGTCGCCACCGCACCTACTGCTCAGGGGCTTTCGCTCTGCATTTTAAATGAACAGCATCACATGACTTTTGCTTTTTGTCCTTTTATTGTATTTATTTTTTTAATTTTTATTTTTAAAGGATTGTGAAATATAAATACTGCACCAAGGACCTGGCTACAAAAAAATAAATATTTATATTTATATATCTATATATATATATGCGCAGTGGCACTGGCTGCTGCTCTCTGATAGGTTCGTGAATATTTGGCAAAGCGTTGCCACTTGCTCACTCAGTGAGGACGCAAAACGAAACGAAACCAACCAAAAACTGCCATAGCTGATTCAATGCCTGTTAACTGTGGGTGTGAACTGCTGGTGATGGTATGGTTCACGAGACGTGGGGCGCAGGATGGAGGGGAGTGGCTGGATGGAGGGACCGAGGGTGAGGGGCAGGGAGAGGTCCAATCAGAGTGAAGGTTCAGAGCGAGCAAAGGTGGTTTCTTCCCCAGGAAGCTGTCGGAGGGTGTGAGGAACCGAGGGAACAGCCGCTGGGCTGGGGGCGGAGCTAGGGGCGGGGCTGAGAGGGGACCAGGGGTCAGACCTAGTAGCTTAAGGACATTAAGAGCATGGCGCTTAGTGTTCCTAGCAGGATCAAATAGCTGTTGCCCATCTCAAGACCTAAGAACAATGATTAAGTTTAGCCAAATCTTGCATAGAAGTGGTTAGAATTTATTGCACATTGGAACAAAAATATATATATTTTTTGTTGTTTTGGAAAAGACCATTAGCAATAAAAAATTTTTTGTCTGTCTGTCTGGTTGGGGGGTATACATTGGCTGACAGCATCTAAGTTCTAAGAAGAAAGGAAAGTATAAAAAATAAAAATAAACATGACAATGGCATAAGCCAGAAGCCATTTCCTATTTAATAAGTTAGTAATTTGTATTTACAAAAGGCATGCCAATAAAATAAAATTATATATTACAGTATTTATAATTCTCTTAAAAAGAATAACCACACGTCAGCTCCTGTTTTGTGCTGTTTATGATGTCGCCTGCACGTGACACTCTCTCTGTCCTAGCGCGGGGAGCGGGGGGGGGGGGGGGGGGGGGGGGCGCTGACACAGGTCCTGAGCTGGTCACGGCGTCCTCGCTCAGGAGAGCTGGACAGTATCTATCGGTCCAACGCGGTAGGAAGCTCTGCTCACTGACTGGCTGTGGTTTGTTCTATGCAAAACTAGTCAAGTGGACTGTGAGATTACATCCAAAGTGCTTCAACAGCAAGGCAGACTGGTGTGTCCAATGTGTCTAGTGATGGGCTGTGTTGTTTTGGTTCAGAGAGACTTTCTGACATTCAAGTGCAGCATCTTGGCTGTGAAAGCTTGTGGTCAGGTGAGACATCCTGGACTAAGAACTGCATTCTATAAAGCAGGAGATGGGATGAAGACGTGGCACTCCCCCGACGGCAATGGACAGGCCACTAAGCAGAAGGCAAGATGGGCGGAAAGGAAAGGGCAGGGGGAGCCTCTCTCCTCCTGAATTACTACAGAGTCCCTTTCTCACAAAAGCCAGCGTAGGAACAAGACCGACCGCCTTGGTCCAGAGGCAGCTCCATCTCTACCTCAGGTCCCTGCTCAGGGTTCTAATCGCAAACGGCAGAGCCCACAGCCACACCACAGACAGCACTGTTGCCCTCAGCCGGCCCTGGTCAGCTGGGAAGGGAAGCCCTGCTGGCTGGGGGAATGTGATGGAGGCAGGGAGAGCCATGCAGGTAGGAACTTGTGACAACCCCTCTGCAGGACAGGGCAGTTCAGAGTCTCTGAGCCTCCTTTCCCTGTCTACCTGAGCCCAGAGAAAAGCCATAATGCAGATAGGCGTGACACTAAAGGAAGTAAGCACCCCATGACCCCCAAAGAAAGGTTTCTGTAAGTGCCCCCAAAGGCCTCCTCGGGGTAACATGCTAGCTACTATGAATAGCACTTTGATCTCTACCCCAGTCGTCAGTTCGCCAGCACGAAGGCTAAACAATCATCGTAATATTGCAAGATACAAATGAACTATTTTTTCTATTTGTTTGTTTGTTTGTTTTAGCCCTAGGATTTGGTTTTACAGTGACAATAGTACAAGCCACTCGGGGCTGAAGTCCCCCCACGTACTGGACGGAGCAGCACTGGATGGTTCACCTTGCGAAGTGCACAACAATGGCTGTAGGTTAGCGATGTCTGTTAAACACGGACACACACGGATCCATCGGGTTGGCGTGTTTTTGTTGGTGGTGGTCAATTGGTTAATTACGTTCCCCTACCCAGAGAGGAATGAGAAGGGCTGCAGCCGGCGCAGCGGCACTCTTACCATTTCTGCAGATCCTGTGGACGGAGCAGGGCTGGGTCCTATCCAGAGGCTGACCCGACGCGGGGGGAGGGCAGGTGGAACAGTGGCTTGTGGTGAATGGGTCTCATGCATGACTCCTGATCACAGCATGCCAGCATGCAAGTCGTCTCTACGCGTTGAGCGAGCACGGTTGTTTGGGATTGGCCTGAGCAAGTCCTCCTCAGCCTGAAGGGACCTGACTGTCTTCCCGCACCCTTCTCCAAACTGCCTGACACCCTTGTGGAGAAGACGCCGTTTATGTCAAAGGAACGGACATTAGTGACATGAATGTGCGTGTGTGTGTGCGCGCGCGTGTGTGCGTGCGTGTTTGTGTGTTTTTGCTGCTTCGCTTAGTAGGAACACAAATATTGTTTGCACAAACAAACAAACTTTTAAAGTGATGCTTTCTGCTTCTGAGAATCGACAAAACAAAATAAAACAAAACAAAACAAAATCAAATCAAATCCATTTGGCTGCGACGGCCATCTGCTGGTCCCGGCAGCCGCCTCTGTTTTGTATCCTGTTAAGTTTAGTCCTAAGTTGCATTGACTGAGTAACATGCAGTAACCATCTGCCTAAGCGATAGAAAACCTGTGAGTCCAGAGAGCAGGGTCCTCTGCCCCCGGCAGGTCACTGCTCAAGGTGCAACCGTGTCACACGGAAGCGGACTGTGTTTGGTGCAGGTCTCCAAGGACGACGACGTCGTCTCCACAGCTGCTATGCGTCCCGTGCCAGTGCTAAGCCAGCGCAAGCTTCCCTTCCTCCTCCTCCTCCTCCTCCTCTAGCACTTGGCCTCTCTCAGCTCCTTTGGCCTCTTGGCTCTCTCCCTTCTCCCTTCCTCGGCCCGCTGCTGCTTCTCCTTGTCCGGTTTCGTCACGCTGTCGTAGGAGGGGAGGGAGGCCGTGGACGGGGTGCTCTCCTTTTTCTCCCGGTGCGTGCCTCCGTTCTCCAGCTTATTAGAAGTCATCTTCCTGCAGATAAAGCCCCGCCTCGCCAAGTGTCCCCTGTAGGCACGCTGCAGGACCACGGCGGACACCTCCTCCTGCTTACGCCGCAGGGTGGTTGTGATGGGCTCATAAGACACTTTGGAAGGATTGGATGCTACGAACCGCTCCTCCATCTGCTGCCGCAGGATGTCCAACTCCCCGCTGTCTCCCAGGACTCGCTTGGTGAAGGCGAAGAGGATGTCCAAGCAGTGGATCCGGTCCCCACTCACCATCGGCAGGTCCATGGCGATGAGCTCGATGGTGTTGGGCTTGGGTACTCGCAGAGGGTGCTCCAGGGCATCAGCGAAGTCTGCCAGCTTACAGTACTCGATGAACTGGGTGGCGTCTGGGTCAAACTTCTCCCAGATCTCGTAGAAAGTCTCGAAGTCATCCTCGCTCAGAGGGTCAGCGCTCTCCTCCGTGGCCACGCTGAAGTTCTCCAGAATGATGGCGATGTACATGTTGACCACGATCAGGAAGGAGATGATGATGTAGCTGACAAAGAAGAAGATGCCCACCGAGGGGTTCCCGCAGTCCCCCTTGAAGCCGCTCCCCGGGTGCTCCTTGTCCAGGCTGCAGTCCGGGGGCCGGTTCAGGATGGGCAGCAGTAGGCCGTCCCAACCAGCGGAGGTCGTGATCTGAAACAGGCAGATCATGCTGTTGCCGAATGTCTCAAAGTTGAACATGTCATCGATGCCAGCCTCGTGCTTCACATACGCGAAGTTGGACATCCCGAAGATGGAGAAGATGAACATGACCAGGAAGAGCAGGAGGCCGATGTTGAACAGGGCGGGCAGGGACATCATTAAGGCAAAGAGCAGGGTGCGGATCCCCTTGGCGCCCTTGATCAGACGCAAGATGCGCCCGATGCGGGCCAATCGGATGACTCGGAACAGGGTCGGGGAGACGAAGTATTTCTCAATGATGTCGGCCAGGAACATCCCTAAGGGAGGAGCAGAGGGCGTGGTTACCGAGGCCATGGACACTCGGAAGTTCAAAGGGCATGAGGAACCCTCATAATGAAACAGTGACGCGCTCCAAACGCGTAGAAGAGTAGAGAAAACAGGTATATGGAAACTGAGTGCTCAGTGGGCAGGCGGAGGGCAGCCAGCCCCTAACCCTAGAGGCATCCGTGGCCTCAACAGTTCTAAGGTGTTTACAGTGTTACTGTGTGTGAATCCGTTAACAACAAGGTCTCCTCTGTGCTTAGGAAATGACGCAGGCTATCTCTCTCTATTTACATGTTTAAGATGTGAATTGGTTTTTGTCTGCAAGACTGGTCCCTCAGATTAAAATGACTTTATATTATTCCTTCCTGTGACTAAAACAAAGCAGATCTTTGTTTTCCTGCTCAGTTTTCCATTTTTTTTTCAACGTGTGCACAGTTTTCCAAATGCACCCCATGATGCCATCAGATTTCTAAATCTATAGGCAGAGAATGGGAGGGTCGCCTTCAGGACAAATTTCCCTTTGACTTTCACGTCCTAATTATTCTGCGAATTTTCTTTTCTTTTTTTAAAAAGATTTATTTATTTATTATTAGGTATACAGTGCTCTGCCTGCATGTACACCTGCAGGCCAGAAGAGGGCATCAGATCATATTACAGATGGTTGTGAGCCACCATATGGGTGCTGGGAATTGAACTCAGGACCTCTAGAAGGGCAGACGGTGCTCTTAACCACTGAGCCATCTCTCCAGCCCCCTGCGCATTTTCCATGCATCTTATTCTTGGCTTGTTTCTCATCTCCCATCTCTCAGGAGAGAGGCAGCCTGGAGATTAAAGTGAGCTGCCTGGGGTGGCTTTCCATCTGGTACACCAAGATCTTCAGCTGAAAGGTGTAATCAAAAGCCAATTTCAACGCAGGACCCTTAAAAAAAAAGATAGAAAAAAAAAAAAAAAAAAAAAAAAAAAAGAGTTGGATGCAAAAGCAGAGGTGACATAAACATCAGGACGCCCTCTCTGTGGACCCACCTCAAGCAGACCACTTGTTTTAAAGCTAAAGAGCAACACATGGGAGTCGGAGGAAGGCCACAGAAGAGAGAGGAGATGGAAAGTCCAGAGCGTGAGCTGGGGCTGCTCCCCGTAGGCTGCGCTACCTCTCCGTTTTCTCTGCACCAAGGAGACAAGACGAGCCACTCACCCACGCGAAGCTTCTAACTAGGGAAGTGTCTCTTAGCCATAGGAATTCAGAAAGCTCCAGAATCTCTCCTTTGAAGGCTTTAGGCCAGAAGAGAGGGGCTGAAGAGATGGCATAGTAGTTAAGAGCCCTTGCAGGAGACCGGGGTTCAATTCCCAGCACCCGTATGGTGGCTCACAACCATCTATAACTTCAATTCCAGGGAAGCCAACATCTCTTCTGGCCTCCAGGGCATTGTATGCATGTGGTGCACAGCCATACAGGCACACAAAATAATAAAGTAAAAGGCCGGGTGGAGAGCTGGCTCAGTGGTTAAGAGCACCAGCTGCTCTTCCAGAGGGCCTGGGTTTAATTTCCAGCACCCACATGGTAGCTTACAACTGTCTGCAATTCCAGTTCAGGGAATTTGATACCGTCTTCTGACCGTGTTTGGACACCAGTCAAACATGTGGTGCACATGTATACATCCAAGCAAAACACATTTTAAAAAAAGCCAGGAAAGAACTGCCTTCCAGCAAGGGACTGAGGGAGAGTCTGGAGAGGGGCTGCCAAGGCTGCACGGTGCTGTTTCTAACACCTCAGACCCTCCCCTCCTTCCTCACACTTCTTGCATGGGGTGCTGCGGACTAATGAAAACAGTCAGTCAAGGGGCCAGAGACATGACTCTGGGTTCGGTACGTAGGACCCACAGGGTGGTTCACAACCACCCATAACTGCAGTTCCAGGGGATCCGATCCAACACGCTCTCCTGACCTTCATGGGCACCAGGCGTGCGTGTGGTGCATACACACAGATGCAGGCAAAATACCTATAAATACAACTAAATCCCTTTGGTCTCAGTATGTAACCCTGGCTGTTCTGGAACTTGCTATGCAGACCAAACTAGCCTTGTATTTACAGAGATCTGCAGGGACTCTTATCCAGTCTACTGGCTAGTTATATGTCAATTTGACACAAGCTAGAGTGATCAGAAAGGAGGGGGCCTTAATCGAGAATACCTTTGCATAGTTTCTGGCTATAAGTAAGCCTGTAGGGCATTTTCTAAAGTAGAGATTGATGGGGTAGGCCCAGCCCATTGTGGGTGGAGCCACGCCTGGGCTGGTGGTCCTGGGTTCTATAAGCAGCCTGAGCAAGCCATGAGGAGCAAGCCAGTAAGCAGCATCCTCCATGGCCTCTGCATCAGCCCCTGCCTCCAGGTTCTTGCCCTCACTGCTTTTGCTGGGGAACGCTGAGTGAAATTAACCCTTTCCTCTCCAAGCTGCTTCTGGTCAAGGTGTTTTGTCATAGTCATAGTGATCCTGACAGAGACACACGGCAAAGCAAGTCATTTGCCAAGCCACATTAAAAAAAAAGGGGGGGGGTTCTTTTACCTTTCCTGGTAGACTCTAAACCCCTTGAAAGCAGATCACATTTTATCTCTTCCTTCAGAGCTTCAGCATGTCTACCTGACAGTGCTGGGGACGCTCAGCAGGAATACACT
>OU015748.1:123862520-123875476 GCA_907169655.1 Acomys percivali | reverse complement strand
TGCTACGTTTATACAACTGCTGAAGGATGCAGGCATGGTAATAACAGGAACCGGAACACAGAGTGGCAACCAACTCCAGTAACTGCACCAAGCGTGTGGAGGCTTTTTTAAAATCATAAATTCTCCTAACAACTAGGCAAAGTATCCAAAAGCAGAGTCAAAGGGTCAGGGAAGCTGAGCGATCCATCCCAGGTCACATGTCTAGTCAACACTAGCGTGTGCCTCAGCTCTAGCCTGGCCTGATGCAACAAGGGCCCCCCAGGTCTCACTGCAGCGCACCCAACAGCCTTTCCAACACAGGGAGGAGACTAGGAGAAAGCTAGGGATGCTGGGACAGCTTGGGCAAAAGCAGCTTAGCAACTAAAATGAATCCCATCCCTGACACACTGGGACCCCACGCCTGAGGCTTAGATAGCTATGGTGTGTGTGTGTGTGTGTGTGTGTGTGTGTGTGTGTGTGTGTTTATCAGCTAAGCCCATCCTCTGACACAGTGGGACCTCACACCTGGGGCTGAGCTAGCTGTGTGGTGTGTGTGTGTTTGTGTTTGTGTGTGTGTGTGTGTGTGTGTGTGTGTGACACAGCATGGCCCTCACCTGGGTCTGCGCCAGGCTGCAGGGGTGGCAGCGCGGTAGCACTGGCCTGTGTAAACCTCAGCATAGCTGTCCCTAAACTTCCTATTCTGTCACTCTGGCCTTTGAATTCCTGTGTTCACGCCCCTTTTCTCTCCTTTGAGCTGCATGATGTGCCTCGGGGAGAGGAGATGGCTCCTCCAGCACAGCGGGTCTCACCCGACCTAATGCTGCGACCCTTTAACGCAGTTCCTCATGCTGTGGTGACCCCGGCCGTAAAACTATTTTGTTGTTACTACCTAACTGCAATGTTGCTGCTGTTAGGAACAGTAATGTAAAGATCTGATATGCAGGATGCCGTGATGTGTGACCTGGAGGTGGAGCCACAGGCTGAGAACCACTGCTGCCCTGGCGCCTTTGCCCGCTGAGAAGCGAGGCCTGGGCGGACTCTTAAAGGAAGCCAGGGGAGAGGCATTACCCGGGAACTGATCTGGGGAGTTGCACATTCTCAAGGGCCCCCCCAAGAGTGACCCTGGTTCTGGAGGCAGAGCTCAGAAGGAACCTGCCCACCACGGGTCTTAGCACAAACACTCACCACCTGGAGAAGGGCCAGGTAGCCCGCCCCGACGTTGTCAAAGTTAATCTTCACGTTCTTCCACCTGATCTCCGTGCTGTTGCCCTCCATGAGCCTCTCGCAGTCAGTTTTATTGTTGACGATGTCGATTTCGAACCGGATTTCAGAAGTCTCGTTAAAGCAGAAGTGGTACTTCCCCGCGAACAGGTTGACGCCCATGATGCTGAAGATGAGCCAGAAGATGAGGCACACCAGCAGCACGTTCATGATGGAGGGGATGGCGCCCACCAGGGCGTTCACCACCACCTGCATGAGAAGGGGGTGGCACTGAGTGCTGGCGGGAACTGCAGGGGCACAGTCTTCTGGTTTCCAGGCGGGGAATGGCATTTCTGTGGCTTGTTCTGCCATGAAAACACTATACTGTCTTTGTAATTAGAGTAGCTATACAGGTCCGCAGGAGGACCCCAAGTGTCTAAGTCTCAGCACTATACTCCGGTGAATTTTAATATACTGTGCTATGTTTCAGTTTATAAAACTCCCCTGCCCAAGTTGATGTTGATTTTTTTCTAGGCACCAACATGGGACCAGAAAATGATGTTTTTCTCTAAGGCCCCCCCGCCCCCGTTTCAACTAACAAAATATGCTGCCCCTGAAATCTGAGCAATCCCAAGCTCACTAAGCAGCCTCTCGACAGACATTCCCCCTCTGAAAAACAAGGCACCATTGTTCAAAACCGTAGTGCTGCCTTTGGAGTAGCACGGTACGGAACGTCTTATAGCTATGCAAGGCAGTTATCTCTTTTCAGGCAATAGCTGAGCATGCAGATTTTGCAGGCTCGAGGAAGAAAGAAAAAGCCATATTCCCTCTACCAAACAGTTTAGGTTAAAAGGATCACTGCTGTCCTGCCTTCCGAAGTGCTGATTGCTCATGCCTCCACTCAAGCCTTCACAAAGTGAAAACAAAGAGCCCTTAGGATGGAAGTTCCTTGGGTGACACATTACGCTAGCGGCATCTCACTACAGCTCAGATCAACACCGGCGGTCGCCTAGGCAAACTTGACTTGAGCAGAGCTGCTGAGGCCCAGAAAGGCTGTCCCTGCAGCTCCATGTTTCTACCCCAGACTGTACTTGCACGAAAACATGGCTGGGCGGACATCTGTCCTGTACTGTACTGGAAACAGCCGGAGGCACACTTCCTTTTAGATTGTTCATTTTGTGACTCTCCAATTCATCTACGAGGGCTGTGAGACTGGGAGGCGGTCATTTCTTACCTCTCAGACCAAGCCATCTCTCACCGAGCAGACAGCTGGTACTTTAAATGTCTACTCCTTCCTACAGGGCCCCTGGGGTGTCTGCAGCCTGGTGGCTCTCCCTGTTCTCCTGTGCATTTATTAAAGGTGCGAGGTAATCAGATTCTACTTTTACCTGCGCGTTCTACAGTCTTTGCCCTTTTGTGGGAGTACCAGGAAAAAAAAAAAAAAAAACCAACCAATGAAGTGTGAGAAAGAATGGGCAAGAGGAGACGAGCCACAAATGGGGCAGTCACTCCTCAGCCAGAAGAGCAGAGGACATGAAGATTCGCAAGCTGGTGTGTGTGTGTGTGTGTGTGTGTGTGTGTGTGTGTGTGTGATGTCACAGAGCTTGGTTGAGTCCGTGGTGTTGTGGGACAGAAAGCAGTCCCCAGGGGTGGAAGCCTGGGGCAAAACGCAGTGATGGAGAACTAGCTAACTCTAGGCGATCTCTTTGAGCCTTCATCTCCACAAGTGTGATGCTAACGTGAGCGCGATCGCTCATAGGACATAGACATCCTGTAAAATGAAACCTGTGTGGAAGATGTGCTTGTCCCTCTCTCGGTGCTGGGGGTTGGGTGAGAGCTGTTGCGCTAAGCTAGATTCTCAGCCTCTTTAGAATAGTTTTAGTTGTTAATCATAACTACTGGAAAACTCCTTACCTTAGATTTACAAGTAAAAAGAGTTTGCGGATTTGGTGGAACGCACGAGCCACTTTTCTTTGCTGTGGACACCGGCCACTAAGCTGTACTAACTGCTCGGGAAGGACTGTCCCCGTGCTATTCCCGGCGACCAAAGGGCAGGGCACTCCCATGGAGAGACTCTCAGTAACCACCATGACCTCAGCGGTGCCCAGTTAATCAACAGACCTCTTCCTCCTCTGCTCTCTGCATTTTTCACACTGCCCCAACTATGATGGAGTCTGTTATGATTAGACGCTAGGTCTCCACAGCTTAGACACAGAACACAGGGGCAGGTTCTAGAAACCTGCAGGACGGCTGAAAAAATTCAAAGCCAGCTTATACTTAGCGATTGATGCAACTATCCCTTAGTCGATGAGAAAATGACTGGATATTAGTTCTTACATTTTCACCATCCCCAAATTGCCTAGCATGCGACTCTTGCTCACTGAACTCTACACAGTCCATGCAATAGCTCTTAGCATCTGGCAGAGGGAACATGGCTTTAGTGACAACTATGTACTGACAACAGGAATGCATGCATGTTTCACAGCAGTAAATACCCTCAAGAGTTAACAGCACAGCAAGGTCTTAAGGGTTACTATGGAGGAGAGAAAAGCAAGGAGCGACATAAGTGTTCCTTTGCCAATAGCAGGACTGTTGCAATGTCTGGTCTTTGGTTTGAGGAAGGAGACTGAAGTAAGTGCCCCAGGACAGGCTAGGGTGACACCCCCCCTTCAAGTGCAGAGCCGAGCCTAGGATCGGAGCAGCACAGTGACAGTTGAGCCCATCTGCATGGAGGACGTTCAGCTCATCGATGAGGGTCTTAGGCGCCAGTGCTGGCGCACACAGGAGCCAAGCCACTGAATGGAGACCGGCACCCACGGGACGCCATACTTAAGTAGACACAGGTAGCTACTGGGTAGCTTGCTATAAACGTTGCCCAGCCTAGTTGGGGAGCTGCAGGCAAGGTGTGGAGCCTCTCCCCACTGAGCACTAGCGCTGCAGCCTGTGGCTCTGGGCTCACAGGTACTCTAGCCTTAACCCGAGACAGCTAGGTACTTAAAAAATAAAGCTCCCTTTGAGCTGACCATCTATGCTGGACCTTGGGCTTCTAGTCTACTTGAGAGCTGGCAAGTCCAAGTTTTGGGGAGATGGCAAATGAAAGGGAAGGGAAGGTTGGGGAGCAGGGTGAAGTGGAAAGCGGGGGCGCCACCGAACGACTCCTGCATCTGGATTATTAAATTAATTTTCTTTACGCAAATGCTTCCAGCTGGTCCATGGGGACTGCTTCTAACACAGTGGCAGAGTGACAATAAAGAGCAGATGGAGAGAGTTCACAGGGCCAGCTGGGCATGCTTGGAGCTGTCTGTGGGCAGTGGCGATCTCCTTTAGGAGGTCCAGGGTCCTCGTTAGGGACCAGGTTCGGGCCTGATGCTGTAATCACCGCCTTTGCTGGAGTGCTCATGGCCGCATCCTGTCCTGAGTTGTTCTGCCACCACGGTGGGCTATTAACTCTAAAACTGCCAGGGCTTGTTATTATCCCATACGAAAAACGTGGGCGGCAGCAGAGCAGAGACTAGCAGAGTGTTTCACCTCGCTTCCCCTCAGTACACGCTCTTTCTGATTTTGGTCTAGTCACAACGGTGCCTGCCTTACATAACATGTCGACACATCTCTTACTTGTGGGATAAAAGGCTTAGAATTCATTTTTAATTTTAGAATAAGTTTATAGCCCCAGAAGTGCCCTTCCTACAGAGGGCTTCGGGTGGGGGTGGGGCGGCTATCGAAGACTCACGTTTCGTAAGCCCAACTGTGACTGTGCTATAGAGCGAACACGAGTTCTCTGCAAACAGCATTTAAACGAACTAGATAGTAACATTCCTAAGCCCCCGAAAGTCTCTTCTTCCTTCCTGCGCAGCTGTGAGTGGCTCTGTGGACTAGTGGCCGTAGGGGTGGCTCTGTGGACTAGTGGCCGTAGGGGTGCAGCCGAGGAATGGGCGCAGCCCTGCCGTCCTGGTCTCTAGTTTTGCCAATCAGTGTTACTTCATACGGAGCGTCGCAATCGTTCCGTTTTCACGCCTACGGTCTGACATTTGCACGTTTGAAAACATCCTCTGGTTTGCTCTCCTGCATGTATTCAACATCTAAAGTCAAGTGAGCTTTCTTGGGCCCCTTAAGTGTTAACAGACCCCTCCGATTAGCACAGGGCAGCTATCACCACTGAACCAGCTGTCCACGAGATTTTCTGGAAGACAACATTTTAGTGTGCACACATCTGTGCATGCTCACAATCATTAGAGCCAAAAGAAGACAAGAAAAGGCATCGCAAGAGGAAGCCCTTCTAACGTGGCAGGGTGACGGCCCCTGGTCTTGTCGGGACTTGGGTAGTGGACCGCCCAAGTAGAAAACGGGGCGGGTGTCTCAAGAAACTTCAGAAGTAGCTGCTATGCAGTCACCTAGCGCTGTCCGCCGTTCTGATGGTGTGAGGACAGGGACCACAGAGCACGGGCAGGGGAAGCTTTGCTACCAGACAGAGGCTGCCAGTCCGTGCGGGACTGGGCTGAGAACAACCAGGTGCAATAAGAGGAATCCGAATCGAAGGAAAAGCGCTTCTTCTCCCGGGGTCATGCCAAATCCTGCTCCGTCCCCAGTGCCAAGCCTGCCACCTTGTCTCCAGGGCCTTCCTTGGCTGTTTTCTCAGTGGGGACCCCAAGCCACAGGCCCCATCTGGCTGCTGCCCCTACCCAGCACTCTGCCTGCCTGCGGCCAGTGCTTTGCAGTGGGGTCTCTGGGTTATAATTCCCCTTCTTTGCACCTGGTGATTCTCTGTATAAATCCAACAGCCCAGAAAGCCGCCCCAAGTGCTGCAGGAAAGCCAGGCCAGATGAGGGGAGCCAGTGTTAACGTGTTCTGCAGCGGCACGTTGTTGGGGTCGAGGCTAATTATTAGTGTGACGAGGCAGCTTTAATGCAACTCCCCTGCACGCGGGGCAGGTGCGGAGGGAGAGAGTGGAGGATCAAGTCAGCAGCTGCGTCGCAGAATTCGTGTTTGACCGATCTCCCCACCACGTGATCAGTTCTAGCATGCTGTAACAGTGTCCGCTGGCATGCAGAAGGGCCCGCTGCTCTTGGTGTCTTACCCTCATCCCTTCAAATCGTGATAAGGCTCTTAAGGGTCTCAAAGCTCTTAGGGTCCTAAGGGACTTTATGGCACCTAATTCCGAGTAGCCCAGGGCATTAGCTATAAGGCTGACTAAAGAGACCTACACAAAAACAGAAGAGAAAAAAAGAAAAAGAAAAAAAAGAAAACAGAGGTTCCAGAGTGTTAGAATAAAACCCCTAGCGCTGATTTAACAGACGGGAGGGCCTCCCCCCCGCAGAGGAAGTGGCTTCCACCACCGGCTGCCTACTTCAGCCTACTTCAACTTGACTCAAAGGACCTGGAAGGAAAGGTGGTTGAAAGAGGCAGAAGAAAACCACAAAGGGAAGAGAGAGTAGAGGGAGGGCAGCAGAACACACACAAGTCGGAAAAGGACGAGGCTGAGGGGAGGGGAGGGGAGGGGAGGGGAGGGGAGGGAGGGGAGGGGGGGGGGGGGAGGAGGTCCGGTTGGAAGGAGAGGAGCCTGAGGAGGTGACAAGAGCCTTACCCTTGCCCTTACAGTCTGCCGCGCCCAGGGGCTCCCATTAAATTAAGCCAGACAAACTTAATGGCACCTATGGAAAAGAATACAGATAAATACACACGCGCCACACGTGCTGCCCCGCCTCTGCTCAGCCACCATGGGATTTCCGACAGGGACAAATTCTCTTATCCTGGTTGACAAGAAACCATTTGAGAATTGGATGAGTCCTACATTAACAAAGGAAACGTCGTCAGTAAGCACCACAGGTGACGGCCGCCTCTCCCAAGAACCTCCTCGGCCGCCTCTCCCAAGAACCTCCTCGGCAGCATGCTGGCCCCGCGGGAACTATTTGCACAACCTTCTCTCTCTTACTCTCATCTCAGCCTGAGAAGCCCAACCATTGCCCTTTTGTGGCCGTAGGAACCGAATTTCCTTTCTTTCCTTCCAGAACAGCTCCACTGTACTGGCCTCTGCCAGGTCTGGTACAGCCTTTTCCAGTACTTGCCTCCTTAACATAGTGACTACAGGAACTCCTAGCGGGAGGGTCATTTCCATTTGTAGACAGGGACATTGCTGACCTGAGCCAGTGCTTGGCCTACCTGGGCAGACCGCGGAGACCTGTCTCCAGCACACAGGCGACATGGCAGTCTATCAAAAGGTCATCAATGTCTGAGCTGCCCAGAGCTGACATCCTGGAGTCAGTAAGTCTGTAAGCCTAGACTCAGGTCAACACTTCCCTGTTCCCCACGAGCACACTTACCTTGTTTCTATTTTCGGGATGACCCTTAACCCTGGCTGCTAGCCACACCCAGGGCCTCTCCAGCTTGACCTGAGCATGATGGGGCTCCTCAGGGTGCTTGGTGTGACCATATCATTGCCTAGTCATGTCTGAGGACGTCTGGCTTGGGCTTTCTCACGGGAGCTTTTCTCTCACATTGTATTCTATCTATTCACAATTCTGGGATGGACTAAGATATTCCTTCTACTGGGAAACGGGAGCTACTTTAACTGATGTCTCAAAGTCAAAGCCAATGAGGAAAGAGAAAAACTATGACTAAGTTCATCGCTGCTTTCTGATCTCTTTTTTAGATTAGGCCTTAATTCTGCGTCTCCATCGCGTGCAGCCAGCACACACAAGGCATCTCTGCCGCATGTTTGTAATTGGGGATTAAATCTAGGCCTTGTGCATGCTACATGCATAGACATACAAAGCCAAAACAAAACAAAACTGGCTGTCCTCAGACTCGCTCTGTAGACCAGGCTGGCCTCAGATTCAGAGACCCACCTGCCTCTGCCTCCCAAGTGCTGGGATTAAAGGCGTGCACCACACTTGGCTAAAGAGATTTTTTTTTTTTTTAAAAAGAAGCTATTTATGACTCAGCTACCAGGGTTAGTGCAGAGTAGAAGGAGACAGTCAGCGATGTAGCAAGGGATAGGCTTAAAGGGGTCAGTTTTAAAATGCTATGCAAATCGGCTTTTGTGTGTACTCACAGCCCATCAGCTTTGGCATCTTCTATGGAGCTGAGTCCTAGGCATTACCCAAAGCTAGGCAGGAAGGAGGCGTGGCCCTGCTGGGCTCTCCATGAAGGTGGCGCAAGCTTAATCTTTACTTAAGTCAGGGGCCTCAAAACACTGATCTACAACACAGCACCAGCCTGTCACTTTCCTTTTACTTATAATTTATTTTGCTTTTATATTATGTGTTTGTGTCTTGACACCTCGTCTCCCCCAGAGCTGGAGTCACACGTGTGATGGAAATTGAACTAGTGTCCTCTGCTAGTGCAACGAGCCGCTGCTCCAGTCTGCACAGCAACCCTTAACCCCAGCTGTGAGGCTGCAGGGGGGACCCCTGATGGCAACAGGCTCCCCAGTTCAAAAGTCCTCTGGGTTAGCTTCACTTTTTGAAGCCTTGGCAGGTACAGATTGCAGAAATCTAAACTTTGAGTGTCTAGAGACCCCGTACAAAACAGGATACTCCCCCACCCCAAGGGTGACAACTTTATAAATAACAGTGCAGTGGGAGGAAGGACAGAGGAGGTGTAGAGGTCAGTTATGAGGCTGGCCCTAAAGCCACCGAGAGATGACCTGCTCAGCTGCTCAACTGAGCCAGGATGTACAAAGGGAGACCAGCAAGGGTCCCTCTGGTGTCCCTCAGCAGCTCATGGCTCTCTTACAGTCTCCTGGATCTCCAGGTTAAGCCCTTACTGGTTGAATCAGACTATTTGGTCAAATGTACAAAGAAATTAGTCGTTAAAAAAAAAAAAAAAAAAAAAAAGGAGTTAGAGAGACGAAGTTGACCATGCAGGCACAGAAAAATGTGGACACCAGGTACCTTCGCCAAGGAGAGAATGTTTTCAGCAGGCTGAGGTCAGTCTGAGATGTGTGGCATCCGCACATTACCATTCCTGAAAAGAAATGCTAGCTAACCGTGCAAGCAATAAGGAAATAGTCCTCGGAGGAAGATGGTGAAATTACTTCACAGGGCACAAACATCAATCTAGACAAAGACCTAAGGGGAAAAAAAAGAAAACATAACCTGTTTGGGAATTCACACAGCTTGTGTGTGATCACCCTGGTGGTGCTATAAAAGTAGCACTTGCAGCAGCTTTAAGAGGCAACAAGGAAAAATAGTGTCTATTAGGGCAAAGGGCGTGGAGATCCATGGAGTCATCTGAGGATGAGATGTGAGCACTGCGCACGTGCTCAATAGGACCTAAAATTACACCTAACGCTCTACAATGCCCAAAGAACCAGGCACAATCCTCCGATGGGCAGCAAACACGCTGGGCAGTCTAGGCATCTGGGTACCGGTGAGACCCTCATTTTCCACAATGGAAGAGTGGCCGTGCACTGCACCACCATATGGAGCGGCAGGGTAACCACCCCCTCCCTGCCACCGCGGCTGTGACTCAGCCTGAGAGGGAAGCAGCCGTGTTTGATACTCTGCCTATTTCCCACAACACAGAGCAGGTTTTGCGTATCATGGACAGTCAATAAACATTGGGCAAGTGAAGAAATGGCTAGAGGTTAGAGGTCAAAAGAGCATGGTTCCTATGAGAGCCCTGCTCCCGCGGCTGCGTTACCTTGGCATAAAGCTAGGCTAGAGTCACTGTGGAAGCTGCTACAAGCTCCCCGGGGTTAAGGCTATGGCGATTTGTCCTTCTGGGGATTTCTCATCAGTCAAGGCAAACTCAATACAGAATGCCATATTCAATTCAAGTTGATCACCAGCAACCGGTAAGGGGCAGTCTTTAGTGCCAGTGTGGGACTCACAGCAACGTAAGTAGAAGTAATCCAGCAACTTCTAAAGCTAGAGGAGCTGCTGGGTTGTAGCCAGTTAGCATATGCGTGCCTTTATCTTTTTTCTTTCTCTTTCTGCCACCCTTGATAAGTAGGTGGTGATTGGCAGGTGACCTGGGTAAAGGGACATGCGATGTGCCTGGCCACATCTGGGGCTGCTCAGCTCATGGTCCTTCCTGGGTGGCTGGAGGAGGACGGTAGAGGACCTGAGTCCCCACTGAGTCCCAGAGAAGAGGGCTCCCTTCTCTAGGAGGACAGCCAGCTTCCTGTCCCATGTCAGGGGCACATGCTTCCTCACAGCTGGACTCCACACTGCCTCAAGTGTCTGGGTCTGTTAGTGGTGGGGAGCTCCCCACAGGCCTGCCCGGCTCACTATAAGGGTGCAGGGTAGCTTTGCCTCACTTGCCTTTCGTCCTAAAGACTGGTGTGATGGCTGTTGGCTGTCAACCGGAAGCCCCCAAATGGGGGCTGCACCTGTGGGCGATCTCTGCTTAATCTGAAGGGAAGGTCCACCTCTAACCTGGGCCACACCTTCGCTGGGAGCCTTGATAAGGATGTAGAAGAAGGAAGCTGTGCTCCTGGCCTGTGTGCTCTCGCGTGGCTGCCCTCACTGGCAGGACAGCCTAATTCTTCCGTGTTCTGGGGAATACTGAAGACTTGCTGAGACATCCAGCCTCGTGGGCTGAACAATGACTAGACTCTTGAAACTTCTGTTCATAGGCAGCCATTGTTGGATTAGCTAGACTGCAGCCTGTAAGTCACTCTAATAAATTCTCTCTCTGTGTGCATGCGTGTGTGCGTGCGTTATTTATTTATGCTCTGTTGCTCTAGAGAACCTTGACTAAAACAAGTAGCTTCCTGCAGCAGGAGACAATGAGCAATGACAGCCCCTGGACGAGTCACTAAGCACAGAGCTCAAAGACAACTTGGAAAGAGAACGTGTTCATGAGGCAGACGTCATTGCTGATGCAGAGTCCCAAAAGATTTCCCAGCTGAACTGTCCTAGATACCATGGGCGCTCTGCAGGCAGTCCACCCCACAGCCCACAAAGTCTCTTCTAAACATGCCCACCCAGTCTCCAGCCTCTAGAGCCTTCCCAGCCCCTGGATGAATTCTCCACAGCCCTGGTCCTGGCATTTGCACACATCTTTTTTTTTTTTTTTTGAATGCTGCAAGAGAAAAGCTTTAGTTACTACAGAAAGAGGAAGAGAGCACTGTTAGTCAGCTACGGAGCAAGTGCTGGTGGATGAGAAAAGTCCCTGTGCTGCTGCTTCCAACCTGAAAACGCAACATGGGAGCTGGCGGGCACGGAGTCTTGGGCACGGTCCCACAGCCTGGAGGGGAAGTTTTCATGTGGTTGATCAAAGCATGAATGGCCAAATCCCAGGCCCTTCTTCCCAGGAAAAGTGGCTAGATCAGTATACCTGGGAAGTATCCATGGGCGCAGACAGGATTAACAGATACCGCCTGCCATCCCTGCATCCCACCTCATGCCTGCACCCCACCTCATGCCTGCACCCCACCTCATACCTGTGCCCCACCTCATGCATGCACCCCACCTCATCTCAGAATCCCAGAAAGGGGATGTCCTGCTGTCTTGGAGCAAGGACCTTCTGGTGTCCAGGCCAAGGGACTTTCTGACTCTACATAAACCAGGCCCAATGGTGTGAAGAAGAGAGCAGCCTCTGGGGCAGTGCAAGGGTTTTCAGGGGTCCCACTCCCCAAATAAGAGCTGACTACCATAAAAGGGCCTTCCCCCAAGCTCACAGCTACACGCTGGCTGCTAACCTCACCCAAGCTCCTGGTACAAAGGGTGAACAATGGAAAACAGGACACGTACAGCCACGATGAGGAAGTCCAGCCAGCACCAGGCGTTGGTGAAGAACTTGACGAAGCCATAGGCTGTCCATTTGAGCAACATCTCCAGGATGAAGATGTAGGTGAAGACCTTGTCTGCGTACTCCAGGATGGTACGGATGGTCTTCCTCTGCTCAATGTAGATGTCCTCGAAGGCCTGAAAGAGACGCAGCCGGTGCCTGGTGAACGGGAGGGGGCCAGCATCGCAGCTCCGCACACGCTCCTGTCCACCAGGTTCCTGCTCCTCCACTCTGCTCCTGCAATCCTAGGCTTACTTACCAGTTCAGCTAGTGACGCTGGGGTGGAGCCCAGGGCCGGCAACCCTTAAGCCTGTGCTAGCACTTTATTGAGAAATAACTCACACTCCATATTAGAATATGTAATTCCATGGCTTTTAGGATAATCAGGGTTACAATATCCATCAAATAAATCGGTAACATTTCATTGTCCACCAAAAGGACTTAACACATCTAATTGACACCTTCTGGCATCCACATCCTGTTGGTCCTATGCACTCTAATCTGCCCTTCTGGACATTTCATACAAATAAGGTGATGCAATACATGCTGTCTGTGCCTGGGTACACCTTCTTTTTAAAGATTGTTTTTCTTTTCAATTGTGTGTGTGTGTGGGGGGTATGTGCAAATGAGTGTAGGTACCTACTGGGGCTAGAGGTGTTGGGACACCTGATATAGGTGCTGGGAATCGAACTCAAGTCCTTTGGAAGAGCAGTGTGTACTCTAAACGCCTGAGGCAACTCTCCAGCCCTTATGCCTGGGTTCTTAACTAAACAGAGTTATTAGTCTCTCTCTCCACACTGTAGTATGTATGGTGTTTCACTCTTTATGGAGTGACACAACTCCAAGGTATGGGCACACCACACTTTGTTTATCTGTCATTAATCTAGAATGAATAATTCCATTATGAGTATTTGTGTTTCTATTGACAGTGTGTTTCCATTCCTTCGGGGCATGTGGTTAGGCATGGGATTTGCTGGTAGGTCATCAGGGCCTTACCCACGCTGCTCGTCAGTTCCTCCATGCCCCAGAGGTGAATGGAGGCC
>OU015748.1:123848827-123862120 GCA_907169655.1 Acomys percivali | reverse complement strand
CGGGCAGGAGGAGGGGCAGGAGGAGGGCGGGCAGGAGGAGGGGCAGGAGGAGGGCAGGCAGGAGGAGGGCACAGTGTCCAGTAGAGGCCTTCCCAATGGCAGTTTGGGGCTGGTACCAAGAGAAGGTGGGCAAGAAAATCTAGAGACTAGAAACTTATATGTCAGAACTGAGTCAGGGAACTGATACAAGACTCCCTCACTAAAATGGCGCAGAGCCGCAGCACCCCAGCCCTTCCCTGCCCCTTTTCACCCTCCGTGAAGCAGGCATCTGGGTCCAAGTATTCCTCGGGCTGCTCCACAGGGACTTCCTCCACTTCAGGCTTGATGTCGATGGTGCTTCCTTCAGAGGAGCTGGTATCGTCCAGTTTCTAGACAGGAAGGGAGAGCGTGGTCAGGGCGGTGAGGGAGCCCACTGCCTTGGTCAGGGCCGCCTGTGTACAGACACTAAACGCGTGGTCAGCTGGGCTAAGAGCAGGGGCAGACTAAACCGTTTACTCTGGTCTCAGACCCAGGTGTCCCAGAACAGACGCGACCAGCTCAGGACTTGGCCGGGGACAGCTCCGTCGCCAAGGGAAGGCCATGCACGGCCTGGGTACTGGGCTGGCTCTCCGCCTAAAGTGGCTGCTGCAGAATCGCTCAGCTATGCCCACAGCGGAGCGAGAGTGCCCTGCTGGCCCTTAGGTACGGTGGGGGTTTGTTGTCTTGGGACCTTACGTCTTTGCTGCCTTCAGGGTCTGACTCGCTGCTAACGTCCTCTGTGTTGAGGTTCTCAAAGTCAGACTCGCCCACAGCAATGGGCACCCGCACAGTCAGGTTTGGGTTGTTGATGAAGGACATGTGGTCCTCGTCAACGATGTACTTCTCCACGCTGCTGCCGATGCCGCTGGTCGTGCCGTTGCCGTTCTTCTGGAAGTCGCCGTTGCGGTGGATGTCCGCGCCGGTGTGGTTGGCGATGCAGTTGGCCTTCTTTTCATACAGCTCATCCAGAGGCTTCACCTCGTCAGCCTCCCGCTGCTTGAAGTGGGCCTGCATGAAGGCGCGCACCTGCACTTTGGTCCAAGCCACGCCCTTCTTGATCCGGATCACCGAGATCTGCAGGTTGTTCATTTCCCCGTCGTCATCTGTGGCCGCCAGGTTGTCCGCGCTGAAGGAGCTCAGAAGCAAGGCCAGGAAGAGGTTCAGCACCTACGCCACACATCAGGAAAAAGAGCAAACACTGTCTTAGGAGTTTACCTGCTCTGCTCAGGGCTACAAATCGGAAGCCAAAAGCGTCACACAGACTGCGGAGTGCTTCTGTTATGCAGTTTAGCTCTTGTCGTAGTTTGGTTTATTTTATTTTATTTTTTTGTGCTACACATGGGGTGCCTGCTCTTGCGCATGTGAGGCAAGCCGCGTACCAGCACACTGAGTGTTCGGCACCACCACATGGCATTTTAAATGTTCATGTCACCAGACAGGATTTAAAAAAAAATTTTTTTTTTTTTTAATTGTAAGAAGTTTTGGACTTTTCTCTGCTCTTCTCTAGTTTTACCTTTGTGTGTAGATGCCCCAAATGTATTAATTTTCTTATGACAAGAAGCAAAAACTATATTCACTTTGAAAGAAAATTATCCAAAAATAAAACCAAAAATGCCTGTATGGGTTACTGGAGATAGTAGCTGTCTCAAAGGACTCTAGTTAGAATAAAAACTAGGTTTCAAGAAGGCAAAACTGAAATATGCACGCCACCTTCCTTCAAGGCTGGGTTCTGGAGCTTGGGGTGTAGTTTAATGGCAGAACGCCATTATGTGAGGCCCTGGGTTTGATTACTGTAACACATTTTAATAGACAGGCAAAAAAGCATGAGTTATCTCTGCTTTCCTAACATTTACAAAAATACCTTTGCTGGGAGCACAGCATGTACAGTGACTGCATGGAAAGCTAAGGCAGAGCAGATGGAGTCAGTGGTTCAAAGCCCAAGCAGGACAGTGTGCTGACTTCAGTGTCTCCTGCTGACTTCAGTGTTGCCTGCACAGCCAGACGCAAAGCTGTCAAATGCACGCTTTGTCTAAATTCCCTAGCTCACCGCACTGGACAGCACACTATTGTTTCAGTCTCGTCATGTAGCCCAAACTGGCGTTACACACATGGCCCCACCGCTTCAGCCTGCGGGGTGCTGGGATCACAGGTGTGGACCACCCGGCTTGCTAGCTGCTCTTGGACAAAGGGGTTGTCAGTGGTGACCAAGCTCTGAAGAAGTCTTTCCTATTAGCTCCACCAGAAGCCTGTGGCTGAGACACACTGAAGCAGCCTCGTCAGGCGCGAGGCCGGGGGATGGGTATCTGGTAGCGTGCCTATCTCCTTGGCCTTCCCTGAAGAGACTCGGATCTGGTGCACGCATGGCCTGGGATTTGGCCTTTGTACTGAACTACCCTTGTGTGAGTGTGATGCAGGCGGTTCTTAGATCACACTTCTAGTAACGCTGGATGAGCTACAGAGAATGCAAAGATGCAACCGAGAGATACTGCGAAGAGAGCTGAAGGCACAGACATGAGGACATGAATAGAAGGAAGGCAGGAGCTGCCCCCCTGGAGGGCGTGAACGGACCAGGGCTTAGAGAAAGGCTGGCACAGAGCGCCAGGGCATGCAGAAACATCGGGACAACTGTTTTTATTCCGGGGGCGCCATGGCCGGTTCCGGAAGAAAGGGGAGAACTGGAGCGGCTGGGCTAACAGGGATCGCAGGAGCCGCCTCTCTAACCGTAGTGTGCGTGAGCCACACGGTGAACACGCGCCAGTGTCTGTGCCTGCTGGACGGTGCCAAGTTAGACGCACAGAGAGGCCCACGACAAGGAAGCATACAGCCTGGGATTTCAGGAGTACAGGTGGAGAATGCTGATTCTTCTAGAAAAAGGAAACTTCCTGTAATTGGAAGGACAGACAGACAAAAGCCCTGAAGTCTGTCGGCTGTGTGGATTTGGGTTGGGGGCAGGGACGACGGTACCTCACTCAGTCATGACCACGGGTTACCAAGCTATGGCGTGTCATGACTCAGCAGGCATTCTGATAGTACACAGTCATCTCTCTGTTTGCCTGAAAGCAGAGTGGCAGGAGCGAAGCGGGCTGGGCGAGAACAGCAAAGCTCCGAGCTGTACTAACCACCAAGTTGCCGATGACCATGACCATCATGAAGACGATGAGGCACATGGCCTGGCCGGCCACCTCCATGCAGTCCCACATGGTCTCGATCCACTCCCCGCACAGGACGCGGAAGACGATGAGGAAGGAGTGGAAGAAATCGTGCATGTGCCAGCGTGGCAGGATACAGTCCTGGTTGATCTTACAGACGCACTCTTTGTAGCTCTTGCCGAAGAGCTGCATGCCCACCACGGCGAAGATGAAGACGATGATGGCCAACACCAGGGTCAGGTTGCCCAGGGCGCCAACCGAGTTCCCGATGATCTTGATCAGCATGTTCAGGGTGGGCCAGGACTTGGCCAGCTTGAAGACTCGGAGCTGAGGAGGGGGGAAAAAAAAAAAAAGGACAATCCATTGTCTCGCCACAGTGCAAAAGCAGAAACACTGGCTTAAATTTATTTATCACCCTTAGGGAATTCTCAGAACTTCCCAGTTGTGTCTCAGATCAAAAGATTAAATTGAGTTAAAGATAAGAGAGCTGTGCTGAAACTTCAGAAGTTAAAATGAAAGGTTTGAGTCCAGGACCCAGCATCTGCCTCTGGGTCTGGACATCGCTGAGCCTGTACACAGCCCCTTCTGAGTCAATCCTAGAGTTCTCAAGAGGGGGCATGGAGCCTTCAGGGAGTTGTCAGGACAGTGAAATAACACATCTGCCACCTTACAAAACCAAGTACTAGAATACTCTAATGGCTTCCTTTTGCTTGCCAACAATTAGCCAGTGGTTGACACCAAACCATAGGGTGCTCAGAATAGGCAACGCCACATGTGGGAACCACCTAGGGAAGGGGCAACCGATGCTCATCATTCAGAAAATGTCAGTTTTTGTGCCTGTCGATCAGAAGAGTCTACACTCTGCAGTAACTACAAACATGCTGAGAACTGTGCAGGGAGCCATGGCCGATGGGACACTAACAGTATCAGTGTTACATGTCACTCTGGCAGATGTCCACAGCAGTGCCAGCTGGAAGTACAGGTCTTGCTGAAAGCCTGAGAGTCACCCACGTGCCATTCCGGACTACCCATGATGTTTTCTTTGCCTGGCATCTAATTTATTCAAAACATTAGTTTTCAGGCTTCTCCTATCATAAATTTCTTTTTCTTGTAACTGAGATGAAACTTTTTTTTTTTTTTTTTTTTTTTTAAGAAGTCAGCTATGGGCTGGAGAGATGGCTGAGTGGTTGAGTGCACAAGACTGATTTGCCAGAGGAACCAAGTTCAATTCCTGGCACTCAGAAGGTGGCATGCAACCAGCTGTAACTAGTTCCAAGGGCTATGACAGACATGCTGGCAAAACACCCATACACATAAAGTAAAAGAATATAAATCTCAAAACGAACTAACTAACAAACTAACTAACTAAATACAAATCAACCACAGGCTGGATTATAACCAGCCCTCAGCAAGGCACCTCATGTACAGTGTGCATCCTGAGGGCTCTGCCCCAGCCAGCTCTTTCTTTAGGAAGCTGACTATTTCAGTGAGAAACCCTCAGGTGTTGTCCTGACTCAGAGACAAGCACAAGCGAGCTGAGCAAGCTGTCGCAAGGCTGTTCAGTTTCTCGAGATATCACCCAGACCCATGTTTATGATTGCTCTCTGTGGATTTCATTAACTTTTCCAGAATTAGTAATTTAAACCATTTCTGATATAATACACTAACAAAAATGACACTAATCACTAATAACATGGAAAATAAAGTCAATGCTCAACCACTAATTTCAAAACAATTTAGCAAAACTGGATCTTACTTTCCATTTCTGGAAGGGGTTACCACACAGAAGAAATGAAGAAAACCATCTTTGAGCACAGAGGTTCTCTTCCCTTTAGGGACATACTCAGAAGGCCCTGGGAGGCCTTTATCTTCTGAGTTAATCATTGTTTTCTAAGGAACCTCTAAAAACCAGTTTCTTTTGCTTATTGATCTCAAACTCTAACTTTTATGCCAATTACATTTAGCAGAAAAGTTTTCAAGCGTTTAGCGGAGAAGCCGACTAAGCCGCCAGCCGCAGAGAGCCAAAGCACACTTCAGGAGACACCTGAGTTATCTTATACAAAGTGCGTCCTAGTAGCTGTAAGACGGGAAACATGCAGAGAGAGTGGCGAACTGTGGAATACCAATCGGAAGGACCGCAGCACCGAGAGGCCCTCCACGTCTGCGAGACCCAGCTCCATTAGACTGAGGGAGACAATAAACCCGTCAAAAATGTTCCAGCCTTCTTGGAAATAATAGTAGGGGTCCATGGCTATGAGCTTCAGAAACATTTCCGCCGTGAAAATCCCGGTGAACACCTGAAGAAGGGGAGGCAGGAGGTCAGGAGGAAGCACCCGAAAAGACACACCTTTATCATCTCTTCAACCTAACATACCCAAGAGTCAAGAGCTAGCCTTGGCTGCTGGGCGGCAGGATGCCAACACCTGGCTGTCCCACGGGCATCCTGCCCGGATACAAGGCAGTCTCCTTGTTTGAATGAAGTTTTCATCCCCTGGGCTGACATCTCTGTCACCAGAACCACTCAGTTTATAATGTGTAGTAGGTAGTTAAGAAATAATCTAAACAATATGAAAAAGACAAAAGACTACCGCCTTTAACTGGGGGAGTAATTATAATCAGCAACAATGTATCTACTCTTCAGCGAAGCCAGAGCCGCTGTGCTGGGAGCAACTAAATCAGCAACAATGTATCTAGTTATCACACCGGAAGACAAGTGTTGGAAGGTACGGATTTGTTAATCGCTCTGAACTGATCGTTGTACAATCTGTACATGAATTGAAATAACAGCTATACCCTATAAACACACAACTATGTATCAATTCAGAGAAAGTAACACTTGTAAAAACATTCTCCGAGTGTATATGCTGACAATATGCCCTATCATTTTTTACAATGTTACCAGACCTAGCTATATGCTGCAGGTTAAGTGATAAAAGCAATCAGATATTGTCCAAAAACCCAGAAAAAACTCCGCAGTCTCTCTGCTTTGTATATAACCACCATTTTTATATGATCTCTTTCCCAGTCTTTTAATGCTTATTATTTCAATACAGAATCTCCTGGGCCTAATTTCCCAGCTGTTGCAACTCTGTCTCTGCAGTTGCACAGTCTCCCTGACCCATTTTGTTGCCTGTCACTGTTCCATGGGATGAAACACCCGCAGGAACTCCCTCACTGTCGCACACTCGGTGGCTCCTCCTTACTCCTCAGCATGACAGCCAAGTCATTTGTAGCATACTGTATGCAAGAATCACTCCCTTCTTCTCCACTTCTTCTGCCTGACAGAGCATTCCCTGGGACTGTCCCTATCCCACAGGCCTTCGGAGAGTAACATGCTGGAAGAATGTCAAATCAGAGGACAAAGCTTGTCACAAGGCCAACACTTCAGTGAAAATTACCCACAATACCTCAGTGTGGATTAACCACATATAACTCTTACTGATTACTACTTTTCTTTTCTTTTTCCCATATTGCTTGTTTGTGTTTTGTTTTCCAAAACAGGGTTTCTCTGTGTAGCCCTGGCTGTCCTAGGACTCTCAGTAAACCAGGCTGGCCTCGAACTTGGAGATCTGTCTGCCTCTGCCTCCCAAGTGCTAGAATTAAAAGTGTGCACCACCACCACCTGGCTGATAATTACATTTTTACAGAGAACTTCTTATGCAAGAGTAGCCTAACACCATCGTACTCCACAGGGAGGGGGCCCGGTGCGGGCGGCTAAGCAGGGCAGCGGGGCCCCTCTGCAGAGGTGTGTCCCAGCATCAGAACTCAGTTCTCAAGAGTGTCAGCTATCAGAGCCAGGGAGAGGCTTCCATCCACTGTGGGCATCAGTCCAGCGAGGGCTCCTAAAGGCGAGCTGAGATTTGCCTCGGTAGCTACACTACACTGTCACTGAGGTCCGAGAGGGAAGGAAGGTACAACACTGAAGGGTGAAGTGGGGTTGGCTAAGAGCTCCCCCAGCAGGAGGCCCAGTGCAAGATAAAATAGGTGTCCCCAAAGAGAAGTGGCCGTGCTGAGAGAACAGGAGGGTAAGGATGTGGTCTGGTCTGAGGCAGGTGGAAGTGAGCACCTGGGAGTGTTACACAGGTAGGTGGCATGGCATGAAGAGTGAGGCCCATTCTGGAGAAAGCTATGGTGAAGGCAGAAGTGTGGCCAGGCAGGCTACACATAGAGGTGTGTAGGGGCCTGTGCAGGATGCTGGTCTTGAAGTATGAAGGACTTTCTATGTGGAGGGCAGAGATCGGGATGCTAAGATGTGGGAGGTACCACCTGTGTGATGGAGGCCCCAGCCTAGGGTACCGGAGCTGGAGCCTGAGTGCCTACAGCCTAGGGGGCAGCACTGGCTTTCTGTTCAGCTAAGTCTGTCGCAGGGGCTGGTAACTGGCTCCTTACAGTTTGGGAAGCTACAAAGGTAGGAAAGGGGAGGAAACAGAGAGAACGCTGTGGCCGACTAGACCGGAAGTGACAGCATCCTCTGTTGTCGTCACTATATACATGGCGTTCCTTCTGAATGGCTCGGCTTCTACCAAGCAGGCTGTATGCTGCTCTGAGAAGCACACGCGGACCCCAGGTCTTGGCGTCAATGCACCGTATTCTCTGAAACTCTCAGGGCGTCTTGAGAATGCCCTACTCCATCCAGGGATAGAAAAAAAATGCCACGGTTATCCTGGATAGCTGTGGTACAAGGAAGGAATGAAGGAAGGAAGGAAGGAAGGAAGGAAGGAAGGAAGGAAGGAAGGAAGATTATATCTAAAGGACACAGAAACCAGGCTGAAGGGCTTCTCCACGGCTACATCAGAGACAGTGTAACATCAAAGTAAACAACAGCCGTGCATTATAATATGGCAGATGAAAATAAGAGGCAAGAGCCCATCCTGATAGCGATGGATAAGCCAAAAGGCAAGTGAACTCCTGCTCAATTGGGATATTAATTACAAATGAAAAAGAGTAACACACGGAGCGAACCCTGACAGACACTACCTCGACCGAGTGAGGAGCAGCAAAAGGAAATGAGGAGAAGCTGTGCTTGGAGGAGAAGCTGTGCTTGGAGGAGAAGCTGTGCTTGGAGGAGGCATGGAAGCACCAGACACAGACTAAGGGAGGTGTGGAAAACTGGCATGTGTACTGCAAAGAGTAAAAGTTCGAGAGAGAGAAAGAGAGAGAGAGACAGAGAGACAGAGAGACGGATAGAGAGAGAGAGATAAGGAAAAGGTGGGGCCTCTTGTGGCAGGAGGAGGGTGGTTCCAGGCTGGGGAGTAGTATTAAAATAATGGTGAGTCTGAGAAGGTGGAAACCCCACATGTGTGTGCATGTGTGTGTGCATGGGGAAGAATGTGAGTGTGGGGAACACTGGGCAGCCATTGCGCTGACGTTAAACATGGAGCTGGGGGCTACACCGTGATGCAATCCTCAGGCCTGGCAAGTCAGGGTATCGGGGGTTACTTCCAATGAACGCTTCACCATCAGAACTCAACAGTTTCTCATCTTTGTACTAACGTAGGGAAACAGATAATCCAAAATCATGGCTTCGTAATGTTTTAAAACTTCCTGCTTCTATCTTCTAAACAATATAGTTAAATATATAACTTAACATTATAAGAAATTTGGCAGAGATCAGCTGACAGGAGGAACTTGATGATGCCCCCAGAGCTGGACTGGAGAAAAAATCAGCTTTGGAATTGCAAGTCTCCTAAGCAGGTGCACGCCTTTAAACCCAGCACTCGGGAGGCAGAGGCAGGAGGATCACCGTGAGTTCAAGGCCAGCCTGGTCTACAAAGTGAGTCCAGGACAATCAAGGCTACACAGAGAGACCCTGTCTTGAAAAACCAAAAAAAAAAACAAAAACAAAAACAAAACAGTGTCTCCTAAATAACCCCTCATGGGAGGTAAGATCCCACAGTGTACAGGGTGCTCTGCGCATTACAGCCCCTATCTTAGGGGGCTGTTGCCTAAGGGACAAGGGAAAGTGGTTGTTTGAGCAACATGGGCATCAATGTGAGAAGCAGTGAAAAGAATTCTCTGAAATCAGGCCGGCAGTCCTGGGCCCAGGCTGCTGAACCCACTCTCTGTCTTTTGTCTCCTACCCTGTCCCTGCAGTTGGCTTCATGCCAACAGCTCAAGCGATGTCTTCAGAGCTCTGTGGCGCTGAGGGTGCGCCGCTGGCAGCAGAAGCGGACACCGTGACGCACGGACACACACGGACACACTTGGCTCCAGTTAGCTATCACCCTCTTGGCAACTAAATTCCCAAATCAGAAAAAGCCGCCCCACAGCAGAACCCCACACCCCGGTCACCCCGCCAGGGGACCGGCCCACCTTACCAGGTTTCCCACGGCCAGGACGTGCTCGAATTGCGGTGTCATCGGGTGGTGCTCCATGGCCATGAACAGTGTGTTGAGGACGATGCAGATGGTGATGGCCAGGTCCACAAAGGGGTCCATGACGATCAGGTTCACAATCTCCTTCAATTTGATCCAGTAGGGGTGACACTCCCAGATGAGGAACGTGTTGGCGAACTTGTACCAGCACGGCGGGCACTTTCTCTGCGACTCTTCCAGCTCTGGAGTGAGCGAAGAAGAGAGAGAGAGCTCAGTAGAGAGCAGCAGCGGGGTGAATGACCCCTTCCCAAGGGTAGCCTAAGACCGCTGGGAGCCCCAGGCCACACAGCACACGTCCTGCATATCAGACATTTACGCTAAGATTCATTCATGACACTAGCAACACTGCAGTGATGAGGTAGCGATGAAAACAGTTTTATGGCTGGCGGTCACCACAGTATAAGAAGCTGCATTGAAGGGCCGCAGCGTTAGGAAGGCGAGAACCACTGCTTTAGAGAGAAAACAGTGTCCTCCTCTGGTCAGGTTAGTGCTGTGACGAAAAGGTACTCGCCTGCTGGCCCTCCTCAGGTTCCCTTCGAGTTCCTTCCCTTTCCACAACGATCCAGTTACACATGACACTTGATGCGCTGGGCACAGGGACAGGCCGTGATGGCTAGGAGCTTGGCTCGAGTCTGATCTCCCAGGCTTCAGCACCAAAGACCTTAAGGGCTCAGGGTGGCGGCTTTATAGGTCTGAACATGGAGTCAGACATCCACGCTTGTCTGACAGGGTTATGTACTTGTGACTGAGGATTAGAGACGGTGCGTGGAAGGCGGTCAGTACGGAGCCTGGCACGAGGTAAATGCTTGTGTAAGTGGGAGGCTCGTACTCTGTGGCGTGCCACCAAGTTTTTATCAGAGCAGCCATCAAAAGCACAGACTCTGAGGCCAGGAATACCTGGTTCAAATACTAGGCCACATACTTGGTAATAACTGTGGGACCATGAAAAGGTTAAGCTATTTTTAGGTACATGTGTGAGAACGTAACATGTGGGAGACATGGCTCAGCCAATAACATGCTTTACTGTATAAGCATGGCAACCCGAGTTCAGATCCTCAGGGCCTGAGCAAACTGAGCATAGCAGTGCGTGTCTGCAACCCCAGCGCTGGCAGGACAGAGACGACAGCCTAGCCTCCTGACCTCTGGCCTCCATGCGCACACATGCACACACCTGTACAAACACACACATGCACATACTTGCACTAACATACACATGCACACACCTGCACGAACACACACATGCACCCACTTGTGCCAACATATACATGCACACACCTGTACTAACATACATGCACACACCTGCACTATCATACACATGTACACACCTACATTCACACACACATGCATACACCTACACTCACACATGCACACACCTACACTAACATGCACACGCACACACGTACACACACAGAATTAAACAAGCTACATTATCCACCAAGTGCCTCAGCACTTAGCAGACAGTGGGTGCTCCGACAGAAATGCCATCTCCGTCAGCAGGAAAGGCATCGCTGGCTGCCACACTTGTGTCTGCTGTTTTCAGAGCCCAGCCCGTGTCCCCACCTTTGGTGAGGCTGTGGCTCCTGGCTGAGTCAGCTGCACAGGGTGCCCCCTCGGCCATGTCCCTTCTCTCTTCCCAGCGTCAGCACCTGTGCCTTTTCCTGCTTGTACTCTCTCCTCCTCCTCCTTTCCCATCCCCTCCACATCAGCCTTCTCTTTCCTTCCCTTACTCAGGTGGCCGACGCATGAAGGCGTTAGCCATGGACTGCCCTGCCTGAAGTGAGAGGAGGAGCTCGCAGCCAGGTCCAAGAGATGCCCTCCTTCCCTGGGGATCTCCCCAGAGCCACACTGACACACAGATGTCCCAAGAGCTGCGAGACTCTCACCCCTGAAAAGACTAAATGCTCTCTCAGGTTATTTAGGAGAATGGTTGGATGGCTAAGGCAGAGAGCTTGCAGCCACACTTCCCTGGTCAAGGCTTAGGTGACGAGACTCTCCTTAAATTACAGGAAACACAGTGGTCATGGTTACAAAACTCCAGGTTCCTCATCCAGGGAAGATGTCTTTCAGGGGCTGAGCTTAAAAACCTGTCATGAGGACAAGCAACTGGCTCCATAGGGCTCCAACCTCAGTTACACCCATATAAAAACAAAAACTTCTCCCCAAAGCTGCCCCCCCCCCGTCAGTCTGGCCCTCAGAAGACTAATGCAGAAAGAGAGCCACGGATTTGAGGCCAGCCTGGGCTAAATGGCAAGCACTGGGCTAGCTAGGGCTACACAGTAAGTCCTCATTTAGAAAAACAAAATTCATCATCAATCAAATAAACAAACAAATGTTAACAAAATACACAAGGCGTCCCGGTGCGTCCCAGAACTGGACAGCTGCCATCAGTCCGTGCTTGCCCTTTCTCAGGCTGGCTGGCGGGGGCCCGTGGTGGTGGCTTTGTTTTAGGTAGGGTGGTTTTGGTTGGGTATCTGACTGGCTCCCAGGTTGCTAAGAAAATGGTTGCCTTGGTTTTCAGATTGAAGGGCCCCAGTGAGAGCCACGTGGGAGTTTGCGTGGGAAAAGAAGTCTGTGATGAGAATTTGCCTTGGCCTCTTTCTCACAGAGCTCCCTCCTTTCCTAAGGTAAATTTAGTTTTTCCTCCCCAAAAAAGAAAATGAAAAGATTCTCTTATTTCCATAAATTCTTATGGTACATATTTGGGAGTTTGGTTCCGTTCCTTTTTTAAAATCTCCCCCCTTCTCCAAATGTCTGCAGCTCGGCAGCTCCACTGGTGGAAGATGGAGGCCCTGATGCTTCACATTTGAGAGATGGCACAATTGCCACACTTTACGTGGCATCAGGCTACACGTCTTACCACACAGCAAGGGGCTCTCCCAGAAGATCCTACGCCCCTATCCACATCCTTGAGTTGGGGGACAGACATTGTACCTGGTGCTTTTACGGGGCCTCTGCTGTTACCAGCCAGCATGTGGTTGGGGGATGAGCTGAGTTGAGGGGGGAGGTGTTGGAAGCCTTGTGGGGTTTCTTCTACCTTGCTTCTGGATAGTTTTAGAGCACCTGCCCACATGGCTCGGTCCAGAGAGCCCTGGAAACTGTTTCCAAGGTACATTTCCAGTCTACCGTTGAGATAGTGCCTTTGATGTACGAGGGTTTCCCTCAACCCAACAACTTTCAGTAGTTCTTGGCTAGGCAGGGAAGATGCCCCGCCGCTGCTGCGCTTCTGGCTGACCAGGTGATGCCAGACACTCATAGCACTGACTGTAAGGATGCCTGAAAGGCAGTAACCTCCTGCCAGGGCCGGTTCTCCCTAGGGAGTCAGTGCTGCTCCACAGGGCATCTTCCCTTCCCCTCTGCTCCTCAGCTCTACTGCTCTGAGAAGCGAAGCTGCGCTCACCTGCCTACATCAGACCCTGACACGCCCAGAGCTCACACCCTGCCAGCTGGCATTTGGCAGAGCTTCCTAGGTGCTGCTGCTGGGCGAGTCTGCAATAGGACAGGGGTGAGGAGGGTAGGGGGTCATTCTCCTCTAAGAAGGGGATTCTAGAGTTCTCCACTACAGTGTCTAAGCCTTTAGGTAGGCAAGTGCCTGTTTCTTTGCTTCAAAAGCAATTATTTATATCTTCGGATTAAGATGACATGGGAACTTCCCACTTGCAAGTACTCATTTGATGCTTTTAATGTAGCGGGCAGTAACTACAGCAGCGTCCATGGTTAAAGCCGGGGATCTTTGTTAGTGTCATCAGCCTCCT
>OU015748.1:123824914-123844417 GCA_907169655.1 Acomys percivali | reverse complement strand
CAGGAGCACAGCAGGAGGATCCCTGTGAGTCTCTGGTCTGCACAGAGTGTTTCAGGACAGCCAGGGCCACAGAGCGAGAGGCTCTGTCTCTGTGCACAGGCACAAGCACACACAAACACATAAAACCCACCCACCCACCCACCCACCGCCCTCATATCTGCAGGCCACACCAGCCTAGAGACTGTGAGGGAGATCTTCATTCTCCCTCCAGTTCTACTGTAGCTGTGTGGCAGACCACCTGGTGCGGCCTTTCCTGGCTCTGCCCCCATCCCCAGGGGCAGATCCTCTCCTCGCTCACCCCATTCCTTTACTCACTCCCTGGCCACTATCAGGTGATCTTCTCCAGCCTGTCCTCCAATGCCAGCCACCCGCTCTTACCCCCAGCCCTGTAACAAACAGACCAAGGCAGGAGCCTGTCTTCCCTCTCTTCTGCCATTCCCTGTGGACTCCTTGGATCCTCCTGGCAGACCCATACCTCCTCTCGGCCTCTCCTCCTTGCCCTTCCAGCCCATCCTCAATCCTGCACCTCAGCCCCCAACACCTGGAAACAAGCTCTACCCAGGACCCCCAGGGGCCAACCCAGCAGGGACTCAAAAGAGAAACCAAGAACGACAAGACCAAATCGACACCCAGATTTACAGTCATCCCAGACCCAGATGCCCAGACGCCAGCGTCAAACTCAGTACCAGGCAGGACAGTATGTCTCCGCGGGAGTGCAGCACTGCGGAGCGCCCTGGGAAGTGCAGCGCAGACAAAGCCCAAGATGAGGACTGAAAGGTGGCTACTGCAAATACGCTCAAAAACCTTAAAGAGGGTAGGAACGAATCCCTTAATGAGACCTATGTGAACACACACACACACACACACACACATGCACGCACGCACACACACGCATACACATGCACACACACGCATACACACGCACACACACACACGTGCACACACAGTGGAATTCATAAAAGTGGAGATGGCATCACTAAAGAAAGCCCAAACTGTGGGAAAACTGGAAAACCGGAAATGAAAAATGTAGGAACTTGAACAGGAATCAGAATTAAGCTTCAACAAGGGAAAATGAGACACGGAAGAGAGAATCTTAGACATTAGAGATGAGATAGAGGGGAAAAAAAAAAAATCCAGGCACAAACCACACAGGAGATCTGGATTACTATGACAAGACCAAATCTACAAACAACAGAACAGAGGGAAGAGAAGAAACCCAGGTCAAAGGCATAGAAAATGTTTTCAACAAAATCATAGAAGCAAAATTCCTTGGCCTAAGGAAGAGAGGCACGCTAAGGTACCAGAAGCACACACAACACCAAACAGTCTGCACCAGGAAAAAACCAACCCTTCACAACATATAATAATCAAACATGAGACACACAGAAGAAAGTCTATTAAAATACGCAAGGGAAAAAAGAAAATAACATATAGAGGCAGAAAGCTTAGAGCTCCACCTGACTTTTCAGTGGAGCCTCTGAAAGCCAGAAGGGCCGAGACGTGTGTGCTGCTGACTCTAGGAGACCGCAGATGCCGGCCCAGGCGACCACACCCAGCAAAATCCCAAGTACTACATACGGAGGAAACAAGATTCTCCACAGTAAAACCGAATTTAAGGAGTATCCGTCTACAAGTCCAGCCCTCCGAGAGCGCTAGGGGAAAACATGCCCTTCAGCTTGGAAAGGCTCAACAGAATGCAGACAACACAAGGAATAAATAGCCTCAGACCAGCAGAAGGAGCAGAAGAAAAACCCAAAACTCTGCAACCATCAAACGCTGCTCACTGGCCTCAACTCCTCAGTGAAAAGTACAGAATGACAGGATGGATACAAAAACACGACCAATCCTTCCACTGCATCCAAGAAACACACCTTATCATCAAGGATAGACATTCTCTCACAGTAAGAGGATGGAAAAAATACCCCATGAAAATGGACGAAAGAAACATGTCAAGGTAGGCATGTCAATGTAGCCATCTGACAAAATTGACTTCAAACCAAAGCAAAGCCAAAGACATACAGAAGGATGCAATATCTCATCAAAGGAAAAAAATCCGCCAAGAGGGTGTTGCAATTCTGAACATTTATGCACCCACATTCATTAAAAAAAAAACACAAAAAACAAAAACAAAATGAACAAACAACAAAACCCCAAAACAAACCCACCACTACAGCTTAAATCACACACTGACCACACACACCAGGGTATTGCTGACTTCAGAACTCCAATCTCATCAATAAACAGGTCACCCAGACAAAAACTAAACAGAAACGCTAGCGCTAAATGACATAGTAAGTGGACCTGGCATATATTTACAGGGCTTTTCATCCAAGCACCTCATGGTATTTTCTTCAAAACTGACCAATGTACTTGGACATAAAGCAAGTTTAAAAACAAAACAAAACTAAACTAAACAAGAAAATTGAAATAACTCCCCGTGCCCTGTCTGACCACCGTGTATTAAGTCTGGACACCCACATCAACGGCAACAACAGAAAGCTTACGAACTCGAGGAAACTGAACAACTCACTACTGAATGAAAAATGTGTCAAGATAGAAATTAAGAAAAAAAGAAAACAACTGTTTAGAACTGAATGAAAATGAAAACACAGCGTATCCAGACCTATGGGCGCAATGTCGGCAGGCAGGTCTAAGGCTCGAGCGCCTAGCACTAGGTTGCCTACATGAAACAGCTGCAGACAGCTGGTGTCAGTGACTCCCTGGGCACCTCAACACTCTAGAACAAAAGGAAGAAATGAAGAGTGGATGGCAAGAAACAATTCAGGCATGAAATCAATGAAACAGAAACAAACAAAAACCAATGAAACAATTGTTTCTTTGAGAAAACCAACGATGAACAAATCCTTAGCTAAATTAGCTAAAAGGAGTAGAGAGAAGATCAAAATTAACAAAATTAGAGACAAAAGGGGGAAATCCAGAGATCACAAGAGCACACTTTACAAACCTATGCGCCACAAAAAAGAAAAACAAAAACAAAAACAAAAACAAAGTGAAAGAAATGGATACTGTTCTTGATGTATGCCACCTACCAAAGTTAAATAGAGATCAGATAAGCAATTTAAATAGACCTATAACCCCTAGTGAAATCAAAGCAGTCAGTAAAAGGCTCCCAATCAAAACAAGCCCAGGGCCAAATGGCTTTAATGCACAATCCTACCAAACACTCAAAGAAGAGTTAATGCCAACACTCCTCAAGTTATTCCACAAAATAAAAACAAAAGAAACATTTCCCAGTCCTTTGTACAAGGCCTCAGTCACCCTGATGCCTAAACCACATAAAGACCAAACAGAGGAAGATAATCACAGACCAATTTCCCGTAGGAACATAGATGCAAAATTTCTCAATAAAATATTTGCAAACCAAATACAAGATCGTATCAGAAAGATCACCCACCATGATGAAGTAGGCTCCAAGTCAGAGATGCGGGGGTGGCTCAAGCCGTGTCAATAGGCTGAAGACAGAAACCACATGGTCTTCTCAGTAGATGCAGTAAAGGTCTGACAAAATCTAACACCCCTTCAAAATAAAAAGTCCCGGAGATATTATGAATACAAGGAATATAACGCAACACAATAAAGGCAGCTTACGGTAAGCCCATAGCCAACACCAACCGAAAGGCCGAGAACGCAAAGTGATCCCACTAATATCAAGGACAAGACAAGGCAGCCCCCTCCCTCCATAGGCATACAGTACTTCAAGCCTTTTTGTTGTTGCTGGGTTTTCTGAGACAGGGTCTCTCTGTGTAGCCCTGGTTGTCATGGAGCTCACGCGGTAGACCAAGCTGGCCTCGAACTCACAGAGATCCTCCTGTCTCTGTTTCATGAGTGCTGGGACTAAAGGTGTCCGCCCCCGCCCCCGCCCCCGCCCAGGTAGTACTTGAAGTCTTAGCTAAAGTAACAAAGCGACTGAAGGAGGTCAGAGACCTCGACATAAGGCCAGGTCCACCGACTCTGAGAGAAGACACGGTGGGGACAGTCTTGGACTCACTGCACAGGAGACAACGTTCTGAACAGCGCCCTGATAATGCAGGCACTAAGAACTACCATTAATAAACGGGGCCTCATGAGACTGAAAGGCTTCTGTACAGCAAAGGGTACCGTCATTCCCACAAAGTGGAAGGTTACAGGACAGGGAAAGGGTTTTGTTTTTAAGCCAACCAAAGAACTGAGGGGAAAAAAACCCCTGGACATCAATAAAACAACCTGATTAAAATGGGGGTCCAGATCTAAACAGTATTCTCAAATGAAGAAACACAAATGTTTGAGAAACAAAGAAATGTTCAACATCTTTAGTCATCAGAAAAAAATGTAAATAAAAACTACACTGAGATTTCATCTGACACCAATCAGAATGGCCTAGATCAATAAAACAAGTGACAGCTCATGCTGCTGAGGATGTGGAGCAAGAGGAAGACTCCTCCACTGCTGCCGGGACTGCTAACTAACTTGTACAGCCCCTACGGAGAGCGACACGGTGGTTCCTCAGGAGGCGGGGACTAATCTACTTCAGGCGGCTATGTCACTAGGGCAGACACCTAAACAGTGGCTCTATATCCTGTTACAGAGAGACCTGCTCAGCTGGAAACAATCTCTAGATCTCTGTCAATAGACAAATGGACAAAGAAGATGTGGTATGTCTACACAGTACAAGATTACTCAGATGCTTAAAGAATGAAATTTAAAAGGGAGTGGTCGACACTAGAAAAATCATCCTGAAAGAGGTAAGCCACATCCAAAAAGGACAAATATTGTATGTATTTGCATATATCCAGATATTAGCTGTTAGTTCTTTGGTAAGCAGGCTACAGTGCATGTGGTGACAGAGGTCAGGCATAGAGTGAAGGGGGGAGGACTGGCTCTCCCTAGGGAGGAGGGGGAATAGAATAGACAGCTATGGATGGACTGAGGCAGAGGGCTGAAATAGAGGGATCAAACAGGGAGGAAGAGGGAAGAGGGAGAGAGAGGAGTTGGATAGCTACAACTAAGGCCATTGGAGGGGTGCTGTGGAAACCTAGCACAGCAGAAGCCGCCTGCGTTATATGCATGTATGGAGGTGATCTAAGTGATATTGCCAATGTATGGGGGAGATGAGACCCCAACTGGATGGCTCTCGTCACCAAATGAAGCTTCCAGTACTAGGAAGGGGTTACATCTAATCCACAGGAACCCCCCAAAACCCAGACTATTGTCAAGGCAGTGGGTTACTTTCCACCAACTGGTGGGAAGGCGCTGTTCCTGAGGACTCCACCTACACAGCCCACTGAACATGGAGCAGTCAAGCTGGTGCCTCCCTAGAGCCCTTAGACCTGGGAAAGGCAAACACCAAGCCAACTACAGCCCCTTCAGTTTACAATGGTGACCTGCATGCAGGGCACGCTATTGCAACACTGGCACAAAGCCTGAGACTAACCAACCAACATCTGACTGGATTTTAGGCTCATTCTGTGAGATGGAACCTATTCCTGACGCTGCTGAGGTGCTAAGAACCTGAGACCAGACAGGCCAGGGGCCTCGGGGGAAGGCAAATGCTACTGTTCTGCTAAAGGATATAGGGACAAAATGACTCCTAATGACATCTGCTGTACTCACAGATCACTGCCCCGCCCAGCCACCCTCAGAGAAGCCTCCTCCTGCAGTAGATGGGAGTAACAGAGAGACCCACAGCTGGACAATGCGCAGAGAGTGGGAGACCTCGGGACACTAAGTCCTACACAGGGGGTTCCCGTCAATTCCCTCCCCTCGTGGCTCCGGGAACCCTGTGGAAGAGAAGCTGGGAAGACAGAGGAGCCGGAAGGCATGGAGGACACCGAGGAAGCAGGCCTCTACACACAGCAGGGCTGGTGCATGCGAGCTCACTGCGACTGTGGCAGCGTGGCCAGTCCGTGAGGGAGGACGTGGGCACACGCCTAACCCAGAAAGCATCTCCAACTATCACTGCTGGCACGTGCAAACTTAGTGCTCTCCAGCGGAGTCAGCTAAGGGCAGGGCCCCATACCCAGCCAGCCGCAGACATCACCACAAAATGAATTCAATGGCACCTTTGTCTCATAATGCTCTGTGAGGGCTTTTTCTCTATATAGTTTTGTTTTGTTTTGATCTTATAGGTCCTTTGTGTATAAATTATAGTTTCTAGTTTTGTGTTTTTATGGAATCTCTGTGTATGTGAATGTGTGTGTCTCTGCATCTACATGCGTTTTTTTTTTTCCAGATGAATATTTATCTCCTAATGAGAGAGAGAAAGGGTATATATTTGGATGGGTGGGGAGGTGGGAAGGATCTGGGAGGAGTTGGGGAAGGGGAAATACTATATTAAAACATCTACTTTCAATTAAAAGGAAAAAGAAGCTCATAGCAAGCTTTCTGTACTGGCTGTAAGCGGGGACAAGCTGAAGCTTGTGCTACATTTACACAGTGAAATCCATTCAGTGGTAATAAGGAATCAACTGCACACGCTGATGTGTCTCTAAAATCAAAGCACCTTAGTGGAGGAAGGTAAACACCACACACTTTCCCAGTGTACACACATGACGGAGGACTAGGCTACGGTAAGGCAGATCGCAAGTGCCGCCTAGCATAGGGGAACAAAGCTAGGACCAGAGGGCAGTCAGGGTGGGGCAGAGTCCTGACGTCGTAAGTTAGGGAACACTCCTTAGCGGTCAGACAGTCCCTTCTCTGCATCCTTTCCCCATCAATCTTGGTCACTCTTGGGAGAGAGTTACACAGGGGAACCGACTTAACAGTGGAATGCATTGACAGGGACTCTGGACACAAGGGTATGTGATGTGGCTGAGTGACACTGCTATGTGAACTGGAAGTGGTCAAAGGTCAACCAGAGAGAGAGCACAGGCTGTGAATTCAGACAGCGCTACAGCCGCCTGCTGTGGCTGGCATTTTGTCTGCGACTCCAGGCATGCCAAGGAGATGCCTCACTGGGTAAGGGCAGGCTTCGGGTGTGGCCTGCTTCCAGGCCAGGGCTGTGGACATTGGGAAGCAGCTACTGGCTGACAGACCAGAGGCGGAATGTCCCACATGACTGACTGATGCACGTGACCAGCTTACTCTAGTAAGCCTGGACCTGAGTTACAAATGAGGACAAAATAAAGAGAGTGGCCACCTAGGGTGGCTCTGTGGGCTGTCTGTCATCACCAGGGCTTGGGTCCATTGGTAAATAAATCATGGCTCTACGTTTCCACTTGAAGGTGCAGTTGCCAGCAATTGTCAGTTAAAACATCACCTAAAGATGATATAAACTAGAACGGAAATTTCCTGGTGACATCACCTATGACGTCATTGTGCACAGATGGGGGACAGGTTCTGTGCGGAGAAGACCTACTTATGCCACTAAGAAATGCAACCCACAGGGCTGGAGAGATGGCTCAGAGGTTAAGCGCACCAACTGTTCTTCCAGAGGTCCTGAATTCAATTCCTAGCAACCACATGGTGGCTCACAGCCATCTATAATGAGATCTGGTGTCCTCTTCTGGCCTGCAGGTGTACACGCAGACAGAGCACTGCATACATAATAATAAATAAATCTTTAAAAAAAGAAATGCAACCCACTAAGATCAAGGCACATAGAATGCCAACGTGAAGGCCAGAAAGCTGTGGTTGAAAGGCCGGGTTCTTAGCTCTTGTTTCTTATTTTCCAAAAAATAAAAAAAATAAAAAATAAAATAAAATACATATAACATGTTATCATTTCAACCATTTTAAAATGAACAATTCCCTTAGGCCTGCAGAATGTTGGTGGGGCTGTACAACTCTCACTCTCTAATGGCTGTAGCTGTCAGCCACCACTCCTGACTCCACCTCCTCTAGACTCTGGCGATCAATAATCTGTTTTGTCTGGATGGATTTGTCTCTTTTCATTAAATGGAATCATGCAATATGTGACCTTTGCAGTGGCTGCCTCACTTACCTTTCAGCTCCATCCATGATACATGTAAAACCTCATCCCACTCCACGGATCAGTAGTGCTCTGTGTGGGGCGGGAACCGACGGACAACCTGCCGAATCTCGCTGTTCTGCTTTCGATCACTATGAACAGTGATTGTGAGTATTCATGTGTCTAGTTTGTGTTAACACGCTTCAGTTTTCTTGGGTGTGTACCCAGGAGCAGCACTGCTGTGCCACAGGACAATGCTATGCTACTTTCTGAGGAACAGCCAGAGCCACTGTCCAATGCTGGTTGCTGTTCCTTCACTCAGGCCACAGCTACTGAAGGTAAAGCGGCTTTGTAGTGAGCTTTCTGTCCAGAATTCTGCTGGGGGTTCTAGGAAGCGACCCATGCTAGAAGCTGCTGCCAACCCTTACCACCTGGGAGCTGAGAGTCACTGGGGTGGGGTGGGCAGATTGTTGACCTTTTGGCAGCGTTGGTCAGGTAATGGGCACACATCTGCAATCCCAGAGCTTAGAGGCTAAGGCAGGAAGACTACAAGCTCAAAGCCCAAGTTACACAGTGAGACCCTCCCTAAAAGAAAGTAAAAGTCATAGCTCAGGGGCTGGAGAGATGGCTCAGTGGTTAAGAGCACCACCGCCTGCTCTTCTAGAGGTCCTGTGTTCAATTTCCAGCAACCACAAGGTGGCTCAAAACCATCTATAATGTGATCTGATGCCCTCTTCTGCAGATAAAGCACTCATATACAATAAATAAATAAATAAATATTAAAAAGGAAAGTCATAGCTCAGCACTTGCCTAGAATGCATGAGACCTTGGAATCCCAGGAACACATGTATACACACACACACACACACACCCCACACACATACACGCACACACGCAGGTATGTCCCTAAACCCAGAAAAACTTAGTTCCATCTCTATTAACCAAAACACAGAGCCTGTCAGGGGACTTGGCTACTGACCTCTAGCCTCTTAAACTGGATCCATCTCATAATGACAGGACATGTCTGCAGGTGGTGGGTCTCATATGTTTCTCCAGATCTGCCCAAGGAAGCTCCAGCTTCATACCGACTCTAAACGTCTTTCACAAGGCACACACAACTGAACCTGAGCTGCCAGGCGCTTTCTTAGAACTATTTTTTTTTTAAAGTCTCCTCAGAGCTGCTCCAATCATTCACCTTTCCCAGTCAAGCATTTCTACAGTTCTTGCAGGGCTCTGCTTTGAAATAAGTCTGCGGTGATTCCCTCTTCCTCCTCCTCCTCCTCTTCCTCTTCTTCTTCATTTGTCTCAGTTTTCTTTTTTAAAAAATATTTTATTAATTTATTCTTGTTATATCTCAATTGTTATCCCATCCCTTGTATCCTCCCATTCCTCCCTCCCTCCCTCCCACTTTCCCCCTACTCCCCTCCCCTATGAATGTGACTGAGAAGGACCTCTTCCCCCTGTATATGCACATAGGGTATCAAGTCTCTTCTTGGTAGAGGCTGCCTCTTCTTAAAGGATCTGTACAGACTTAGAAGGAGCCTTACCTTATCTGAGTCAGGCAGACAACTTTTCTATTGTTCTTTGGGCTAAAAGGAGCAAGCAGAGCATGGTGGCCATAAGGGGAGCTACAGGTTGTGTGTGAGCCCTCAGCACCACGGTCACCACACGCAGCCTCACAGCAGCCCCTCAACACCATGGTCACCACACGCAGCCTCACAGCAACCCCTCAACACCCCGGTCACCACACGCAGCCTCACAGCAGCACCTCAGCACCACGGTCACCACATCCAGCCTCATGGCAGCCCCTCGGCAAAGATCTTCTGCTTTCTCGCCTTTGGTTTTGTGTTTCACAGAGATGAAAACGGGTCAAGCACTATGGCTTTGCAGAGCCCCATGAGGATTTGGAGAGCTCGGGCTTTAGCCCTGGTCATGCACTAGAGCAGGCTTGGCGCTCACACCTAGCTCTCCTGCCTGTGTAATCCATGAGGGCTTACTTCCCTAAGCCCCTTGTCTCCTCAACAATGAAAGCATGGCAGCCCTCTCTCAGGGAGGGGGCTGCGAGCATCACAGGAGATATAAGGCTTGGGCAGACTTCTGAGGTACGTGGGATTTCTGGATTGCTGAGGACATCCACTTTCTTTATGAGCAAAGATCAATTCCCACTTTCTCAGATCAGAGAGACAGACACGAAAAAGTCTCCTCCTCTGTGTCAGCAAAGAACTAGAATGGAAGTTCCTAAACTATGAAGAAAACCATTAGCCAATCAAGTCACATAATTAACGAGGAAACGAATGTTTTTTATGAGACACTGATGATCTAATGCCTTCCCCGCCCCTTTCTCTAGACAGGGTTTCCCTGTGTAGCCCTGGCTGTCCTGGACTTGATTTGTAGACCAGGCTGGCCTCAAACTTGCAGAGACTCTTTCGCCTCTGCCTCCCAGAGTACTGGGACTAATGGTGTGCGCCACTGTGCCTGGCTCATATTACATTTCTTAACTGAATTCAAAGAACAAAAGTCCACATGTGGTATAACCTAATCACAGACACTGGGCTACAGCCTCAGCGGCTCCCACATTAGCCCGCAAAGCATGCATAAAGACTAGTTCATTTTTAGCATGTCTCGTAATAAGAATCACTGTATCTCAGCCCAGAGAGACAGTGATGTTTATCTGGTCTAGGCTGCTGGCTAAGTAATTAATACCTTAGATTTTATAATTAAAACTATAGTGTTTAACATAAAAAGTATTAATACCTTATGTCTTCTTAAGAAAAATGACTATTTAACTTTGCAAAGATGCTAATATTTTAGCTGTCAAGAAGATCTCTTGGGCCTCAGGAGACCTTGTGTATATACACACAAGTTACTAAATCTCTCTCTGAGGACAAAAAGCACCTACTTTAGAGGCCACAAAAGCTGAGCAGTAGTAAGGTGTGGTGGCACAGGTCTACAGGGCCAGTGGAGGGACTGGAGCTCAGCCTGAACCAGCTTACATGCAGAGGTCAAGGTCAACCTAAACTACACAGTGGGACCTTGCCTCAAAACAAGCAACCAACCAACCAAACACAGCCCAAGGGCTAGAAACAAACGTAGCTCAGTCACAGAGCTCTTGCCAGGATGTGTAGGGCCTGGGGTTAGACCCCAGCACCGCAATACACACACACACACACACACACACACACACATACACACAAACATATATGCATGCGCGCACACACACACACACACACGCACATGTGTGTGCGCGTGCACCGATAGGCACATAAGATACATAAGTAAGAAAGTCACAAGGAGTGGATTGTAACTAATAACTTCTCATCTCAAAGGCAACTTCTCCACTCACCAACCAGCTGTCCTCCCCTCCACATTTGTCCTAAGTGGACTTGGTCCCACACCACACAGCAGCTGTCCTCCCCTCCACATCTGTCCTAAGTGGACTTGGTCCCACACCACACAGCAGCTGTCCTCCCCTCCACATGTGTCCTAAGTGGACTTGGTCCCACACCACACAGCAGATGCATCCTACTTTGGATGTCTGGTTCTTCAGGACTCATTAACCACACTGACACATTTTCCCACCCCACTGAGAACCAGCCGCCCCAAAGCGCTATGGCTTCTAGTAAACAGTGTCCCTAGTTATGAGGCCCTGACAATGCTGTGCCCTTGCCTACTGCCCCTTCCTGTCATGTTGGGACTCTTCAGTTCTGTTCCCACCATCACGTAGGGCCACTTTAAAGAATCTTCCAAGTGCATACTTGGTGCTAGACAGGAGGCCACAGTGCAGAGAAAAACAGAAATGTTACTGTGCAGTCATCTGCCTCAGGAAGCCTAAAGAACTTTTCCTCCACATAGTACAAAGGAAGCCGCTCAACCCAACCACACCCAACCAAACCCACGCCAGCCTCAAGCCTGATCAAGCCTTCAGCTGATGCTAAGGCACTTCCTGGACATCTCTTATACCGTTTCTTTGTGTGTGTGTGTGGGGGGGGGGAAGGTAGCTTTATTATTTGGCTTATAAGCTGTAAAACTTCCAGTATATCAAAATTCATTTGGCTTTGAATATTTCAATTTTCAAGCTGCTCCAGCTGCACTGACATGTGACCTGTCCTGACTTTCCGCTGATGGCAATTTGCCTTTGTTTTCCCTGAGGGACTCATATCTGGGCACCAAGCCCAGACCTTACCCTACACACAGCATCAGTGGAGACCACAAACAAATGTAACATAATGGTGACGGCTTTGTGTATCTTGGCCACCTCTGTGGGCTGCAGGCCCTGAGTCACTGTTCACCATTAGTTCTCACTGAACTTTAAACAACGAGGTAGGTGCCCAGAAGAGCCCTGGCCACATGACCAGACAGAGAAGACGCTAAAGCCAACCAAAAGTCGGGACTGGGTTTTCAGACGGAATGCTTCTAAAGATAATCTATAGGCTGGCCTGGAGGTGGGTTCCGGGGTGAGAGCTTTGGTCTAGTGTGTAGACAGCTCTGGATGGATCACAGCGCCAAGTCCAACTGCCCTGCCCCAGACACAGAAAGGGAGGTACACTTGTAGGTTCTAAAAAGACAAGTGTCTTATAGACAAGGCATCTTCCTTTTAAGTTAAAGTGCAGAGAGAGATGAGGCAGCCTCAGACACATTCAAACTGACTTTTGAATGTTTCTTTTCTTTTCCCATTTCTTTCCAGCAGTGTGTGGTGCAGGAGAAGGAACGGAGGGCCGTAGGCGTGGCAAACTCCCCCTACGTATACCAGCCCCTTTGGATTTTTATCTGTACAGCCAACGACTGCCCTAAAGTCCTAATACAGATCACACAGAGATATTTCACCCACGGTTATCCACTTTCGTTCACACGTGCACCATGCTAATTAAAGGGCTGTCTGTCTTCATGCTGTGTTAGTGGCACTGGAGTGTTAGAACAACAGACGGACGGACAAGCATGCTGCCTCAGGGGCTCACACCAGCTGCAGAGGCACTGAAGACGTTAGAGAGCTGGGTGGGGGGGGGGGGCGTTAGGACTACTGAGGTATAATAATTTGCAACGTTAAAAAAGAGCTTAGAATTTAAAGAGGTGTGGAGATTGTTCTTCCCAAAATGGGAACCGTTACTGAGCCCGCAGACAACTGGTTCCTGGAGCAATGCTATCACCTGCCGCTCCCTCGGGGTCTGACAACTCATCCCACGGAAACGTATCTTCTGCTCCTCCTTCCTCACGCGTACACCACGTGTCCCTGGCCCCACATTCCACTTTCCCCTCTCCTCCTTTCTTCCCATTCCAGTCCTTCCTGAGGCCCCCAGGTCCGTTCTCTCCTGTCTCTTTAACCACTCCTGGCTTCCTCGCCGGGTATAACCTCTACCCCAGCACCATGCATAATAATTTCTCTTTCAGGGAAAAAAAAAATCACGACCTATCCTTGTAGAGGGGCAGAGAATTACTCAAAAATAATATTAAAAAAAAGAAAAGAAAAGAAAAGAAAAGAAAAGAAACAGTAAGGTCTTTAAATTCCAAGCTGCTTTCCTAGTAGGGGGAAAAAGAAAACCAGAAGAGAAGCAGTGACTTCAAACGGGCTCAGACTAGGTCATTCCCTGGTGTAGCAAGTGGCCATTTTTCATCATCTGGCCGTCAATCAAAGCATGTGTGTGTGGGGAAGGGCAGAAGGCAGCCTGATCTGCCCCGAATGGGGGTGGGGGAAGGGGGCAGAGAAAGAAGTATAAATTGAAGCAAAGGACTAAGGAAAAAGTAAGGGACGATCAAGGGAGAGTGTGAGGGCAGGGGCATTAACCAGAACGGAAGGCAGCCCACGAGGCCGGGAAGGCAGGCAATGGGGTGCAAGGAGCGGAGACCGCCATGCCTAGCCTGGTCCACTGTGTACTTCCTTACGCTGTCCGTAGCTGCCTTATCTATTTTCACCTCAGGCAGGAGCCGCCCGATGTGGGAGCCGGGCCCGATGAGCGACACCACGCCGTTGCAGTCCACCGTGCTGTTGCGCTTCACGCTGCGCCGCAGGCTGGGGAAGATGCGCGAGGAGCGGCTGCACTGGCTGTAGCCGCTGTAGCCGCTGTAGCTGCTGCGGCGCTCGCGGGCCCGGATCGGGATGAACAGTGAGTCGCGCCGGCCCTCGCTCTCCTCCACCGTGCTGTGCTCGTCGTCCGCGAACTCGTTCTCGGAGCCGGGGTCTCGGAACCTCCCGGGGCCCCGGAAGCTGAAGATGCTGCTTTTGCTGTTGTGCCGGGAGAGGAAGGGTGAGCCTGGGATGCTGAGCAGCGACTGAGAGAGGACAAGGGAGAGGGAGAGGGAGAGAGGGGAAAGAGGCGTGAGACCACGCAGCACCCCACAGCCCAGCAGTGTCGCCTCCCCTGCCCCACCGCACCCCTGCAGTTCTCTGGCCACAACACCAGGGATGCTAGAAGGTTCTGCGGGCTGTTGAAGGTAAATCACCCTACATCACTTACTCTTAAGCCTATCCCACTGCGCACACACCTGGAGTCACCTGTTGACTTGCTTTGCAGGCACGTAAGTCTGGTTTTTTTTTGCATTTACTACAAGCTCTCACAGAACCTGCCTTTATTTAACACTGCCCAAGTTGGACTCTACAGCCCACCTAGCAAAAGCCTTTAAAGGGCGGAGTGTGGTGGTGCACACCTTTAATCCCAGCACTCGGGAGGTAGAGGTAGGCTGATATCTGAGTTCCGGGAGGCCAGCCTGGTCTACAGAGTGAGTTCCAGGGCAGCCAAAACTACACAGAGAAACTTTGTCTTAAAAAAAAAAAAAAAGTGCCGGTAAAGGTGCCGGTAAAGGTACGAGAACCACTTGCCCTCACTTCATGGGTACCTGTCTGGAGCTTTGATACCACTACAAAATGACACTGTTTAGTCAACTGACAGGCGTTATACACCTCCTCCACTTTCAAGGCAACATTTTCTATTTGCATGTACATCTGCAGGCCAGAAGAGGGCAGTAGATCACACTATAGATGGCTGTGAGGCACCATGTGGTTACTGGGAATTGAACTCAGGACTTCTGGACGCACAGCCAGTGCTCTTAAGCACTGAGCCATCTCTCCAGCCCAGTCAACATCTTTTAAAATCAGAATTTTAAGTAGTTGTAAATAATTTACTTCCCAACTTACTTAGTTGTAAATCAAACAATTCTCAGCAGTGACATTTTGAAGTCAGGCTTTTTTTACCAAGTTTCCCGTTTCTTTCTGTCTTTCAGCACATTCTTCGCACTGCACATTCCCTCCCAAGTGTCAGGAACGTGCGTTTTAATGCCTACACGTGCTTTACTGATCAGCACCGAGCAAGCAGCTCTAAAACTCGAAACCTCTTTCTGTGACCGCGAGCCCCTAAGCCATTTCTCAGTTCCTCTTGGACTGAGTTTTTATTATAATTTTTATGAATGTAACTGATCACACTACACACACAGAGTGCATATTTGACAAGCAATTCACTTAGAAGCAGTTATCACAGTGCGCCTCTTGATGAGGCGGCTGCTGTGTTCGTTTGTACTCCCTGTCTGCTGACAGGGCCGCTCACGAGTAGACGGAGACACGGCTCACCCACGCCCACTCCTAATAATCGATTTTAAGCGTTGGGAAGCCTTGTTTATGTAAATCTTGGAAAGAATTGCTATAATGTCATTCAATTCTTTTGAACTCCTTCCAAGTTATATGCCAAAAGTCACATGGCAAGCCACCAGTCCCATGTATTATAAGGCTTTGCCAGCTGACAAGTTCACACGTCTTTTCATTCTGTTGAGCACTGAGTGGACGTGTAGCGGAGCCCAGTTCCCAGCTGCTGAGGGTCTTGACAAGGGGCCGTTTGCAATCCCATTACTCTAGGAGCTACTCCTGCATGCTAAGGCAGCTTTGGTTAACACGCGTAACTGCGCTCTCTTACACCACTGTTGGCACTTTAGAGCAAAAGGATTTTATCCTAGGAAGCTGTGCATTCTGTAGATACACTGCCGCAGTCCCGTGGCTGCAGGGTTACCTCCTTTAGTTTATGGGAGTCTGTAACAGGATCTAATCGACAAAGGTAGTTCTCAACCTCAAAGGAAGTGGTAAAATTAGACTTGTTTCCATCTTAAAAAGTATGACTTAATTTTTCATTTTTTAATTTATGTGTCCCACTCACAATAATCCTAGCCCTGAATTTGCAGCACTCCAGAACCCTTGACTGTAACTGTTCAACTCTTAACACACATGTGAGGAAGTGATGGATTTAGAAAGTCCCTTAGTGCAGCGCAGGTTCTGGGATTAGAGAAAACCCCGTGGGCACCAAGGCTGCCAACTGTCAGCTGGAGAGAGACTGGGAAGAGGGAGGTAGGGGAGGGGCTGCAGGGGAGCACCAGGCCCAGGGCTTGACCTCAGCCACAGCTCTGTGTAAATTAAAGGTTAGGGGATCTGGTTCCTGAAAACTGTGATTGCAAAGTCTTTGTGTCCTCCAAGGGAGACTTGTGAGCTCAGAGTGAGAAGCACAAACAGGCGGCTGACACGGGGCAGTCCTCGCTGCTCCGTGGTACTAACTAGTTTTACCAAGTTAGGTCTTGGAGAGAACTTTCCCAATCCAAAACTGCAACAGGAGCTTTTAGCATTTAGGCCCAAATTTCTGCTAAAATGGCAACTGTGTAAATGTGGCATACGTATTATAAATGCTAAGGGAAAGAAAGCTCCGTGGTGCTAACTCTAGCAGGGCTGTGTGCTCGGTGTTCTGTCCTTGTCTGCGCTGTGGAGAGTTCCACTCTGGCTCTATGCTCCAAGTGTCCCTAGCCTCCGTGTCCGTGTAATGTGCGAAGCTCCTGCCCTAGATGGGTTGCGTTCTCTTTGAAGAACTCAGACTCAGCGCACGTCACTCTCCTCTCACCTGCTGTGCTGTCTTCTCCTGACTTGGCCCTAAGGAACACTCAAACTTCTGAGACATATATGAGTTTTATCATTGGAGGCCACGTCAAGAAAACCATAGTCAGGGCCCGGGAACCAAAGTTTGGCAAAGAATAAAGAACAATGCCACTGATCATGGTTTAAGAGCTATTGGTACGAAACAGAGAAGGATTTTAGCATATCAGCACACGGAAGCTTAAAACACATACATAAATTAATATCTTTAAGTTTTCTTTTTTTAAAGATTTATTTATTTATTATTATGTATACAGTGCTCTGCCTGCATGTACATCTGCATGCAGAGGAGGACATCAGATCACATTATAGATGGTTGTGAGCCACCATGTGGTTGCTGGGAACTGAACTCAAGACCTCTGGAAAAGTAGACTCAGCTCTTAACCGCTGAGCCATCTCTCCAGCCCCTCTTTAAGTTTATAATAAATAGACTAAGATACTTTTTTTTAAAGCCGGGTGGGGGCCTCAGGCCCTTCCATATTTAATTCCGTGTGTGCCTGCTCTCGCACACATGTATGCAGCACATGGGATCAGTTCATGTTGTTGCGGGACTCAGCTCAGGCAGTCAGCCTTGGCAGTAAGACCCTTACCCACTGGGTCTTCTCAGACATCTCAGTAAGTCTTAAAAGTATAAAGATGCTCTAAGACCATAAAGATTTGAGAACTTCTGCACCTCAATAAATATATTTCACAAGACTAAAATAGAGCTTCAGGGTCATCCTTATCAACTGTCCTGAGCCCTAGGAATTGAGAGAAATGGGTAGGGGACGGGTATGGGAGCTCAGAAGATGGTAATAAGCTGGGCGTGGCAGTTTATGTCTTTTAATTCCAGCACTCAGGCAGATCTGTGAGTTCCAGGCCAGCCTGGTCTACGAAGTGACTCTAGGACAGCCAAGGCTACACAGAGAAACCTTGTCTTGGAAAACAAACAAAACACACACACACACACACACACACACACACACAAAGAAAGATGAAATGAAAAAACTGACGTGTATCAACAGTGCTGTGAAAAACTGAAAATCCTGAAACCATGCGCAAGTATGACTGGGGATGGCTGGGGCACAACACAGTCAGAGAAACTGCAAGAGCCCAGGACAAGGAGAGTCGCCATTGCGTGGGGTGCCCAAGTCTGAGTCTTGGCAGCTAGTGAATCTACAATATTTTTCACATGGAGAAACTAGAGGACAGGAGCACTTTTATGCAAAGCAGGACATCTTAGAACGCGCTTTATTCTCTGAGCGAGGGAGCAATCACTCTGACTCTGCTCGAGCCTACAGATCAATCAGAGAGTATTCAGTAGCCAAGCTGAGGAGCAGTGAGGTATTCATTACAGAGAGAGCTGGTCTCAAGACAAGGACAGAACTCCAGCAAAGCTGCAGTCACAGCCCCTAAAAGAGCGGGGCCAGGAGAAAGGTGGTGTGAAGGTGACAGCGGTGACTGTGGGCTGTAACGCAGTCCTACAGGAAGTGAAGCCCGGCTTCTACAGGCCCAGCATTCACTTGGCTAATGGCGTCTGAGTGACGGCCACAGTATGAAGGACAACAAAAGTAAATGTGCAGGTAGAATACACAGGCAGACAAAGCAACCGGGAGGCACAGCCAGCATGGTGGAAGGATGGGATGCAGACCAGAGAACCACAGCAACACAGACATTCACGGCGGGCAACCCTTAGGGCGCTCCCCACACGGCAGAAACCAAATGTCATGTCTGGTAGTATCTGCTGGCTCGTTCTGGCCTAAGGGCTGGGTACCTGATGGGGTCACGTGACTGAGCTGGAGGCTGGGCAATATCCATCGTGGTGCAGGTAACACCACAGACTCTATGGTACAGAACCAGGAGTTTACCAGCAGACAGAACCCCTCTCGTTAGGGAAATTCTCTCTCATTCTTTTAATTGACTGATTCTGAACTGTCTATTTTCTTTAACACCCGACTCAACTTCTCCTGTCCTTTGATAAAATTTTACATTTTCTATGACATGGAAGAATTAAGATGGTCAGGGGGCATCTTCCTGTCTACAAACACCTTCTCCACCTTAACTATTTTCCTGAGGCTTCAAGGAATAAGGGTAAGGCGTCCTTTCCTGCTAAGGACTGCCTCTACTTCCCCATTGTCCAAGGCTGTTACCAATTTCTAATCTTCTGTACTCCACTCACACATCTGACTTTGCTATCTTTTGCCTAGGAGCATTATAAAAATGCCTATTTTCATCTATGCTATTCTTTGTGTTTATTTATTTTGATCTTTTATTATTTGTTTTATGTTCGTGGGTGTTTGCTTCCATGCATTTCTGTGTGCTATGTGCTTGCCTGGTGCCCACAGAGGAGGGTGTTGGGTCCTTTGGAAGTAGAGTTACAGATGGCTGTGAGCTGCCCTGTGGGTGCTGGGAATCAAACCTGGGTCCTCTGCAAGAGCAGCCACTGACCTTAACCTCTGAGCCATCTCTGTAAGTACATGTGCTCTTTTATTCTCTTTCGAGGCAGGGCTTCTCTCTGTAGCCCTGGCTGACCTGGAACTCGCTCTGTAGACCAGGCGTAAATTCAGAGATCCGCCTGCCTCTGCCTCCTGTGTACTAGGATTAAGGGCACCCTCCCAGCCCACCCCCCAAACACACATTCTGAGAATGTGTTGTTTTCTTGAGGCAGTCTTGCTCTGTAGGTTGGCCTTGAACTTGGGATCCTCTTGCCCTAGGCTCTGGAGTC
>OU015748.1:123806633-123823968 GCA_907169655.1 Acomys percivali | reverse complement strand
GCCCACCTGGGCCTCCTCCTGCTGCTTCTTGAGCTGCTCCAGCATGGCTTTGAACTCAGCTTCTTTCTGTTCCGCCTCTTCCAACGTCGCCTGGTTCTGCTCTTCGTAAGCCATGGCCACCACAGCCAAGATCAAGTTCACCAAGTAGAAAGATCCCACAAAGATGACCAGGACAAAGAAGATCATGTACGTTTTCCCAGCTGCTCGTAAGGTCTGAAAGACAAAGGCCGTCCTCTTGATATGTCCATCAAACGAAGCAGGACGAGGCATGGTGTAAACCCAGCTCCTCAGCAGGGACCAGAACCATGGTACTTGGCACCTACCCATTTCCCAGCAGTCAATTGTCTTCCTAGTGCTTAACTCTTAATTCCACTGTGGGAGAAAATGTCTCCTGTATTTTGCTTTCATAGAAAAATATTCTTTTTTTAAATCTATCTATCTATCTACCCATCCATCTATCCACCCATCCATCCGTCCATCCACCCACCTATCTGTCCACCCACCCACCCATCCATCCATTCATCATCCTATCTATCTATCCATCCACCCATCCACCCATCCATCCATCCATCTATGACAAGGTCTCACATTGTAGCCCTGGCTGGTATGAAACTTGTTCTGTAAGTCAGACTGGATTCAAACTCCCAGTGACGCAGCTGCCCCTGTGACTGGGCGCCAGGATCACAGTCCTCACCACAGGCCTGGCTCCTCTTGATTCCTTCAGTTAGCAAGTACTTAGTGGAATTTACTGTTTGTTATGTCCAGCAGTAAGAACTGACTTGGGGACTGGAAATAGAAGCCTCTCTTAAAGAGGCTCCTCCTTGCAAGGGGAGACTTGCTTTTTATGCTCTAGCCAGCCAGTGTCGACAGTCAGAGAGAAACAGTGGCTCGTCACGGGTTTCCGACATTAGCGATCAGTGGTGCCAATTTCTTCATTATGACTTGCGAGGTTACGAGACACCCGAAGTTATCAGTGTGGCCCAACGGGATGGGAACCACACACCTGAACAAGTCCAAGTGTATTATAGCTTTAAAAGTGTTCATAAGTTGGGCTGGAGAGATGGCTCAGAGGTTAAAAGCACTGCTTGCTTTCCCCAAAGTCCTGAGTTCAATTCCCAGCAACCACAAAGCAGCTCACAATCATCTATTATAATAAGGCCTGGTGCCCTCTTCTGGTGTACATGCAGGCAAATCACTGTATACTTAATAAATAAATACATCTTTTAAAAAAAGTGTTCATAAGTCAAACTTCAAGGTCCTTTGACTAGAAATCCCCCCATTTTAATACCTAGGAAGGGGCCCTGCACAAACGAGTGTTTTCTGGTTCTTAATCAGATGTGCTAACACCAAAACCCCAAAGAAAATGCAGGAAGTAGCAGGAGATGAAGCAGGCAGGGGCAACCCCAGGCCAGCCTGGGACTGTCAGGGTATCAGCGGCTACAGAGGACGTGACACAGACCTGAGCGCTGGCTTCTCGCCCTAGATGCTACTTAACATCTCCACTAAGGGTGTGTCACACAGAAAGTCCCCAGCACATAGCAGCCTCATCTGGACTATATTACTAAAGAAAAAGGTACGACTTACCAACTGGTATAAGTTCTCCCAATAGTCCTGGGTCATAAGGCGAAACAATGCCAAGAAGGCCCAGCTGAAGGTGTCAAAGCTTGTGTAACCATAGTTGGGGTTCCTCCCTGCTTTCATACACAGGTACCCCTCTGGGCATTGCCTGAAGAAAGAAAAGGGCATATACTGGGAAGGGAGCACAGCTCAGTGGAAGGGTACTTACCTAGAAACTGCAAGCCCCTGGATTTTATTCTTAGAGAAACACACACACACACACACACACACACACACACACACACACACAGGTGTACATCCATATTATGTGTGTATACACATGCAAATGTGATAATGCACCTGTGTGGGCGTGCACACGCAAATGCATATATGCACATGTGCATGCATGAACACACAGTGAGTGTATGCACATGTACACACACATACACATGCATGCACACATGCACGCACACACGCTGTGACACTGTGAGAGAGAGAAAGGAAGCTTAGGACTTTCAGAATCACTGGGCCCAGTCATGACCTTAGAGACAACAGATCACACAAACCTATGTAGTCCACACCCTTGGAGATGACAGAAATAGCTATGTTTAGACCCAGAACAAGAAAACTGGAAGGAAAATAAGAAAAAGAAAAAGAAAAAGAAAAAGAAAAAGAAAAAGAAAAAGAAAAAGAAAAAGAAAAAAGGAAGACAGTAACAGCTAGCTGCCGTCTGGGGAGGCCTAGAACCCCAGGGACCTGGCATAGTCAAGGACGCAGAGACTGAGATGTGCACACACCTAGGTGCTGGGACTCAGTGGGCAGAGCCCAAGGCTGTGCACTTCAGAGATACGCCCAGTGGTTTCACGTGCACCAAGTGTAAGAACCAGTGCCTCATCATATCATAGATCCACATCAGTGTACAATTCAATCACATTACTAATCGATTAATTAATTCAAATTAGCCATTCCTGTCAACGACAGGTGTTTAGAAGTTAAGTTCTCCTTGGCTGTCGGTTCTGTTAACCCTTGCTGCACTAACCTCAGTCACAGTAGGGATTTCAGTGACACCGATGACATAATCTCTCCTGCCCTTGCAATCACTTGGCATCTCTTCTGGCGTAACTTCTAGTGTCTACTTCAATATAGAACTTAACTCGCTTTCTAGTCGTCAGGGGCCAATGTACGGAGTGAAGCATGAGCGGCCTCATGTTTGTAAGGTGTGTTCGTGAGAGTGTCCAGCAGGCTCCTCACAGGGGCCCTGACCGGAAGGCAGCATGGTTACTAAGTCCACGCCGTCGCGGGTGTGTGGAAGCAGCAAGACAACTCTGGTCCTAAGCTGGCCCCCCTTCCGCCATAGTGCACTTGCAGTTGCCCTTGGAAGCTAAACCCTCACCAAGACGCGGGCCTCGTTGCACACATATTAACTGTGTCAGCTCAGGAGCAGGGGTCGGCAAGAGGCAGGGAAGCGATTTGGTGCTACCGAGTTTCCCTTATCTCTTTACACTGCAGATTTCCCATTACTGCTGCATTTGCCTTCGCCCGGGGTGTGCGCGGGAGGAGAGCGAGGGGGGAGAACACGGGAGAGAGGTACCTACCCAGCATCCGAGCTGTTCCCGCACAGCAGGGGCTCTATCATGCCGGGGACCTGGTAGAAGTTTGCTGGAAAAGTTGAAAGAGGCAGGAGATGAGCGGGCAGATTTTGGTGGACGGGAGAGTAAGGTTACGCGGTCCCTAGCTTGCCAGCAGAAACAGCTATTGATTTTTTTTTTAGCTCATATAGAACTTTCTCTACAGCGGAAAGCTGACAAGAACTCCTCCCCATTAATAATCTCCTGTGCACGTCTAAAGCTAAGAGCTACCCCAAAGCCCTTGGGGCGGCGCTGCACTCATGGGCACTTGACTTCCCAGCGCTTCAGCTATGCCTGCCAGGATCTGCTACTTGAACCAAAGGGCCTAAAGCACTGGTTCTGCTTCTAAACCTTCCTAACGCCGGGACCCTTTAATGTGTGAGACACCTCATGTTGTGGTGACACCCCAGCTGTAATTTTGCTACTGTGATAAACCATGAGGTAAATACGCGGGATCTCTGACATGTGACCCCGAGGGGTTGTGACCCACAGGTAAACTTCTGAGATCTACATCCCTTTATACAACTTTAACTTTTTATCCTTGTAATAGTTTTATCAAAATATTCTAAAACTGCTCACTAGTCATTACTCACCATGTCCTACTTTAAAATCCAAAGGCCTTGTCCCTGACATCTCCTTCGCAATACTTTCTTGTGGCTACTTAATTGACTTTATTTCTCTTGAGTGACTAGTGGTGATATATATATATATATTGTTAATAGAAACAGCGTTGCACCAAATTCTCCTTAATGCAAGACCCTAGTGCTTTGATTCCTCAAATGAAGTTATTAAAACTCCTTAACTGTAGTAAGATCAAACGGTCTCAGACATCTCCTGACTCCCTAGACAAGAGCTGTCACAAGGTTCTTCTAGCACGAAGAGCTTCGGTTCAGAAGCAAAGTCTAGACTGAGTGCCTAACTGTGACGGGTCAACCGGCAAGGGGGGCACCTATCGAGCATCTAGGCATGAACTTTAGGGGTACGTGTGAACTTTAGAGGTACATGTGAACTTTAGGGGTACACGAGAAGATGGTGTAATCTCTTACTTGGTTTTCAATAGCCGAGGCATGGCCAGGCATGGCGGTGCACACCAGCACTCGAGAGGCAGAGTTCAAGGCCAGCCTGGTCTGCATTGTGCACTCTACAACAGACAGAGCTACATAGAGAAGCCCTGTCTCAAAATAAAATAAAGTAACAAAGTACTGAGGAGGTCCGCAGGGCCCTGCCTTGGGGACAAGGGGATGGTTTCCCAGGCGACATCTGGCTGTGCTGTGCCTCTTGGGGCTGGACCACTTTTGCTAGCTGAGCAGTGGGCTCTGAGGGAGCCGTGGCGGGGCTTCCTGTCCCCTGGCCCGGCGGGGACACCTACTTTTATTGTTGATGTATTCTTCCCAGTCAAAGCCTCTGGTGCCGTTCTCAAGATAGCTCTCGTTGAAGTTTATGGGCCACACGACGCACTTGTTGCGAAGGTTGCCCATGAACAGCTGCAGCCCGATCAGCGCGAACACGCTCAGGCAGAAGACGGTCAAGATCATCACGTCCGACAGCTTCTTCACAGACTGGATGAGGGCGCCCACAATTGTCTTCAGGCCTGAGGGAAGAGACAGAGCCCAGAGCGAGAGTCAACACCATGCTCTCCCTGCTTTCCCTAGCCTCCCCTCTCAGTCCTGCCTTCCGCTCTCCCCGGAGAACCCCCTTGAAACGTGGCCACTGCATCTTCACACAGAACAACAATGAGCAAGTGCAACTACCCAAAAGTGGCCATTTCTAAGTCAATAATCCTTTTTAAAAACAATCAAGAGAAGCTGCTTCTGCTGGCGTGTGGCTCTCCTCTCCCCAGGGACTCACAAGTGCTGCTCCCTCCTCCCAGATGCTCCAGCCTGTCCCTTGCCCTGCTGCTCCCTCCTCCCAGATGCTCCAGCCTGTCCCTTGCCCTGTTGCTCCTTCCTCTCAGATGCTCCAGTCTGTCCCTTGCCCTCCCCACCTTCTGCTGTTACTGGAACCTCTGCCCCAAGAAGCCCTCCTGATTCTCAACTCTCCTACCGTTGCTGTCGCTTTAGCAGAGCCTTCTATTTTCCCCTGTAGCATTTGGCGTGGCTATAATTCATTTTTTTCATCTGTCTTGTCTACAGTCTACAACATCTAATTCACAATAGATATTTGTTGGGTAAACAAATTAAAAAAAAAAAAAGATCTGTGATTAAGGATGCTTCCAAGTTGGAAAGGATATAAGCCAATAAAAAGCAAGAATTCCTGAAGAGCTCTGGAAAAGTCAATGTACTGAAAAGATTGTTATCCATACAGTATTTACAGTTTGCCTTTCCATTTAAAAATATGTGTCTTGCTTGCTCCAGTGACCTTCCTTGCATCCCATTTTAAAAACAAAATACTTGTATCTCATTATCATGGGAGGTTTTATTTTATATTTTTGAGATTAGTTCTGGCAACTGAATTCAAAGCTTTGTGTATGCCGGGCACACACTCTCCCGGGGAGTTAGGTTATACCAGGTACAATATGAGGTTTGAAATGCAAGACAATGAATGGGCTCAGATTTAAACCCGGAGGCAATCACTTCTACATTGCATAGGGAGGTGTCAGTGACATAAAACATAATTGTAGGTTTATGCTGCGGGAGTCAAAAGAGTCTGTGTGTGGCAACCTTCAGCACGTCCAAGAGCAGCTACCATAGGAGCGGCCACAAGACACCAACCCTCCTACAGTGGACAAGGAGACTCTGAGCCTTAACACACAGGCCTCAGGGAGTAGCTCAGCCTGGATCAATTTCTGTCACTCCAGATAAGGCTAACGTGGGCTCGGCTGCCATGGCCAGGTGCGTCGTCACTGAGCCTAACCAGACGTGCTACTTCTACACATCACCTGACTGCACAACTAACGCCCCTGGCTCTGGGCATTTCCACCTTTGCAAGGCTAATGGGAGCGAGGCTGTGACAGACGTCAGGGCACCAGCCCAGCACAGGCGAGGCACCGGCACCGGCACAGATAAATAAGTAAACGGGGACAATTGCAGTGGACTATCAGGCTGCCCTGACGGTTGAGCAGAGTTCACACGGCAAACTTAACAGAGGGAGCACGCGGTGCACAGCGAACAAGGCTAGCCACTGTCTGAGCAGATCTGCAATACCGATCTCATTGAACTGCCAGGACATGTGAGAAAGATAATACAAACAATATCTAAAGCAGGTCACGTGTCACTACTGTGCATCTAGTGCCCCCTCAGAGGGACGTGTGGTGGTCCAGCGGGTGTGGGACATGTTCAGAGTTAAGCTCAACAGGATTTTCTTCTGAGTCCAATAGTAGCACTGGATGCCGTGTCTGGTCTAGGCCCTGGCACAAAACAGGCACTTAATAAGTTCCCAGAGAGTAAGTAATAAAGATCTATCTTTCTTTGTTTCTTTTCTTTTCTTTTTAAACAGGTACCAGGAAAAGCGCCCAGGGGAGCAGTGGGCAGGGGCCTGAGCCTTCTTACAGTGTGGCGGCTACAGCACCAAGGGGGAGAGGACTTGCCGGGTCCCAGGGGACACATGTGGAAGGAATCTCCTGCGCTTGTATGGATGCAACAGCTGTTGATCATTCTTGATACAGTGATATAGATTATTACATATTGATTCATAATTAAGGTTATATTTGATAAATTGTTAGAATTTTATATATGATATAGAAATAAGGTTATTTTTGATATATTGGGCAAATATTAAGTTATTTTTGATATACATATGTATAGATGTTTCTACTCTTGTATAAGGTATTAGATCTTTGCAACTTATTTAAAAATACGAAGTTTACCTCCAGTCCTTTTAAAAGCTGCTATTACAAACTGTTTAGAATAATTAAGTAATGCAAGGTAATAGTCAGTCAATCTCATGTTCAGGTCAGGCACTAGTCTAATTTATCACGAAGTGTATGTCCTAGGTCAGACTGATAGTGGAGAGCTAGACACAAGCAATGTTTCAGATATACTGTAGATAATGATTACATACTATGTAAATTAGAGATAGAAGGTGATAGATAGATACATAGTCTTCAAAAACCTCAGAGACCTACAGTATACGGCATTTAAAGACGTTTTTATTATTTTAAGGCTTTCCTGGCAATGAGGCATGCTGGTCCCAGCAGCACCCACTGTAACTTGAGAGGAGATACTGAGTGCCGAAGACTCTCCCGTAGGAGAGGGCCTCAAATGCGGCAAGCTCGCCACGGGGCAAAGACATGCCATCGCTCAACTGAAGACCCAACGCGGGGAAGTCGACTGCCAAGCTCTGCCAAGACAGGGTAAGCAAGCCCTTCTTAGCTTCTGCTTCACAAATATGTCTGTCAGATAGATATACTGGGCCAGAGGGCTAAAGACTGATGCTCCAGCGTTATAGAGGAATTTTGGGTGACTGTCCATGCAGGCAGCTGTCTGTCAATTCTCTATTTTAGAAGCCGCTCGCCTATATTCCTACATATCTAGGCAATATTTATTTCCTTCTCAAGTCTCTGATGGGGTTGAAGACTAAATAGTTATAGTCTTACAATTAAGTTTAAGTTGTTTAGTATTTAAGAAGACATTTTTAGACTGGTGATACTAGTAAAAGTAGAAAATGATTTAAGGGCCAGGAGTAGTGGCTAACGCCTTTAATCCCAGCACTCAGAGGCAGATAGATCTTTGTGAGTTCAAGGCCAGCCTGGTCTACAAAGTGAGTCTAGGACAGCCAGGGCTACCCAGAGAAACCCTGTCTCAAAAAACAAAAACAAACAAACAAACAAAAAAAACAGAAAAGAAAAAAAAATGATGCAGATAAAGAACCGTGAACACACCAAGAGAGGAGTGATAACAGAATACTTTCTTGAGTTGCCAAATGCATAAGGACTGGACATTGTGAGTGTAAATCTTTCCTAATAGTTTTTATAATTGTTATCATTGTATATTAGTTTATTGTAAAAGAAAAAGTTTTCTTTCTATTGGACTAAAAAGGGGAATTGTAGAAGGAATTTTTTGTGTATTGTATGGAAGCAACACCTGTCAATTAAAACACCTATGGCCTATAGCTAAGGCAGGAAAAAGGGGTGGGACATTCCGTAGGCAGAAGGGTTTCTGGGATAGAGAGAGGCAGGTGAGATTCAGCTAAAGAGACGTGAAGAAGACAGGACACATGGTGCCCGCCATGTGGCAGCCACGTGGCAGGACATAAATTAGAGTAATGGGTTATTTTAAGTTATGAACTAGTCAGAGGAGAGCCTGGCTATGTGGCCTATTATTTTTGTAAAATAATAATTGAGTCTTGTGAGTAATTACTTCCAGGGAGCTATGGGACAAAAGGAAAAACCACTGCAAAATAATGGTGACCTACAACAGACACGACTTTCTACTCAGACTTCTTTTATCCCATAGGGTTGTGCAGTAGACAAGGCACTGGGAAGTTCAGTCACTATTAAAACCCACCATGGTTCGGAACAAGCCTAAGGTCACTTTTCAGGGCCTCAGCTCTCTTCCATGGGATATGCCTGGCGGTAGGCAGTGATGGAGGAGTTGAAGAGTGTTCTCTCAGAGTCTTTAGAAATAAGGCAGAGGCCCGGTGTGGTGGCACATGGCTTTAATCCCAGAACTCAGGAGAAAGAGGCAGGTGGATCGAAGTGAGTTCAAGGCCAGCCTGGTCCACAAAGTGAGTCCAGAACAGCCAGGTCTGTTACACAAAGAAATCCTTTCTCAAAAAAACCAGAGATAGATTCAGGAACTGAGATGCCAAACAACCTTTTTATACCCAAGGCACGTGCTCATACAGCTTGGCACATCAAGAAGGCAGTCATCAAGCAATGCCCCAGAGGTATGCAACCGAGCTCAATGCCAGTCTGGAGAATGGAAATTCCTCATTGCATTGTGACTGACTGGGTTGGGGCAGGCCTACACTGGGCCAATAAGTCAAGTTTGGGTATGTAAGGTATTGAAGAGTGGTTCAAACAGAACACCGAGCCGGGTCACTGAAGAGTGCCTGTCACATTTCTGTCCCTGGATTTTTCGATAGAGAGCTTATGCAGCTGCATCCATCTGAACACTGGATGATCATATAACGGCCTTGGAAGTGTCATTTTAAATGAATCAAAAAGGGCGTTCTACTTACAATAGCAAGAAGAATTTAAAACTACAGAATATACAAAACAAAAGGGCTTGTTACAAATAAAATGAACCACTCAATAAATCGTATAATTCCATAATGAGTCTGACCTGGTTTTCCAGGGTGGGAAATCTTTGGGTGTTCCAAGTCTGCATAACAAGAAATTCTAGGCCACAAGCTCTAACTGGCCCCCGTCCCTGAGGGTGTGCTGTTGGCAGCTCTGTTGGTACAAGGTGACTCTCTTGGTAGTTACAGATGTCAGGGTGGACACCTGACCTAAATTCCTCTGCTGTGAGGATATGAAGCAGGAGACAGTTATCTGACCATGTGGCAGAAATATCAGCATACGAAGAATTGGCAGCAGCGTGTTGTGTTATTTTAAGATGTGCTTGAGAAAGTAAGGGAATTTGCATTTGAAGAAAGAAAAGAAACAGACACGTGAAGAGAGAGAGAATGGCAGGGACAGGAGCTGCTGGGTCTCTGGGGTCTTCTGGCTGTGCGTTCCATCTCCTCTAGCCTCAGAGGGGCCTGGGTGGAGCCCGAGGCTCCAGCAGACACGCGCTACCTGGAGACGGGCCTGAGACGTCACAGCAGCTGGCTTACTATCCCTTCTCTTCAGCCAGATGTCACAGCTGATGAAACCTGGAGACACTCCACAAAGCTAAAAACACTTTCCTCAGGTGGTCTGACATCCAAGGCTTAGATCGCCTTGCTGGTCAGTTTGCTTAGCTTAAAAAGTTTAAATTGGGAACTTAGCTGGAAATGACATTTCGGCGGCTTGTACTGCACAGAGGCTCAGAGAAAGAAATCTTAATCAGGCAAGAGGAATTGCTAAACCACACAGCCGTTTGCCAAGCACTAACCAAGATTGTCATCCAGATCTGAAAGAAAATGAGGAGGTGGTGGAACCGGGAGGGAGGTGACGCAGCGCGAGGCCTGCAGGAGGAGGACATGTAACAGAGAGGCACCTGCTGCGGCCACCGCGCTGCACAGTGGTCTCACTGGAGACTGCTCCTTCCTGGGGCATCTGCAGAGGTGTCAGTGGTGTGGTAGTGACGGAGTGAGGTGCCATCACTGCGGCTCCTACAGTACAGCTGTAAGTTTGCCTGACGTGGCCGCTCACGGAGCAGATCCACCCAGCCCGCACAGCCCTGGTCAGCAGAGCCCCCACACTCTTTGCAGAATATGCAGACCCGCAACTGCTCTGGCTGTCAGGAGAAGCTGCCTCACTCACGCCACGTGGCAGAACAAGTAAGGTATGCATGGGAGACTGATGACCCAAAACTGCTGAATGTGCCCTCAAGTGACTCCCACACAACAGAGTGTGCAACAGAAGCCATGTGGGGGCAACCTGGACAGAGAGCTACCGAGAGGCTAAGGTTAGCCAGCACTGGCATGTGCGTTTACTACAGACCTGGAAAGGATAGCGGGACCCAAGGTATGAAGGTCAGCTACTAGAGAGGTGGCTGGGTATTTCAGGGATCTTCAGAGGCGGGAGCAACTGCCGCCACAGGCTTCCACTCCACTCTGCGCCTAAAGGGTCCTTTGATCATCCTGTCACCTCACTCGGTACCCAGAAATCCCTTCAACAAGTGAGCTAAGCCAGCCTGTGTGCTGTGTCCAGAGAAACCGGCCATGCATGTTGGGAACAATCTGTTGCTGCAACGGCCCAATTACAGCTATCCCCCTGCCCCCTCCCCCGTTTGTCGCTCAGGTTGAGAAGTTTCAGTGGCTTGAAGCAATGTGAGCTACTTTCCCACAAGGTTAATACTGGAATCGCTCTCAGCAGAGGCAGAAGTGGTTCTCAGCCTGAGAGAAAGGCGTGTTCCCGGTTCCCCTCAGGCCAGCGAGTCCAGGATAAAGCGAGCCTCGCTTCCTCCTACGGATGGAGGCTTGCTTATTTCTTTTCTACTTAGGACCTCTATCACATTTTGGTTATTTTCCCTTAATATTAAACATGGAAGGAAGAGAAGCACAGAAGCAACAAGATTTAAAACTCGAACATTTAAAAATAAATGGTCAGCCCGGTGGCAGTGGTGGCGCACGCCTGTAATCCCAGCATGCAGGAGACAGAGGCAGGAGGATCGCTGTGAGTTCGAGACCAACTTGGTCTACAGTGTGAGTTCCAGTATGGCCAGGGCTACATGAAGAAACTCTGTCTTAAAAAACAAAACCAAACAAACAATACAAAGATAAATAAATATAAATAAGCCACCAATGACTATAGTCGTAAGGCATCTGTTTCTACCCTCTGTCACTAAGCAGGGAAAACTGCCACATTCACGATGAAAAGACTTAAGGAACACACTTTGTGAAAACTGGGCACAAAGGAAAACCTCCTCCACTTCCTGCTTCCTGTCTGATCTTGCTGGGCAGGAATGGACGAAACAGAAATGAAATAAACATCCAAGAGTAAAGTGATGAAAATGCCTCAACTCCGAAGAGAACAAGATGGCGTTAGACCAGCCTGAAGAGAACAAGATGGCGTTAGACCAGTCTGGGAGCAGTGGGGGCGGGAAGCCCTTTACAGGACGGAAGTGAAAAGGACCGGACAGCTGCAGCTCTCCAGGGCTGAAGCGGCCCTCTCTAGCAGAAACATGAGGACTCCTTCTGAGGGAGCCAGCCGGTTAGCTGTTTACCTCCTTCCTAGGCCCTTGATGAATAAAAAGGGGAAATAAAGATTTACGACATGAACTTCCTGGCACAATTGCTCTTCGTCAAGTTGAGCCCCACCAATTCTGGTCCAAAGACACCGAGTGGCTCGCTCAGCATAGAGGCCATGTGCACTGCTCTCCAAGACGATGCTTTGAAGCAAAAAGGAAGCCACAAGTGACCTGTATCCCGCTCTTGGGCCACCAAATAAGAAGTGTCAGAACTTGAGTGTGGAGGTTCCTTGGCGAAGCACTTCTTACACGGAAGGTTGGCGTGAACTAATGGAATCCTGGCTGAACCCACACACTCAAAACAGCTACCAAAATGCAAAAACAAAAACAAACAACAACAAAAAGCACTGGCCCTGGGTGACACAGGTGAAGGCTCCCGGCAAGCATTTCTCACATAAGGGAGCTGAGGTGTAGATTGCTGTGAAACCCGGCAGGCTCCATGTCAGCCCTGTCAGCCCAGTGGCTACCATCCGAGGTGGCTAATCTGAACTGCCAACTTGACAGGAACTCGTAGGAGACACACTTGTGAGTGTATGAGGGTGTCCGGGCAGGTTTCACTGAGGTGGGAACAGGCCTACACTCTGTGTGGGGTGGCGCCCCCCCACGGGCGATGGTCCTTCACTACATATAAAGGAGAAAGGTGATGGGCTGGCAGTGCCTGCCTACTCACGGGCTGAGGACCTGTGTGACCAGCCACCTCACGGCCCTGTTGCTGTGCCTGACCACCCTGAGGACCTCGCTCCCCGACACCCTGAGACAGGACAACCCCTCCCCCACACCATCAGCTGCTTTCAGCAGCCATTTTGTCACAAGGACCAGAAAAGCAACCCGCACACACACACACTTCCGTCCTGGGTCCTGGCAGCCTCAGGAAAGGCCTAAGATCTGGGTTGCAGGCCGGAGAAGTGTGGAGCAAAAACTCTTCTGAACTTGTATACGTGGCTTTAGACTTTACTGAGAACTGCTGTGCCCTAGGCTCCACAGCCTGAAACCAAAGTACTTTTGATTTTTAAGCAAGAGTTAGCCTCTGACCCAGTGGTCACATATGGTGAGCCCACCATGGGGCGAAACATGGGTACACGGACAGCACGGACAACAATCCTCCATGGAATGACCGACAAGTTCGGAACTCTACACAGGATGCCAACCACTGGGCTTCTCTTCCTAACAGTAAGAACGGAGAGCAAATGGTTGCAACTCAAAGTCACATGATCTAAACACGTCTTGCTGACAGTGACCTGGTACCAGCTTCATTACCCTTAAAGCTGGTTTCCACAGCAGTCAGATCCCCAAAGCTCCAGTTGGGGTATGTACAGAAACAGGAACCCGAGCATCTATGTCAGAGGCTGAAGCTGATGCCTAAATATTGACACAGTTCTCTTGTTGGGCTTTTTATGGTAAGTGCTTCTCGTACAATCATCTACATAACGCCGCTGTGGGCCAGGCACTGTGTTATAGACGCTACATATTTACACTGTACACACACACACACACACACCCGTGCACGCACTCACACACTCACACTAGAGAGTATTAAGTATCCCGACAAGAATTACTTTGCAGAAATGCCCAGCTCAAAAGTTAACCCTACAGCAGAGATGAAAAACAGCAGTGGTGAGCCAGGCTGGGGATAGCATCTGCTGCCCCAGTTAGTGAAGAGGACACAGCTTTCCGATTTAATTCTGGAAGAGGAGATTTGAGATCACAAGAACATAAAGAGACAGATGCCTTGCGGTGTGTGCTGGGGGGACGAGCGGAAACACGGGATCATGTTAAAGGGGCCAAAGGACGGGAGAGCCCACGGGAAAAAGACGGGAAAGACCCAGGAGTCCAGCTGCCCCGCACAGGCCCTGCCTGAGGTTCCTGGTAAACCACACTCCTATCTGCCCTCGTCACAACTCTACCTCTGTGCTCCCCCACCTAGGATACTGGTGTGGTGTTGGATAGAGGATGAAAGAACTGTTTCTGAAATCAGCCACAAGATCAGAATCTGGCGCTCAGCGCCTCGCTTCCACAGAACCAGAGGAACCAGAGGGAGCCCGGACCTAGCAGAGCCCCCTTTCACACCTCTGGCCCCAGCAGAAGCCCAGAGCGTATCAACAAGCCTGTGCCTCCGCACGCCGCTGCCTTAAACACATCTTTCCCTCTAGATTTCAGGCTGGTTCTTAGGAAGGTTATTACTCAGGTGCAGCGATTTAAATTAGAGTGTTAAGCCGAGGTACACGGATGGGTGGCGGGAGGTGGGGGTGTCTGTGAAATGTCATCGGAGTCTCAGGGGACCGAAAACCTTCAGGAGGTGTAGAGCCCCTGGGCCAGCTCCACCAGGCAAGAGGAAAAGGCGAATCTTTTCGGGAGACTGTCACCCAGCTACTTTTCCGCCCACTTTCTCGTCCCTTTCGTCCCTTCCAGGTTTCTCAGCTTTCCGTTTGTCTTACCTTTGGGTTTAAACCGGCACCTGCACACGCTTTCACTGAGATTCACACTTGAGAGTGACCCCGGGGTCTACTTGCAGTAGACATCCACGAGCCTCACTCTACTGAAGCGAGCAGTTGTGGAATATGACGGACCAGTAGCTATCAACATTTGCCTCACTGACCCCGAGACGCTGAATTTTTAACTGGTCTGAAGTGACTGGTTAACTGGGTAGGTGGCCTCTTGGTTAGGTCATTACACCACTATAGCACAAGTCTTTGAATAGCATGCAGTTGGCAGGCCATGCGATAGGAAGTCTGGAGTCACAAGCACTGGGATGGGAGTGGGCACTGCAGTCACTGTAATTCCATGAGAGAGACCATGACTCGGGTGACTCGGATACGAAGACACAGCTTGCCCCGTCACACCTTTCCTCGGGTGCCTTAAGCATGTGCTGTGTTCAAGCGCATGTGTGGGGTGAGGGTTGCATTCCTGGCGAGCACGACCAGAGAGGTCTGCCTAAGGACCCACAGGCCAGGCCAGGGACTGCTTCTCAGGGAAAGCATGCGGAGGGCGACAAGGCCATATCAGATGTGCCCGGTACCAGCTTCAAATGTGGCAGGCAAAACGAATGGAGGAAAACGGGGAGTGCGGCAAAAGCAGCCTCGTGCACGCGTTTGCTCACCTGGAATTACAGAGATAGTTTTCAAAGCTCGGAGAACCCTGAATGTTCTCAACGCTGAGACATTACCCAGGTCCACAAACTCTGTCACATATCTGTAGTAAGGGAGGTCACACACGAATGACAAACACAGACACAACACGAACACCGAAGGAAAAAAAACAAAACAAAACAAAACCACAACAAAACAGAAAGTACAATACGTCACATCAGGGCTCTGACCCGACACCTGACACCAAGCCCGGGCCGTCTTACCTGGGATTACTGAAATAGTTTTCAAAGCCCTCAGTACCCTGAAAGTGCGTAGTGCAGAAACATTGCCTAGGTTTACAAACTCTGTTATATACCTGCAGGATCAAACCAGAGTTAACTTGTAATGGTGCCGCTGGGTGAGGGTTTGAGAGTGGGGGTGGGGGTGGGGTGGGGGGAGAAAGGGTCTTATGTACAACTTATCATTTTTTTTTTGTTTCCCTGAAAAAGAAAAATTTCAAAATATAAACATTTAAGGAACACACACACACACTTTTTTTTTTAAATGGGCAAAAATAATTCAGAACTGATAGCTCAGGGCGTTCTGGGTTTACTCTCTTACTTGGTGTGTGACGTGCCGACTCATCAGTGACTTTCAGCCCATTTACTTTCTATTTAGCAGGGGGGAAGGCTATGAGGTGTCAAAGACTTAGACTTATGTTCCAGTTTTGTGAACAATTATCTTTCTGTGTAGCAAGTGCCTCACAAAGACAAATTCACATTAAAGTAACTCGTGGTTGACAATGGCCAAGATTTCATAGGTGGCCATATCTATGTATGACTTTTCCAGGAGTTGTATGTATGCTTTGCAGCCATGTCTGAAGATGAAGTTTTATCCTGCGACAGACAAAAGCAAAGCTCGGGAAAAAAAATCTAAATCATGAGTCAGAGCAAAAATTCGGTTATGTGCTCGTGTTATCACCAGCCTGCGTCTTGCAAGGACACAGATTTTAAAGGGACACCAATGTGTATTCTATAATGTGTATTCTATAATGCTTAGAGACTGTCTTTGTAGAGCCAGGACTCAGTTTTGTTTTCGGATACTCAGTGCACACCACTCACTCCCATCTCACAGAGGGACTGCGTCTCCTCCCTGACACTCAGGCCCACACACACGCAAATGCTTTTCTCTCTTTTACAATCTTTACACACACAATCCCATATCCCGCTCCCCTCAAACGATAAAGTACCTTCTTAACACGAAAATAAAAATACTATAGGCCTCATCCGCTATTCCTCAAATAGACAGCTTTAACTGGAACAGAAGGAACGGCCCGATGCAGTGGGCACACCTGTGTGGAGCCCGGTTTCCAGCAGGAGTCCTGGGAACTCCGCCTAGTAACTTTTCTGGATGTGCCACTGAACACTTGGGCTCAAGTTTTGAGTCAAAGGCCTCATATGCATGTTAAGGCAAAAGTTTACACCCAGAGTCTCTCAGGCCATCAGAGGCTTGCTAGGGGTGAGCGTTAGGGCCTCAGCCAACGTCATACAAAGGAATAAAATGTGAGGGGATTGTCACAGTACATGCTTGTAATCCCAGCACTTGGAGGTAGAGGTAGAGAGATCGGGAGTTCAAGATAGCCTCGGCTATATGGTGGTGACTAAGAGGGCAACCTGGGCTACCTGAGACCCTATCTCGAAAAAGAAAAACAACAACAGAAAGAATTCTCTATTCTGCCGAGCCCACAAACTTGCACTTACTTGCACCGTCACACAAGCCCATACACGCACGCACATGCACACACTCGCGCATGCGCCCAGAAAAGAGTAACGTGAGCGAGGAACTCACGCCATCATGATGACGCTGAAGTCTAGCCAGTTCCACGGGTCCCGCAAGAAGGTGAAGCCGTCTATGCAGAAGCCTCTCGCGATGATTTTCACTAGTGACTCAAACGTGTAAATTCCCGTGAATGTGTACCTGTCGGGGATACAGACAGCTGAGGTTAGTCCCGTCGGAAACGGGCAGTGAGCCTGTTAGGGTGACCCTCGCCTGGTGTGTAGCTTCACCACACCGACAAGGCAGAAAGGGCGCGTGGCTGCGACGGGAGGACGGGGCACTCACTCTGAAGCCTACTGCCCACAGCAGCCGGATGCCACGCTAGGGCCTGCCCGGTGCTCCAGAGAACGCACCAGGGTGACTGGAAGGGGTGAGGAGGCCCCCGGAGCTACCTTAGCCTTGGGGACAGGATGACCAAGGGCCTGCTGGGGAGGGGAGGGGAGGGGAGTGGAGGGAGGGGAGGGGAGGGAGG
>OU015748.1:123794876-123806233 GCA_907169655.1 Acomys percivali | reverse complement strand
AGGGGACCCGGTAGGAGGCAAACACAGGAACAGGAGGAAACCACAAGAGAGAGGAAAACTGCCCACCTTTACCTCAGGGAAAGCCCTGGATATCCCACCTGACCACAGATGGGACGGGACAGCCATTCCCCTGCCCACAGGACTTGTCACTGCCCTACTGCTATTGGATAAACTTGTCACTTTCCATGCCACCCATGGAGTAACTAACATTCTAAATACTTAAAACGTGACCAGTAGCCAGAAGTGACCAAAGGCCCCAGGGCCACCCGGGTAAGAAAATTTTAAAAGAAAATTAAAAAAAAAAAAAAAATATATATATATATATATATATAATTTATATATTTGCAGTATTTGTGTACTGTTAATTATCTTGCATTATTAGTTACTTGAAAATCTACTCGTGACTGATGATTCACTTCCCTCCTGGGTCTTCCAAAGGGGCTGGACGTCTTTACGAGCCCAGTCAGTGTTCACTGAATGTATCCTGCTTGAAAACCAGTGTGGCCTCTTGGGCACAGTCTTCCAGGGTACCGGCACCCTAATAGTCCTGAGACTTCCGGAACAGGGTGAGCAGCCTGGTCGCTGTGAAGGTGCCCTTGCCACCCAGGGCCTTTTTCAGCCCTTTCCGTTCTTGTCCAGTGAGAGAAATTAAACAGTTTTAAAGTCAGCAGGGGTTACTCGGGCTGCACCTGGGCAGGGCCCAGTTCTGCGAATGCCTGCTCGGCTGCTAATGGCGCCCCTCGGCTCCATCTTCCAGGCAGCATTTAGGAAATGGTGCTTCTTCTAGCTGGACCTCTTTTCTTATCTACAGCTGGGATGCTCCTGGGGCTCGGGAAGTAACAGCCTTCAGGACTACATGATAAAGACACATTCCACCCCTGGTCCCGGAACGGAGGACATCTACTGTCGATCCTCCGTCTCCTGTAAACCTCCTTCCTGACTTCACAACTGTGGTGCTTGCAAACCACAGATTCCAGAGGTGAGTTCCACACGGTAGAAGCTTGCTGACCTGGAGCCACTGAGTTGCACCTAGTGGCTTCGTCCGCTTCCCTGGACACACGGGACATAGCACTGCTAAATCAAGTGCTAATCATACAAGTTTAGTCACTGTCGCAAGTTGCGGATCGTTTGTCATGTGTCATATGCCCTGTATGAATAGGACATAAAGGTTGGCACTTTCCTACTTAAGGGGAGGTCAACTCCCAGAAAATACCCTATTTTTCCATCTGTACCTAACTCTTCGCACCAGGGGCATGATTTCATCTGTGAACTACCAGGTGCTTTGTAAGCCCCTTGCTGAAGCAAAACAAACAAACAGACAAACAAAAACAACCCTAAAGCGGTGGTTCAAGATGTAGTTTTTCAGAAATTAAAAAAAAAATCAGATATTAATATGTTAACAAGCTGAGACTCATGGAATGAAGTTACTAAAAAGCCAAGAATTCAGTAAAAGGTTAAAACATCTTAATTTGCCCCTTGTATTGACACCAACAAAATTCTAGACTCCAGTCACGTCTTTCAAGAAGGAGAGTCTGCAGAAGCTCTTCTTGGGATCCAGCTGTTTTTATTCCTAACCCTGGGGCTGAGGTGGGCAGCGCAGTCCTGGTGAGACAGTACACAACACAGCTGTCAAATCCTCAAACCTGCAGGGCCCTGCAGCGCTCGCTCCCGACCCGATGCAGAAAAGGATATGAATGTATCAAAATTTTAATAGCTATTCTTCTTATCAGGTTAAAAGGACTTAAAATGTACAAGGCAGGCGTGGCACTAAATCTGAAGAGAGTTTTCCCTCTGTTTAATACTACAAAGGTCTGTGGAGAAAGAAGAGGAGACAGCATTAAAACGTGAGTATTAGTCACCGCGGGAAGCAGCATTTCCCTAGGTGATACATACGCTCACATAAACGTACTTAGAACTTTGTTCCTGGTTGGTTTTTAAGGCAAAACAAGCAAACAAATAAAAACAACAACAACAACAACAAAAAAACCACATAAGCCAAATAGCTTCTGTTCCCTCCCCTCCATGCCAGTACCCAGCCTCAGGCTGCATTATAAACGGTGGCCACAGTGTTAGCAGGCTTGGATTTGGATGGTTTTGACCTATTTTTGCCAGGCTTGGACAATATACGCTAACGTTCATTCACTTGGGGGCTCCTTCTCTCCAGGGACTAAGCACGGCCGTGTGCCAGGCAATGCTGCAGGTGTTTCCTTGTCTGAGGAGTTTGTATTCCAACCAGGAGGGCCATCAGCATGTACACCAGTCGGCGATGCCGACCCCGATACATAGAAGGCGTTAGGATAGGGGGGAGTCAGTGCAGAGGGGACCACTGTGAAGGAGCTGGTCAGATGGTCAGTCAGCCTGTCGGGGAAAGAGAGCTGGGCAAAGACTGAAAGGAAGCAAGGAGGGCGAGTGCTTCATTCAATATTTACTCACTGAGTCGGCTCAGTCTGGCTTCTTGGGGCTCCTAACACCGACCTTGCCAAAAGCACTCAATCGTATTTCTCAGCACGGATCTTCCTATCAACTCAGGCTACCTCACGTCCTCGGGACAGGCTAAGGTGACGCATAGCTCGAGGCTCTGCTCATGCTGTGTACCCACCCGGTGCCAAGCACTGCGCTAAGCCGAGGGGGCACAAAATTCAGCAGAGCTTTACGGGAGGACATATGTGAACTGGCAGTCATAATTACGAAGTTCAAAACAGAAATGTGAGAGGCAGCAGGACAGAGGACGCCTCTCCCACCCCATCACCCCGCAGACAGTCTGTGGGTAAAAAAAAAAAAAAAAAAAGGGTATGATCATAGAGGAAAGCCGACTGGGCTAGCTGGTTGACGGATGGCTGCGAAGAGGATCAGCGTGGCAGGCTCAGCTGGGCAGGCTCGTCCTCAGGGTGTTGACGAGTAATTCCGTGTTGGCAGAGGGCGCTGGGGGCAAATGCAGGGCCTACCATGCCGGGAGTCCCGGCGGGGGTCAGGCCAGCACAAATACTGACAGCAAAGAGCCAAAGTGTGAGTCACTTTTAAGTGGTCTTTTAAAGTTGTTTTTACTTAGGATGATGTATGCCCAGAATTTAAAAACACTAGACTGAGTTCCCATTCCATTGCCCGGTGTTAGTCTTTGCTGCTAGTTTTTAAAATATCCTCCCAGAAGTTTTCTTCATGAGTATCAGTGCATGGATCTATCTTAAACCATCTTTCCCTCCAGTGAGACCACTATAAATAATCCTTCTGTGCCATGCATTAAAAAATGAACCCCCACAAAGAAAGCCCAGGGACCAGATGGCTCCACTAATGAATTCTACCAAATGTTTAAAGAATTAGCACAAACTCTTCCAAAAAAAAAAAAAAAAAAAAAAAAGAAAGGAAAAAGGAGAGGGGACAATTCCCAGCTCATTCTGCAATGCTACTTTATGAGCACCAGGCAGTGATGTCACCAGAAGAGAGAGCTCTACACTGATACGGTTTTATTAATAAGACCTCAACAAAAATGCCAGCAATCAAATCTCTCGGTGCCCGGACAACTGAGTATCTGATCATGTGAGGTACAGCCCGGAAGTACAAAGACAGCTCAACTAGGGAAACCAAGCAGTGTAACGCCGCTGTGAATACAGGGGATCGATCACTCACGCTGACCTCAACAGAGGCAAAACCTAACGTCTCATGACAATGGTGCCGGCAAGAAGGTTGCCCTAATAGCCACCATCCAGGACCCATGGGCGACGTCTCTCTCCCCGCTGCCCCTTCCTCTAGCTCTCCTAGAGTCTCAGTTTGAATCTCTCGTCGGGGGCAGGAACCAAACTCGTGCAGTTCCAATACAGCGCTCCGGCCCACGCACTCCCAAAGACTGGTTAGCGGATTGTTGTTTAAGTCTCTTTCGTCTTATCTCCTGTTTCACATTCTCTGCATCTCCCAGAGGCACCAGTCTCTCCCAGGAGAAAAAGCAGTTTTGGCGTGCAGCTCTAGTCACTTAGGAATGCCCACGTGCCCCTCCCATGCTCAGTACGTCGTGGTGCGAGTCGCTCTCCCGAGACACTGGTGTGTACAGATTCCGCTGCGATCCTAGAAGCGAGTGGCACTAGGAAGAGCTGGGGTTAGCTTAGATCCGGGCATAGACTTGGCTCTTCCATTTCTTGGCTTCCCAAAGAAATACACGGGCCACAAGGTCCCCTCCCTCCGACGTACTTGTAGCCCTCTGTGTTCCTATAGCAACTCTCTCTGTGCAGTGCCAGGGCTTTAAAGTCCCTCCTCGCTCAACCTCATACTACCGCCCTGAAGTGCAGGCGAGAAGGTAGCCAGCCTGTGCACGCCTCACAGACGCTCAGCATGGGGACACCACCATAAAGGGCACGAGGCAGAGTGGTGTATCATGCCAAGCTCAGGGCCTCTTCACAGCGGCTACCGTGCCCTGACTGCGTGCTTCATGACTACCCTGCAGAATGAGGCGGACACGGGATGGATTCTGTGGTAAGCGTGAGCGCCTGGGCACACTGTGTAAGGTAGCCAAGTACAGCGGGGGAGGGAACAAAACAACTACTGCCCATGCCCCAGGACCTAAAGTTTACTTTTTTTTTTAAAGCTCACCTAAAGCCTTTAGTAAATTGCCTGTTCACCTTAAGACAAGCAACAAGACTTTAAAAACAAAAACCTACGCTCTGTGCCCTTCTTTTCCTGTCTCTTGGGTTGCTGGCATGGGGGTATTTCCCATTACAGAGTCATTACCTGGGCACAGAAAGTGCCAGTAAGTGCCGCTGGCTGCGGAACGGCCTGTTACCTGAGCTGAGGGAAGAGGAAGGAGAAGGCGTGGAGAAGATGAAGCCCTCCATATTAGTTGAACAATCTAGCACGGGTTCTGTGATGAACCAGAAAACCGAGGATCCTGAGGGAAACTAGGTGCTTTTATAGAGCTAAAAAAAGATTTGGTTTGCAAATCAGGGCTTTATCAGTTACATTCCATTCCTGAGGTATAACTTTCATAACTTAGAGACAACGTTACCCACAAAGGAAAAACAAGCAAGCACCCCCTCTTTCCAAACCCTCATAGCCTTTATCTTCTGCACATTTAAAAGGTCCCTTTTCTTCTTAGAAAATAAGAACCATCTTCTGCACGCCCAGCTCCTTCAGCAAATGCACATCCTCCACACAGCCAGCAGCTCTATAATTTACTTAATCATTAAAATAATTACATTTACTGATAATTTGCATGGAGTGTTTCTTAAACACGCCTTCTGGATAAAGCAAGAGGGTGTTTGGGCCCAACACAAGTGCGAGTCCTCAAAGCTCGGGAATTTCCCAGTGAACACTGGTCCTTGCAGGGCTCATGTGACCAGGCAGTGCCGCAGGCAGGCGTTCCTGTAAGTGCCGTGGGCGGCTCAGTCTCTGCCGCAATAGCTGACTCTGCCACTGAGGTGCACGGAAGCCACCGACAACATACAAACAAACAGGAGTGGCTGTGTTCCTGTGGAACTCCACGGACACACACATTTCCCCACATCTAACTATTTGGGAATAGACAAACCATACTTAGCTAGTGGTCACACAGGACAGACAGCAACACTCATCTGGCCCGTGGGATAGCCGGTGCCAGTTTCTGACGAAGGCCAGATTGGCTGCACTGGAATCCTCTGGGAACTTTTTACAGACAAGATATTGCTAACTCCCATCTTGGAGGAGTTAAATGAGTCTGCACAAGTGTCCAGAGAGCCTGTCCCACCCAGGAGCGGGCAGGCCGTCTCACGTCCATTGTCCCCTCCCTGGCCCTGTGGTCAGATGAGCCGCTAACTCTCCCCGGTTCTCACTTTTCACGTTTAGAAAGTGGGCAGAGAAGTCTGTTGGCCGGGTGTGGCGAGTCAGGGACGAGGGTGCTGGGTGTCACCTGGGGGCCACAGCAGTGAGCAGCAGGGGCAGTTTCCTGGTGGCAGAGTCCTACACACCCTGTCTGCGTGCGCCGTGCTGTCTCCCCTGCTTTTATCCTCTGTCACTCCGGGAGCAGGGGATGCGGGGAGGGGGTACTGAACAGCATGGATTTGAGATACTCCTTTAGACTGAAGGCTTGGTTCCTGGTGCCAGGAGTGATCAGAGGTGTGTGGTTTTTAGGATGTGACCAGATTGTGAGGGTTCTAATCTAGGGCCTGGACGAATCCATTGCCACCGTTATAATGCTGGGAGGCAGTGGAAACTGCTAGGCGGGGCAGAGTGAGCAGCTGTCCTTATCAGGACCCCCTCTGTCGGTGACACTATTTCACCATGGAGTGGGCCCCTGACATCAGGGGTCAGATGGTGGCTTCTTCCTTAAGGTTGATATTGTAAGGTGTTCCTCACAGCAATGGAGCAAGCAACTAGTAACATAAGTAGGTGTGGCTGACTGGCAAAAGATATTGTAACTAATGTTTTTGTTTTGTTTTGTTTTGTTTGTAGCCAGGGTCTCACTGTGTATCCCTGGCTGTCCTAGAACTCACTCAGTAGCCCCGGCTGGCCTCGAACTCACAGTGACTCACCGCCTCTGTCTCCTGAGTGCTGGGGTTAAAGGCGTGCGCCACTGCCGTAACTGGAAAGCTAAAGCATCTACGCGGCTCTTTAACTCAACCTCTGTCATCGCTGCTAAGCAAGACTCACCCCGACTTCAACATGGCTCCAATGCCGGACCCTTCACAACGCAGCTGGGGAAGGAGCGAGCGCTAGATGTTCATGAGAAAACGGCTTAAGCAACAATCACTCGGTGCCCATAAAGTCCAAGACCATTTTACCCAATCTGTCTTAAATTAGATCTTTGTGAAGTAAATGAGTTAAAAGGAAATTGAAATTGCACTGTGGTTTACTGCCCAAGGGGAAATATCCGTTTATAACAACAGCCAGTGAATGTTTCTGAGCACAAAGCCCATTAAGAGCGGTGGAACAGCTCTTAACAAATTATGGCACCGAGTATTAATAAATGTGTCGTGTCGGCATACAATGGGCCTTCTAAAGAGCGCAGGCTTTTCATTTCTAATTAATGGGGTTTTCTGCATGTGACTTAGGCGTACGGCTACGGTTAACTAGGGATGGAAAGTCTTTCCTCTGGGGCCCACAATTAGGGCATGAGGCACTGTGCACAGCCAGGTACAAGCACATTCATACGCATACCAAACAAGTGACACAGCCTAGCACAAATACAGCACAGCACACACAGCCTCACGGTGCTGCAGTGCAGCCCACTTACTAGAACGTTCTCAGCCCCGCACCCCAAACTAGAACTGTCCCCTAAGTGAAAACAACAAAAGGTGAATGATAAGAAGAGACACCACGTGGACGAGTTCTCAACACACGGACAGAGAACCACACGGAACAGAAAGTGTCGTAAGGAATTAGCCACTCAACAGGCCCTGGTCAGCTGTGCGACGCGTGGCTCAGGAGAGCAAGTCCTCACTCACTCACATTCTCTGCCTCTGGGAGACGGCCAGCTGATGACCTCCAGGCTCTACAGACCCACCTAACCTGTAAGAGGGTAGCTGGGACAAAGATCCTTTTAGAGTCTCTGGCTACAGCTGCAACTGGTGGTGACACTGACAGTCTCTAGAACTGAGGTCCTAATGGGTGTGACCCCGAGAACTGCCCACTTCTCTTCCTTCGGGCACACTCTTGCCTGCCTCAGCCCACGATGTGCACTGTACACTCAACCCTGCTGTGAAAGTCGTTGTCACTGACCACTTGACTGGGTTTAGAATCGCAGCAGAAATACACCTCTGGGTGTGTCCATAAAGGTTTTTCCAGAAAGATCTAACCAAGGACAGAAGATCTCTCCTAAATGAGGTGGCACTATAACAGGCTGGAAGCCTCAACTCTGAATGCCACCAAGAGGATTTCCGGTTTGAAAACAGCTACCTAGAAAAAGTCTTCCCCGTAGTCAGCCTGGAAGGCATGGAGGCTTGCTGCAACTCAAATCTGAAAGGCTATACATACCAAGCTGGCACCGTCCAGGTGGTACTGGGTTCGCAGGCATGAAAGACGCAAAAGTGAGGGGTCATAAACACTTGTGTCGCCAGGCAGTGGCGGCGCACGCCTTTAATCCCAGCACTCGGAGGTGGAAGCAGCTAGTTCCCTGAGTTTAAGGCCAGCCTGATATACAGAGTGAGTTCCAGGACAGCCAGGGCCACATAGAGAAACCCTGACTTAAACAAACAAACAAACAAATGCTGCCCACCCCCAAAAAGGCTTGTGACAAGGTCCATAAAGTCACTGAGACCAGACAAAGTGTGGTAGGTAGGGTTGGAGTCCTCACAAGGAGGCTCTGAGAGGTCGCAGCATGACGCTGGGATGGTAAAGCCTAAGGTGGAAGACCTCAGAATGTGGCACACCTGCTGAGGAGAGCTGCAGCCACAGACCTGCAACCTCACCCCCACCCCACCCCCAAAACTCTGTGCGCTGCAGGCATAGCAAAGGAGAGATGGACGCCCAAGGCTGATGCCAACCAGGGAGCTGCAGAGTTGGCGGCTGCTTGCTGAGCTCGACCTCGCTTTGGCCCAGACTTCCCCTGTTACACAGCCGTCCCTCTGTTCTGGGATGGGCAGGGCTAATTCTCTGTTGTTGGATGTTATAAAATATAATCTCTATTTTTTTTTTCACTTAATAGAAGCTCACAGTTGAGAGCCTGTCTTGTCTCTCCTGAGACTTTGGGACCCTGAACAGTGTTGAGACTCTTAAAGACCATGGAGACCTGTAGAGAGCGAATAAATGCATCGCGTGTTACGAGAAGACGACATGGCCTTTGGCAGGTGGGACGCTGTGAGGTAAGCTGTACCTGTGTGTCTGGGTGTCAGGCTGGCAGAGGATGGTAGCGCCTATCCTTCACCGTCCACTTTAGAGTCACCACAGCAGCACATCTCCGGGCGTGTTTGTAAGGCTGTTTGCACCACGGTTTTGCTGAGGGACGGCTCACCAGGAACATGGATGGCTATCATGGTCTGGGCTCTGGACTGAGTGAGCCGAGTACAGCGCTGTCTCTGCGCGCTCCCTGCGTATGGATGCAAAGTGACCAGTTCTCCGCCGCCATGGCGGCCCGTGTCCGTCCTAAACTGTGAGTCTCTATTTACCCTTCTTTGTGTGAGTTACTCTTTGTTAGGTATTTGATCACAGCACCAGAGCAGTAGCCAATAGCGACTTACTTGCTAGGCTAGTTCTCACTAATCACCAGGCTGGCGCTTCCCTCTGAGTGACTGCGCCATGGCTGACTCAGCAACAGAGCAGGCCACAGAGGCCTTTCAACAGTGTCCGCTGTGCCTCCTGAGCAGTTGGCAGGCTGGGGCAGTACACCTCTCCACACCTTTCTGTTGAGATCAGCCTGGGCTCCTAACAAGACCCCGCCTCAAAACGAACGAACGAACGAACGAACGAACAAAACCTCGTTCGGGAAAAAGAAAATATAAAGCATAATCTCAACAGGCCATAAAACAAAAAGTGGCTGTGATGTCAGGTCACTGAAGCGACGCCTTAGGCCCAGCAGCTGTGCGGGGCAGCAGCGGAGCCTCTCGGGACGGGGTTTTCTGGCTCACGTGAAATTACTACATAGCGTTATATGTAGCTACAGAGAGGCACCCACAAAACCAAAGCGGGCCGTATGTCTCGAATACCTGGACACTGGCACAACCCAGGCACCTTGAAAACACTGAGCTACGGCAGGACACTAGGACTCAGGAGCTCTTTGGCCTGCTATGTGTGAACAGCCAGAGCTTTGGCGCGAGCAGGGGAGACTCTAACCTGTGTCTCAAAACCCTGAGGAGGCGCTGGAGAGAGGGCTGGGCTCTTAAGAGCACCGACGGTTCTTCCAGAGGACCCACACACATGGTGGCTCACAACTGTAACCCCAGGCCCTCTATGGGCACTGCACACTTGTGCACGGGATATATGTAGACAAAACAGCCGTACGCATTAATAAGTAAATAAAACATTTAAAATATTCTTATAGTTACTGATAAATTTACCTACGAGTCTACTTGAAGAAATAACCACATTGATGTGGTTTATTTACTATGTGGCAGGCATCCCACCACATTTTCTAGAAGCTTCTCATGGTAACCACTCTGAAGCAGGTTAGCAGTCCACATGAGAAAGACTGTGTCAGAGGCAGGGTAACTTGTTCAAGACCACAATAGAAAGTTGGGAAACATAGGACTGTAACGCGATAGCCTAATTCCAAGGCCAATATTTATAATTTACTTGGTATCCTGCACTGAAAGGAAGCTTTGAAACTTGATAAAAACAGAAAACAAAAAACTTTGGGTGCGATGGTACACACCTTTACTCCCCACCACTGGCAGGCGGATCTCTGAGCTCAAGGCCAGCCCGGTGTACATAAGAAGCTCCAGACCAGCCAAGCCTCACAGAGAGACCCTGTCTCAAAAACAAAACCAGGCTCAATGACACCAACCCCAGAGAGATCTGTCTAAGCTGTAGTTGCAGAGTGAAGGGGCAGGGACGGCAGGGCGGCCTCTGGGAGCCAGATTTGCTCTCACAGGCAGAGCTCTTGCTGCCACGCCGGGCTGTCTCTAACCTTCCTATCGGTGAGGGAACCTCTTCCACGGCTTCCCTTCCCAACCTCCAACGGGTGTCTGTCCTCTTAGGGCCTAAGGATTGCAGATGTTTGCAGATGTTCAGGAACATGGCAAACTGAGGTGCCTTGTGTAAAGAATAACAACAATCCAGACAGGCAGGGGCTGATCTTCCTTCTGCTGTGGTTTTCTCAGTTCAGCAAGCAGAGGACATGACATGAGGCCCACGTGGCACAGGGTGGGCTGGTCACCTGAGCAAGTTCCCAGACCACAGAATGGAAACCCAACAGCCAAGTGAGCAAGAAGGTTACTTGAATGGTTTAATTTTCTGAAGCTAGATTTTCTTTTCTAACTTTTAAAAACATGGCTCATGGGCTGGAGAGATGGCTCGACGGTTCAGCGTACTTGCTACTCTTCTGGAGGGCCTAGGTTCAGTTTCCAGCTCCAACAGGCAGCCCTCAGAACTGTCTGACTCTCCAGTTCTAGAACATTGCATGGTCTCCTGTGCCTCTGCAGGCATCAAGCACACACATGTGCACAGACATAAATGCGGGCAAAACAGTTATTCACATAAACAATTAAGAAGGAAAAACACATCATAACACCAACATTTCTAATCCTGGCACTCCTACTATCACAGAAACTTGGGTATCTGGAATATTGATGATGCTATCAAAGACAAACAGGAGATAGGGTTTCTTCGTGTAACCCTGGCTGTCCTGGAACTTGCTTTGTAGACCAGGCTAGCCTGGAACTCACAGAGATCCACTTGTCTCACCTTCGGAGTTCTGGGATTACAGGTGTATGCCACAGCACCTGGACAGGCCAATATATATATAT
>OU015748.1:123772599-123792124 GCA_907169655.1 Acomys percivali | reverse complement strand
CTGTGCCCACACGGCCTCCCTCCCTCTTTTTTCTTCTCCTGAAACTCCCAGAACCAAGAGCTTCACCTGTGCTAAAAAGCTGCCCCACCACTGAGCTACACCCCATCCTCCGTGGTTTTTTGTTGTTGTTGTTGTTTTTGTTTTTAATCTGGCCCTGAGCCAAAACTAGAAGTCTTATTAACAGAGTGGACCTGTAGGAAGGCCTGAAAGTGACCCTCAGCAGCAACAAAACAGAAAAAATAAAAATAAAAAATAAATGTAAGACTCTCCCAGGTGGAAGCAAGGGCTCGCTATGGCTCCTGTCCCCCTCGCCCCAGCCTGAGTGGACAGGGCCTGTGCGGCTGGGCCTCCCCCCGACTCACTTTCTGTGTCAGATAGTATGGGTCAAAGTCCTCCAGGGGGACGGCGACCAGGCCTTGCGGGATGTCCCCATAGATGAAGGGCAAGCTCTTCCCTGCCTCCAGGTCACTGTTGGGTTTCGGTTTGCTGTCCTCGTCGTCCTCCCTGTGGCTGCCGTCGGCCTTTGGTGGTTTCTTGAGCTTGCTCTCGGCGATGCGTCGCTCGATGTTCGCCAGCGACTCGGGGGTAAAAGGCTTGAAGCTGTCAGGGCCTGGTGGTGCGAGCAGCCGCGCTGCCATCTTTTCATCCTGCAGCAGCTTCGTTAGCTGTGCTGAGTCTCGGGCAGGTCAGCTCTGAAAGAACAGCAACACAGGCAGCATTAACCCATCTCTGCTCTAAAAGGAGGCCAGATTAAACCAGCTCTCTCTCAGCCTTCACTCACAACCTTCGCGACACGGTTTCCACCACAACGTGCTTCGTTTTCATCCTGCACGTGCTACATTTCCCCAAACCCCACCCACTGCTCGGAAGAATCACACGCGGCGAGAGATGCGTTCCATATCCGCGAGGCACTCTGCTCTCGGCTAACAAGGCGCAGTTAGGGTCCCCTCGGGCCTCCTTTGCATGTCACTTTCCTCCCCTCTGGATCTGTGCTTCAAAAGACAGTTTTCCATTAAGGGCAAGGAAAGGGCAAATTGTCTCTCTTCTTAAAAATCTCACTTTCAGAAAACAGAACTAACTCTAAAACTTTTGACAACACAAAATATTGATGAAATAGCCCCATCCACACTCATACCTTCATTTCAAGGTATTTCAACATACCGAGTTGTCTAAAATCCGTCCAGTATAAAACCCCAGGAGTATCTTTTTTAAGGACCAAGCACACACCAGGGGACAAACACAGAAGACATTCCTCAGTGTAAAAGGCTGCCACCTCTCCCTCAGCATCTTGCTTAAAGAAAGGCTGAGGGAATCCCAAGGCTCCCCCACATGCCAGCAATGTGCAGCCCTGGAGGCTGGCTCCCTTGAAAGACTCAGACAGAAGCAAAGTTCCCTCTAGAAAGAGCAACTGCAGTGAGGCCTCACACGACAGGGATTTCTCAGCCCACACGTGAAAAGCCACCTGTAGAGAGAACCTTGGGCTGTTTCCATCCACGCTGGAAGCAGAGGGCTCAGGATGCGGAGAGCTAGCACTCAGCTCTCACCGACAGGACAGAGAGCACTGGCAGTTCTGCTGGTGCCCAAAGTGGCCTTTCCTTCTTTCAGCCTTGGCAGCATAAGGTTGGCCCAGGAAATATGCTGCTTAGTGTTCTATCTCTCACACTCCCCACATCTTTTAAGAATATTTATTTCATGTCACACACACACACACACACACATCACGCATGCACACACATGTGCGCCCACCCCCTACAAACACACACAAATAGTTTTGGAAGACTAAAGATGCTGTTTCTGCTCCTAGTTAGTCCTCAGAGCCCACTTCACATATCTCTGTAACGTGAGCCTAATCAAGAGAGTGGCTGTAAGCTCTCATGAAGTGAGAGCATATTCCCTGAGGGCTCCTCACAGATCTGCCAGCCCAGACTCCGCTTTCCTCACCGCTTCTGTAGCAGAGCTCGGACTGGAGCTGAGCGTCCCTCCGTAGCCAGGCAGACACTTACAGCACAGAGCTCCGGGGGCCAGCGTGCCATACACTGGCCCCACACCAAACCCGCGGGTCCAGGTGGGGGAGGGGCAGGGCCGAGAAACCGGTTCTGGGTAACAAGCATAGCACTGCAGGTCTCATCACATCCGTTGTGCAGATGAGGAAGTGTGAGGCCCTAAAAGATTGGAAAACTTGCCCAGGTCACTGGGCCAGGATGAAAATCAACCTGAAAGCTGGGGTGGATGGCTCACCAGGTAAGGGCGCCTGCTGCCAAGCCTCACTACAGGAGTCCTATCCCTGGGACACACCTGGCAGGAGAAAACCAACTCACACAAGTTGCCTTTGGACCTACACACACACACACCATGTGACTCTAAATGAATAAATACAAACGAATAAGTAAAATGCCAGAAGATTCATGACCTCAACCAGATGCTGATGCCCCAGCTCCTGTTGCTTTACTATTAACTCTTTCTTTGCTTGTTTCTGTGTTTGTTTTTAGCTGCCCAGCCCACCACTCATCTCCAGCAGCAACAGCCCAGCTCACTAAGCAAATCACACAGAAACGATATGGTTTCACTCGCTGGCCGTGTTCGCCAGCCCAGCCTTCCCTTTCTTTCCCTCACCGCTCCCACACCCTGCGGACAGCTGCACTGCGCTCTCCGGCCGGCCCAGGCCAAGAGGCGCTGTGGCCAGTCTCTGCCCCACCTTCTCCGCCAGCCCCCCACTAACCCTGCTCCACCCTTGGTTTACAGAGCGTCACCCCGGCCCCAGCCACGGCTGTGATGTTCCTTCACACACCCTCCTGTCCACGGCCTTCTGAGCTCTGTTAGGGTGCTCATCCACGTCAACCCGTTTACACGCAGGTGACCCCAGACTTCCATCCCTAGTCCTCACTGTGCCCAGAACGTGGCATCCAGGGGGCTTCAGACTCCTAGTGAAAGCACTTTTCACAATTCCTACAAATATACATTCAACCTATGGGGTTTGGCCTCATCCCAACCATGGTTCTGGAGGTCACCTCACTGCAAGAGTTTGATTTTATTGGCGTGTAGGACTCCGTGTATAAGCACGTCACAATTTCCTCACTTTACTTTGAGAGGCTCTAGGGAAAGAAGCCGGGCAGCTCCTTCCTGTCTTTTGGTGGCCAAATGTCCACTGGATGCTTTCCCGCTTTGGTTATGGGAAGAGTGCAGTTGGAGGCCACGTATGAGGCGTTAGTGCCGTGGGGCAGAGCGCTCCAGCTGCCCGACACCCTTGCCAGCACTCAAAGCAAGTCTTACCGGTTTCACTCACGTAAGTGGCACCTCACAGTTTGAAGGTTTATTTACTGAGGCAGAATTTAGGTAGCTTGAAATTAACCATTTTAAAGCAAAGGGCTCACTTGCAATTGTTGTGTTTACAACCTCCCCCTTCGCAAACCGAGCATTCCCATCGCTGCAAAGTCAGAGCCGCCCTCTCCACATCACGCACCTTAGCTCTTCACACCGCCCACCCAGCTCCCTGTCACCAGAAATGCATTCTGTCCTCATCAATGCATCTTTTCTGGGTATTTCCTCTAAAATGGTAGCACACAATGTGCAAACATTTGTATTTGACCTTTGGTTCACTGAGCATAAGGCTCAAGGTAAAGTCTCACAACAGTATGTATCGGCATCCAGCCCTTCCCTTGCAAGGTAACAAGCTGTGTGCTCGCCCACCCACTCACGGACGCTTGACTCCTGCTACACTGTCGCTCCGTGAGCAGCACATGTGCATGTGACACTTTGTACCTGTCCGGTTCTTGTAATGAGAAAAGATCTCATGTAGCCCAGGGTAGCCTCAAACGCCATCCCTCTGCCTCACCCTCCCTGGCCTACGGATCACAGCTGTGTGCCACCGTGTTCAGCTGCGTTTCCAATTCTGCCGAGAACAGACCTAGCATGGGAGCTTCGGGGTCAGATGGTGCACTGGTGTGTTGTCTGCATGTGCGTCTGTGTGAGGGCAGCAGGTCCCTGGAGTTACAGGCAGCTGTGAGCTGCCACGTGGGTGCTGGGAATTGAATCAGGTCCTCTGGAAGAACAGCCTCCCCTCCCCCCCCCCCAACCCCCAGGGTCCGTTGTCTCAGTAGAACTGCTAAACTCTTTCCAGGTGCTGAGCTGCCACATCCCGCCAGCAAAGGCTACAATTCCTCCGTGTGCTGGCCGTCACTCTTGGGTTTGAAATGGCAGCTCAATGTTTTCCTTCCGTGTCTCTGTGTATACTATGTGCGCATGTGTGCGTCTGTGTATAGGGAAGTCTATGCAGGAAGGGTCTTTCAGCTGAACTCAGGGTTCACTGATAAGCCAGTCTGGGTAGCCGGCTTGCTCTGAGGTGCCCAGTCTCTGCCTTCTGAGCGATGGGATTGCAGGCTAGTCACTACACCCACCTGGCATTTACATGGGGTTCTGAGGACCCCACATCCGATCTTTGTGCCTATGCATCCAGTACCCCAAGCACCGAGCCATCTCCACAGCCCTCGCTGCGCTTTAGTGTGGACTTTTCTCATAGCACGGATGCACTTCTTCGCGTGCCTCTCTGCTCGCTGTGGTTCAGCTTTACAGTCTGACAGCGTGGTGCTGGCGCTTCAGGTATTCCCCCTTTAGCAAAGTGCTGGCCTCAATGGCCACCCACAGCTTTCTACTGGGTCATTTACATTTTTCTGTTTTGAATTGTTTATTTGCCAAACGAGTTGTTTGTCAGATATAAAGAACCTCCCTCTTTTGGGGGAGACGATGTTGTTGTTTTCTGAGACAGGTTTTCCCTGGCTGTCCTGGAACTCATACAGGCCAGCCTGGCCTCGGACTCAGCGATCCGCCTGCCTCTGCCTCCTGGGCGCTGGGATTAAAGGTGTGCTCCATCATGCCCAGCATTTTTTTTTTTTTAAGTACATCCCTCTCTATTGAGTTCTAGGTAATATAGATAAGTAGTAGTTCTCAATTTTATTGAAATTCAATTTATCAATCTTTTTTCCAAGTTAGGACCTTTTAAAAAAGAAGCAGCCACCCCATCCAGGGTGGTGCAAGGTCACGCAGAATTCTGTGTTCTCTTCTAGCAGTTTTGAGTCTACAAACCGCTGGGAAGTGGTCGTTACATATGGCGTAAAGACGAGATTAGTGTTCCCAGCACCGCTGAGTCAGGCCACAGCCCCTTAGTGTCTTCCACCGCTGAGTCAGGCCACAGCCCCTTAGTGTCTTCCACCGCTGAGTAAGGCCACAGCCCCTTAGTGTCTTCCACCGCTGAGTAAGGCCACAGCCCCTTAGTGTCTTCCACCGCTGAGTAAGGCCACAGCCCCTTAGTGTCTTCCACCACTGAGTCAGGCCACAGCCCCTTAGTGTCTTCCACCACTGAGTCAGGCCACAGCCCCTTAGTGTCTTCCATACAGGTTCTAGTTTTGGCCTTCATGTCTGCTTTTCTTCTTTCACTTAAGTTCTGGTTGTCAAACAAACTTCGTCCTCTTCCTCCTCCCCCCCCCTCCCCCCCCTCCCCCCCCCCCTCCTCCTCTTCTTCTTGAAAGATTTTGCAAAAACTAAGCCGACTTCTCGGGCTTAGAGTGAGCGCAAAGGGGATGCGTTGCAGCTCTCCTGATCTGGAAAGCACAGGGAGCTGGACGGTCCAACTGACAGCTGACCAGCGCACGGGAGGGAGGGCCACCAACGCTAACGTACGTGTGACCTTTCAACAATGACAGTTCGAACTATAAAAATCCACTTACGTGCAGATTTAAATTTTTCTGACAGCTTGAAAAGAACGGATAAACCCAGTAGGCAGAATTACATACTTTTTAAATCAAAGAAAAGTTAGGTGCGTCGTGAATGCGTTAAAAGATGTGTGTGTACAAAAGGCCCGCCTCATCATTTGCTTGCCATGAAATATGTGCAAGTCTACATGGAAAATTTAAGCTTATCAAGTCTTATAAACACACTTAGGGCACACATGGTTGTTATCTGCAGCCTTGTATTAAGTCATGAGTGCATAAAATTAACTATACTATCTATTATCTGTAGAGATTTTTGCTCAACCACTGTCACTTCCCAGTCGCTTCCGTTGCCATGGTAGCGGTCTCTGTGCGAGGACTTCTTCTCTCTCTACAGTAAACCGTCCTCTCCGCTCTATGTATTTATCATCACACACCTTACATGTCACAAGCCAAGTAAGTGCCAACCAACTGTTACCATCTAGTCTCCTGGTCACCCGCAGGCCAGTGGCGGGGTTTGCGGCCAGCCAGAGCTGGACATGAAGTCAGACAGCTGGCCTCCCGTGCTGAGGCTCAGGTGTCGATCCTGTGCCACACAGGGGAGGGTCCTCATCATCCCCTGGCCATGCTGTTCTGAGATGTTCGCAGAACCGCCTGATCCCTGCCGTGCCCCTTGCTCACACTGCTAACTCCTGCTGAGTCCCTGCCCTGCCCGGATAATGAAGGCATAATGACAGTGCCCCTCAGTCCTCAGAGGCTCAAAGAACTAGACTCAGGCAGTTTGGGGTAACAGATGGCCAGGGCTCTCCTCTCTTGGTCATCCTAGGGAAGACAGACCATAATGCTCTCTGAAACCTGACAGACAAATAAAGAAGCATCGCGAGGGGGGATAAGGGGAGGAAGACAAGGAAAATGGCTGGGGAGAAGTTAGGACAGGAAGGAGACGGAAGAAGGCTGGCTAGAAGCCGTTGCCGCAGGGGCTCTAGGAGAGGACAGGTAAGGAACACAGTGCGGGGAGCAGCAAGCTAGCAGCTGCCAGCGAGCCCGAGGCAGGGTGGGCGGCGGCACTCACACCAGCACTCAGAAGGCTGAGGCAGGAGGATGGGGCATTCCAGGCCAGCCCAAACACAAAGGTAGAGTTGGGGAGGGGGGATCTGGGAGGAGTCAGGGAGAGGAGATGGGTGAACATGGTAGCATACATTGTACACGCGCATGAAATTCTCAAAGAATTAATAAAATTTTTTTTTTTAAAGAAAGAAAAAGAAGGGACCAACCTAAGCTAACAAATGAGTTTGGAGGTTAGACCGGGATGCATAGCAAGATCCTGTGTCAAAAATAAAAAGCAAACGAATAGCACATAGGTTGCCAGTAGCATAGAAACACAGGACACATCCAGCCTGGCTGTGGATCTGCAGTAGAACATGTCCCCACACAGGAGACCACTGGTTAACACGGGACGCGTCCAGCCTGGCAGTGGCTCTGCAGAAGAACATACATGTCCCTACACAGGGGAGACCACTGGTTAACACGGGACAGATCCAGCCTGGCTGTGGCTCTGCAGTGGAACATGTCTCCACACGGGGGAGACCACTGGTTAACACGGGACACATCCAGCCTGGATGTGGCTCTGCAGAAGGACATACATGTCCCTACACAGGGGAGACCACTGGTTAACACGGGACACGTCCAGCCTGGCTGTGGCTCTGCAGTGGAACACGTCCCCACAGAGTGCAACAAACCAGAACCAGGGAGATGAACGCTACAGAAGTGCACTTACATGCAAGAGCTGCACTCTGACGAACAGAATCGTTCACTGTTGCCCCCGAGGGCCCTGGCAAACTTCCGGGGTAAAGGATGGGTGAAAGGGCAAGTCACAGTAGTGCTAAACCGTCCAACAAGCAAAACACACTTTCACGGGCACACGAAAGCAGAACAGCTAACCTGGCTCGGCGGGGTCAGGGAAGGCTTCCTGGGAAAGGGCTGAAGGCTGGGCTGCTGGGTGAGGATGGGTGGGGCTCTGCGGGGTGAGGGCGGCACACTCAGCAGAGTGCAGGCAGGGAGGGCAAGCCTCAGTACCGAGGCAGTTCTGTGGAGACTCTGCTAGGGAGGCTCCTGCCGCACCAGGAAGGCAGAGCCCCGCCAGCGGGAGGCGCCGTCCCACTCTATCTCGAAAGCAGCAGACACTGGGGGCTTTGCCGAGAAAATGGTGACCTACATCGGGGCTTCTTAAACGTTTCTACTTACAACTCCTCTTCCCTCTAGAGACTTTTACAAGACCCCAGGTATAGGTAGTCAAAACAGGCTCGGCAATCAAGCTTTCACTGCTAAACTGTAAAGAAGCAACGCCTTGGAGTGCACGTAATTTGCTGTTTGTTGGCCATGGAAGCCAGTTCATATGTTACTAAGAGGGAGGCGCGTGCCCAGCACAGCACAGTCTAAGGATGGATACACTGTTTTTCTGCGAGCTGAGGAACGACAGTAGGGAGAACTATTATAGCTATTTTCTGTGGAAATCGTTACAGCTCTAGGAGAGCCGAGACCTGCACACACGCCATAACTGCAGCTTCTAACATGACAGCCTTGAGTCTGGACTGAGGCGTCCCAGGCAGCTCCCACTGGTGCTGCCGTGCACGTGTCGTGTTCAGGACGGAGGCTCCAGTGACATCGTGCCATGCCGCACAGGCGAGCTCTGACAGAAACACCCGGAGCGCACTAGGTGTCTGTCTCTTACCTAAGCTTTGATTGCTGCGTGTTCAGAAAGCTTTCACTGTTGACAATATTTTTTAAATTGATATTGTAATATAATTACATCCTTTTCCCTTTCTTCCCTCCGAGCTCTCTGTCTTACTCCTGCTCTCCTTCGAATTCATGGCCGCTTTTTTCGTTGGCTGTTTTTACCGTGCACGCATGTACACCACACATGTACACACTACATGTACACACACGCATATCCCTAACGATAACCTGCCCAGGCTGTGTCATGCTGCTCCTGTGTGTGCCCTCAGGGCTGCCCGGGGGCTGCGCTGCTCTTTCCCGGGGCAGGCCGGTCCTCCCGCTCTCAGCATCCCTCAGCTGCCTGGAGTTCTTGTGGTCTCTTCCCCCTCCCGCTTTGGCGTGCCTCCGGTTGGTGTCTGTGTTTAGCGCGTGTTTGGGAAGCCATGATGGTGGCGTTTTTGTGGGTGTAGCTCCTGACAGCAACCCCTCTGATGCTGTGTCTCTTACACTCTTTCCACCCCCTATTGTGCAATGGTCCCCGGGCCTAGGGTCAGCTGGGCCGCCACAGCTCTGCACTTTTGACTTTCTGTCGTGGTCTCCGTCTGGTGTGAAGAGAAGTTTACTTGACAATGGGTGAGAACTACGCTTACCTGCGGGTGTAAGGACAAATGTTTTCTCACAGCCTCCACGTTCGGTTACAGGCGAGGCCGTGACCTACCGTCTAAGGAGCTGTTTCTACAGCATCGGAGTTTCCAGGAATAATACCCAGAATTCACGAGGAGAGGAGGAAAAGGTCAGAGGTGAGCAGGGCAGAAGCTTGCGTGGTAAGTCAGCCAGCTGCGGTGACGACATGTGCAACAGGCCAGCTGAGTGAGGTGAGGAGGCAGAAAGCAGGGAAGATGCCCCGTCTTCTGTCATGGGCAAGTGGGTAGGAGGTGGTGACACCTGGTGACACAAGGAATGTGACGTGACGTGCGATTCTGGAGCTAAAATGGCTTCGCTTTGAACAGGCCTAGTCTGAGGCACATTGGCAGCCAGCTTCGTGGTTCTGAAGCTCAAAGGAAGAGAAGTGGCCGCTGCAGAGCTAAAGCTGGGCCCAGGCCTGTGAGCCAGCTCCGTGCACCCGCTGCGAGCTCATGGGATCTGCCTGGGGCGCAGCCCTGCACTGGGAGGAAGGTGGGTGGCTCCCACGGCCAGATGGATGGTTTACACGGGCCGCCCGCTCCCTGGCTCCTCCTCCTCCCAGTGACAGCTGGACTAGAGCATGCCAGTTTTCTTTCTGTCTTACAGATTTCATTTTTGGAGATATTTAACAGTTCTAGGACTGAAATGAAACAATTTTTTCAGGACTTGTTTCTAATCATTTTAAACATTTAAAAAAAGTAACTTGGGCTGGAGAGATGGCTTAGTGGTTAAGAATGCTGCCTGTTCTTCCAAAGGTCATGAGTTCAATTTCCAGCAACCACATGGTAGTTCACAACCATCTATAATGTGATCTAGTGCCCTCTTCTGGTATGCAGGTGTACATGAAGGCAGAGCACTGTATACATAATAATAAATAAATAAATCTTTGAAAAAAATTTTTAAAATATCTTGAGCCTCGTTAACAGCAGGACCAGCTCCTAGCCAGGCTGGAGGCCCATCTCCACCAGCAGCGGTGCACACACTGGCTTTCTGCCCTGCGAGGCCTCAACTGAGGCTTCCTCTTCCTCAGGCTCACACCCACAGCTCCCCAAAGCTCATCAAGTTGCCCCTGATTCCCGACAGCTGGCCTCTTCTGACCCTTTGAGACAGTTACTCTAGAGTAACTGAAAATACACGTCTTCCTGAAGAAGCCACGAGCTCACGTTTACAGAATTCTCCAAAAGAACCCTAAATACAGACTGAAACACATTGGCCCTGACCTGTGACTTCCAGGATGTTCTGACCTAAAACTGTTAAGACTCTTGGTAGGAATTCACCATCCTGCTGCTGCTGCTGGGGCCGGAGTCCTGTGTCAGTCAGGAATTCATCCTGCTGCTGCTGGGGCTGGAGTCACAAGCAGGAAGGACCTGAGTCTGGTCCCCAGCACCCTCACAGACTCCACAGAAGCTGGGTGCAGCAGCCAGGCCTGAGGTCCCAGGACTGCGAACACAGACACAGGCGGATCACTGGAACTCACTCACCAGCCAGTCTAAGCAACTGGTGAGTTCCAAGTTCAGTGAGAAGATCTGTCTCAAAAAGTAAGGTGGGGCCAGATACATGGCCCCCTGAGCGAAGGCACTCCTCAGAGAGCCCAGTGGCCCGAGTTCAGCAACACCCTCCCCGCTCAGGGGAAGGCTAGGACCGGCTCTCTCCAAGTTGACCTTCACAGGCAAGCTGGACCACACGAACATCCGTGCACTCACCCATACAAAATAGATTTTTTTTTTTTTTAATTTAAAAAGTGGAAAGAAAATCAGAGGAAGAAAGCAACGATGAACTCTGGCCTCTGAACACGTGTGTGTGTGTGTGTGTGTGTGTGTGTGTGTGTGTGTGTGTGTGTGTGTGAGACAGAGTGAAGCGGGTGGCAAGGGTGGTGCTGACAGCATGGTGCTCAGCTCTGGGCTCCCTCTGCCATTTAAGCCTTTTTACAGCTGAAACAAAACTTGAACCTCTGGATTTGAGGAGAAATGTGGCTCTCTAATCAAATCGTGCCTTCAGCGGACTCATGCTGACGACCTGCCCCACTGCAAAGGAGAAGGGCAGACACTACGGGGCATTCAGCCTTCTCCCCTCTCCTCCCCGCCCTCTCCGACACACACAGCCTGGCCCAGCAATCTGTCCTAGTCTCACTGTGGAAGACACAGAGCACAAGGGGTTTCACTCTGGCACAAGAGCCATCTAGAAGCCTCTTGTTAAGCAGGAGATAGCTACAGCTCACTAGACGCTGCGGTCTCCTTAGGAGCACTGGTACCTGTTAACTGGCGTTTCTTTTCCAGGTATGAGATCCACAGCCATAGCTCAGTGGAGAGCCGGGCACTAGCCAGACAAAACCACCTCTGCTGCCGTTCCCACGGGATGAGAGGGCAGGAGTGTCTCCATGTTACTCTGAAAGGAATGCTTGGGACACACTGAAGCCAAAGACGCTACTGCGAAAATGCCACAAAAAGCAAAGCTACCTTCCCTGTGCTGGCAGCGTTCAGCAGCTCTCTCCTCGGCTGGACTCTCCACCTCCATGCCTAGTTCCTTTCCTGCCTCACCCCGACTACACAGGGTGTCTCGCAAACCCTGGAGCTAAGCTGTTGGCTGGGGAGCCCGGTGATCCTCTCGTGTTTGACCGTCCCACAGAGGGAGAGTTACAGAGAGCGAGCACGCCTGACTCCATGTGGGTGCTGAGAGCGAGCACGCCTGACTCCATGTGGGTGCTGAGAGTGAGCACACCTGACTCCATGTGGGTGCTGGGATCTGAACTCGGGTTCTCAAGCTGGTGCAGCAGGCATGCCTTTTGTTTCGGTTTCTGTTGAGACAGGGTCTCTCTGTATAGCCTTGGCTGTCCTGGACTCACTTTGTAGACCAGGCTGGCCTCGAACTCACAGAGATCCACCTGCCTCTGCCTCCCGGTTCCTGTGATTAAAGGTGAGCACCGCCAACCCTGGCCTGAGCACTCCTACCCACAGAGCCTCTTCCCATCTATTCCCTTCCACCCTTCCGGCAGCCCCCCGAGGTAGTTGCTGTCATCATCCAATGCTGCTGACAAGAAAAACGAACCCCAAAGAGGCTCAATCACAGGTTCAAGACCGCGGAGTGAGATGGCAGCCTCTGCGCCTGGTTCCGGCGTCTGCGCTCTTGACTGAACTTCTACCTGCTAGCACTCCTTCCCGTGCCGTTCCTGCGCCCAGGATGCTGAACAACTAAGCTGTCTAGTCACTGACACATTAACACAGCTGGCTTCTGTGAGGGATTTCCAATTCCAACACAGAGGCCTGCGTGAGAAAAGGCAAGGCCTTGACTCTGAACCTACCAGAAGAGCCGAGCGTACGTACACATGGAGGACGCGGCTCTGGTCTGGTACTATGAAGTGGCCCTTGTCATGGCTGGGTCCAGGAAGTCATCCCTTTAACAAGCAGGTCTTAGTGCGTATCATGGCCAACACAGGAAAACTGAGAATTCAGAAACAGACATCAAGCACAGCCCCTGTTGCCTGTCTATCACCGGGCACATGTCCTGTTGCCTGTCTGTCACCGGGCACATGTCCTGTTGTCTGTCAGTCACCGGGCACATCTCCTGTTGCCTGTCTGTCACTGGGCACATCTCCTGTTGCCTGTCTGTCATGCTGTGAAGACTTGTTCACTGGCTGGGTACAAAGTTGAATTGTGGTTCTCAGTTAGTGACCTCTTCACATGAAATAAGAAAGATGGAAAACAGACAAGAACTTTCCTCTCTGGCTAAAGCAGGGCCGGAGCCTGATATCTGTGCCACACCTCTCAGAATGTCCTAAAGACCTTCCTGCAGAGTACCAGGATGTGCTAAGCTAATACGCAAAATGGCTCAAAAGTTAGGCCATGCCGCTCCAGAATTCACTGAGAAATTCTGATGTGGCTGATTGCTGTTAGGGTTCTCTTGAGATGGGTACCCAAAATCACCTGAAGGCGGGCGGTTTCAGTACTGTCCGCAAAGCCGGTTTGGTACCTACGAAGTGTATGACAGGTCCCAGAATCCTTGCTAAGTACTGGCAGCTTCTTGGTGTTTGAAGAAAAGAAACCACCATGGGCCCGTCCCCCGCTGGTGTCAGCCTCTCTGAAAGCCGACATGCCGCCCTTGTACTGTGATGGATCTGTAGATGACCAAGGTCAAAGTTCGCTGGCTCCAGAGCGGCTCTAGCAACGGGACCAAGACTTTTAACAACCACAGTGAGTATTGGGACCGCAGTTCTGCTACTCAAGTTCCACACACATATTGTTTCACTGGCATAAAGAAAGCCTCAGTCCAAACCACAGGGCATGAGAGCAGCAGCTGCCTTCAAGTCACAGTCTCCACACCACCAATCCTTCAGGGTGGCCGGGAGGTCCAGATTCAGACCCCACAGAGGCAGCTTGTTCAGCCCCTCACTTGCCCAATCAATCTCCAGCCTGCGAGTGGCTCCACAGGCAGGGGGCTACCGCATTCCCTCCACCCAGCTGAAATCATGCCACACTTCTGAGGTTGGAGGGTGTGGGGAGGGAGCGTCGTAAGAAAAGCTTCCTCCTCCTCAGGTACTGTGAGGAGCAGATGACAGCATGTGCCAGGAGTGGTACAAAGTGTCCGACAAAATGCACAGGAACCTGTCTACACATTGCTAGAATCCCAGCACGCAGCCCCATGTGACAGTCACAGGAAAAACCAGGGCAGGACTGTCTGGGTGGCCCAGCAAGCTAAGGTGCTTATCACACAGGCCTGAGTTCAATCCCACAACCCATGTGAAGATAGAAGAGAATTGACCCCACAAACTTGTCCTCTGACCTCCGCATGTGTGCCCACCCCCACATAAATATGCATCACCACCACCACCAATACCACTGTTACCACCACCACCACCACCAACAACAACACCATCACCGCCACCACCAACACCACCAACACCAACAACATCAATAAGACCAGGGTAGATCTTTCCTGAATAAGATTTTGGCCTTGCTAGTATCTTTGAATTGAGCTGACAGAATGACAAACCTGCAAACAGCTGCTGGGGCTGCAAATTAATGCGACCTCATATTTGCACAGCGCTGTAACATTTACAGAGCACTTTCTCATCCTTTGCCTCAGCTCAGCTCACCCTCATGAGTTTAAAGGAGCAGATACCATTAGCTCCAAACTGCACAGACGTGAACTGGCCTGCCTTGGTATCAAGCAGCCTGTGGCTAGTTGACAGTAACAGGCATGAAGAGAAGGTGGGGACTAGGTGGGGAGGGTGCCCTCAGGGACCAGCTGACACTGGACAGCACAACCCGAGGGGAAGCTGAAGGGTGACCACTGACAAAAACTACACCTGGAAGTCCTTGTGATAGCTGTGGAGCGCGACTGTCGTTAGCCACTTTAAAGTGACCAAGGAAGTGACTAGCCCTCGGGCTGACACACCCTGTCACCTGACAGGCAGAACAGCATTGCTGGTGGACACAACTGGACACAGCTAGCAAACTCAGGTTGGATGGCCACCATCCCTTCTGCTCAGAGACTCCAGGTCCTCACTGCTTGCTTGTTTGGTTTTGTTTTGTTTTGTTTTGTTTTGTTTTTTGTTTTTTGTTTTTCGAGACAGGGTTTTTCTGTGTAGCCTTGACTGTCCTGGACTCACTTTGTAGTCCAGGCTGGCCTCGAACTCACAGCGATCCGCCTGCCTCTGCCTCCCGAGTGCTGGGATTAGAGGCGTGCGCCACCACGCCCGGCTCTTTTTTTTTTTTTAATTTAATTTATGAACATTGGTGTGAGGGTGTCAGATCTTGGAGTTACAGACAGTTGTGAGCTGCCATGTGGGTGCTGGGAATTGAACCATGGACCTTTGGAAGAGCAGACAGTGCTCTTAACCACTGAGTCTGCTTGCTGAATAAAGGCTCAATTCTACGTGAGTACTCAGGCCCTACTGGTCAGCACTCTGCTTGGATCTTAAGCTTCACAGAGACTTTCCCACCATGCACTCTCTCACCCCTGCACTCTCTCACCCTGCACTCTCCCACCCTACACTCTCTCACCCCTGCACTCTCTCACCCTGCACTCTCTCACCCTGCACTCTCCCACCCCTGCACTCTCTCACCCTGCACTCTTTCACCCTGCACTCTCCCACCCCTGCACTCTCTCACCTTGCACTCTCTCACCCTGCACTCTCCCACCCCTGCACTTCAGCTCTGCTGCTCCTTCCCCTGCAATACTTTGGCCTGTCTTTGCTTGGGTAGCTGTTCCCATTCTCCTTGCCTAAAAACAAGTCCCTGCCCTTTAATATGTCATGCGACTTCTAAAATGTGACTCTGTGTGGGTTCAGACCTGGCCCTCGGCCCTGAGGGACAGTGAGCTCGTCTATCTTCGCACCAGGTCTTGCCTTGCTCAGTGCTTTGCAGACAAAGGCACTAGGGGCCATGGACAGTCGTGTGTGACGCAAGTGAAAGAACGGAACCCAAGTGTTAAGACAATGGCCTCATGAGGTAGCAAAACCACTCTGGGCCCCTTAAATAACACATGCAACGATTCTGAGATCTTCCACACCCAGAACAACAAGGGCTTACCAGGCCCGCACAGTTCCGCCCTTCAGCTCTCTACACAACCAGGCTAACGTCTGTGTGACAGCGGTTCTCAACCTGTGAGTGGCGACCCCGTCACAGAGGTCACCTAGGACCACCAGGAAACAGATATTTACACTATGATTCAGAACAGTAGCAAAATCACAGTTACGATGTAGTGACAAGAATAATTTTATGGCTGGGGTCACCACAACGTGAGGAACTGTGTTAACGGGTCACAGCAGTAGGAAGGTTGAGAACCACTGCCCTGTGATCAGAACTGAACAATGATTTGGGAATGTCACGTTTGCTGTCACCAAACTGGAGCAGCCTCCACTTGGGCAGAAGCTGCCATAATTCAGACTGCTAGATAGAAGATGGTAGCAGTTGAGCTAACTTCCCCGTGCCGTGAACAGAAGTGTGATAGGAGGCATTCTCCAAAGCTGGGCTGTCAAAACGGTCTCCAGGGGGGACACGGGGACTTCCTGTGAGAAGAGTTACTGCTGGTCAGAGGCTAGAGGCTTCCGGTCCATATAAGGACCCAGCATGAGAAAGAAGACCTGATTTGAACCCCAGCACATGTGAAACATCAGCTGCACTTGTAGTATCAGAAGAGGGAAGGCGAAGGCAAGAGGACACCAAGGGCCTGCGGGCCAATCAGCGAGCTCAGCTTCAGAGGGAGAGTCCATCTCAAAAACTAAGGTGGAGAATGACTGAGGAAGACACTTACATGTACCCACACATCTCTCTTTCTCTCTCTGTCTCTGTCTCTCTTTGTCTCTGTCTGTCTCTGTCTGTCTGTCTCTCTGTCTCTCTGAGGGACAGAAGACAATGAGAGAGGAAGTGGGAAAGGGAGGAAGAGAAGGAAGTAGGAAGGAAGGTGAGGAGGAAAAGAAGGAAAGGGGACGGATGCATCACAGCAGGTGTTTAAAATAACACGTAAAATCAGATAATTGAAAAAGAAACAATGTCAAAATCACTGTTTACCTCAATCTTGAGTGCGTCTTTTTCATCTAGTCTGCTCGTTCATTGTTTTCAGCAGGGCAGTGGCAGTCAGAGCTCAGCTTTTCACCCTCCCGCTTAAGAGTTCCAAAGAGAATTACTCACGTCTTATTACTCAACTTAATTACCTTTATTGTACAAATGAGTGGAAAACCTACTTTACACTTCCCATCAAATGACTCAGTTTCCAGAATGTCCCCTTCCGCTGTGCCTTTCTCATTCATTCATCCAAGAATCCTTTCATAGTGCTGTCCACACAGATGGTAAGTGGATATGGTACGGGAGCCAATGAGTATGGTACAAGGCATCTGCGTCCTGTCCACTCATGAGGAGTTCAAACTCCAGGAGAGGCAGAGATGGGTACCAGTCAGGCACAGTGTCAACTGCCTGCAGCAGGATAGACAGCGGTTCTCAGCTTGTGATCATGACCCCACAGAGGTCGCATGTCACGTCACACATCCTGCATATCAGATGTTTACACTATTATTCATAACAGCAGCAAAATCACAGTTATGAAGTAGCAACGAGAGTGCTTATGGTTGGGGGTCACTACAACACGAGGAACTGTGTTAAAGGCTCACAGCATCAGGAAGGCTGAGAACCACTGGCTTAAATAGAAGGTTCTTACTGCCCAGACTTGGGGAAGGAGCGATGGGGGGCGTGGGGGGTGATCTACAGAAGAAAAGGAAGTCTGCTCCTCCACGAGCATGAGATTGTGAAGCCGAGGAGTAAGGCAGAAGCAGGCAGGCCTGTCTGCCTCCAAGCCCCGAGTGTCTCTGGAATAGCAAGCAGGTAACTTGCCAACCCCGCTAGTCTTCAAAACTATTTTAACATGGTTTTCCCCCATAATCCCAAACAGTACTCTCTGTGTTAAAAATCCTAGCTGTCTTCCCTCTAAGTGTGACTATTTTTTTAATTAGCTAAAATTATTGCTAGTTGAGGAACTATTCCCCAGGTCTAGGCTGGAGAGAGAGTTCCGAGGGGCTGAGCTACTTCTCGGTCTGATTTGGGTTCTCTGAACTTGTAAGGAGACACTGCCATGTTTCCTGCTGGGAAGAATAATAAACATCCCATTACAGGAAAGCAGAGAACGTTAGTAAGTCATCCATGCGCCTAATACTTACAGAACTATTAGCCTGTTCCATGTTCTCCACTTGTCACTAGATTAAAAAAAATTATTCTAGGCGCTATGGCCCAGGGGTGAGGGGCATGCCCCGCACACCGCAAGGCGGGAGCTCTCTCCCCAGTACTACAAACACAGAACAGCAAAAAACTGGATTGCACTCCACACCTATTTTGAGTAGTTTTATTAGTTAATTTATTTTATGGCACAGTTCAAGGGCCAGCAAAGCAGGCAGCGGCAGACAGCCGGAGCCGGAGCCTCTCCCAGGCAGCCCACCCCCACCTCCGAAGCAGCGGCCCCACCCTCAACTCCTCATTTATAATTCTCTTGGTTTTATGCTATCACCATAGAAACCGTGAATCCAAATGCAGCATGAAGACTGGCCTGTGTATCTTGGCTCTGACTATGCTGTCCCAAGCTAGTCCTCCTCAGCCTCTGGAGAAGCTGGACTACAGGCAGGGCTCACCTCACCCACCTGAAACTGTACAGATGCACAGTCGTGATCATGTGGTCACATCCGGAAGTGTGCACTTTTCTGCTCATCACTCCCGTAGACATTTAATTCTTCTGACACTCCCAGTAACTTATCAGCTCTCCTGGGAAACTAGTTTCCAACAATTACGCACTGCCGTGGACAACATGACTACAGATAGTCCCGTCCAGAGTATTCTGTGCCTATGTCAGGATGTTTCTCTCATGTGGATATCCTGGAGCTCTCGGTCCTAAAGTGTAATTAGTATCTTTGCAGGTTTATCTGCATGTTATGTGCGACTGTTGTCTAGTTTTGTTGTTTTGGTTTGGTTTGGGTTTGGTTTTCAGTTTGGCTTTGAGACAAGGTCTCCTTATGTGGTCCAGGCTGGTCTTGAACTCCTGCCTTCCCCAAGCATCAGCAGCTCTGAATGTGGCTTACAGGTCTGAGACTTCTCCCCCAGCTAACAACCATCTTTAAAACCTCTATGCTTGACTCTAAAAGCATTCCTCTTAGACCTTGGCAAGCATGCCAACAAAGATTCTTGGCTCAACCAAACTTTAAACTTCTGGATTTTCTGTGAAATTCATCTTTGCGCTTCTCTGTGAGCCTGCGAGCTCAGCTTCAGGACTCCCTGTCTCATCCTGAGCATCCCTGATGTGGCTGGGTTCCTCATCCACCATTGGCCAGACAGTGTGGTTGCCAGCCTGGGATCCACCATGCCTGCACACCTCCTAGTAATGTCTGCCCGTGGCCCATGTGCTGCCCCTGCCCTGTAAATCTCCTCACGCCTGTACTGCATTTGTAGTTGACCCAATCTCCTCCCCCATGTCAGGACAGTACTGCAGTCGTCCTCTGTCACAGTCTGTTAAAAAACAACAGCATCAGCAACAATAAAACTCCAGGCACAGATAGCGGTGTGCACTGGTGATCCAGGCACAGATAGCGGTGCGCACTGGTGATCCACACGGATAGCCGTGTGCACTGGTGATCTAGTGCTGGGTGGTAGAGAGGGACAGATCTCAAAGTCTCACTGGCAGCTACTCTACCCTAGTCAGTCAGCTTTGGACCATAGGAGACTGTGTCAAAACAAAACAACGCAGGGACCATGGTAAGAAACAGACATCTCTGGACTTCTCGTACACACACACCGCACACCACACACACCTCACACACATACACACACTACACACACACATACTAGACACACACACACACGTGTGCGTTTGTGCCTTAAGAAGCACAAGAGGGGAGCTGAGCACGTGTGTGTGTGTGTGTGTGTGTGTGTGTGTGTGTGTGTGTGTGTGTG
>OU015748.1:123748632-123769652 GCA_907169655.1 Acomys percivali | reverse complement strand
GAGTGTTCAGTGGGGGAAGACACAGTGGGGAGTGTTCAGTGGGGGGAAGAGACAGTGGGGAGTGTTCAGTGGGGGGAGAGAGACTGTGAGGAGTGTTCAGTGGGGGAAGAGACAGTGGGGAGTGTTCAGTGGGGGAGAGAGACAGTGGGGAGTGTTCAGTGGGGGGAGAGACAGTGGGGAGTGTTCAGTGGGGGAAGAGACAGTGGGGAGCAGCCAGTGGAGGCGGGGAGACAATGGGACCTCCCCAATGAAGAGGGGTACAGAGACCATGGGTAGTGGTCATCACATACGGGGGTTTCAGATGAGGAAGAAGTAACTGTTTTGGAGATGGACCGTGGTGATGGGTGCTTGATGATGAATACACTTTAAATGAAACAGTCAATCCCACGGTATCCATAGTTTACTAACATTTTGTGCATGTGTGCAGGCGTGCATGTGTGTGCGGGTGCACGTGTATGGCCAGATGCCAGAGGATAAGCTGAAGTGGTGTTCCACAGAGCCATCCTCTCTAATTTCTCAGACAAGATCTTTCGCTGGCCTAGAGCTCCTCAAGCAGGCTACCAGGAGAGTCACGGTGGCGCACGCCTTTAATCCCAGCACTCGGGAGGCAGAGGCAGGCGGATCTCTGAGTTGGAGGCTGGTCTATGGAGTGAGTTCCAGGACAGCCTACACAGAGAACCCCTGTCTGGGGTTGGCGGTGGGGAGGGAGGCACAATAGCAAGCCCCAGGGTTCCACGTATGTCTGCCTCCCCAGCCAGGATTGCAAGTGCATGCTGCCATCACATCCAACTTTTCTATATGGGTTCTGGGGGTGAACTCAGGTCCACAGGCACTTTGCTAACTCAGCTGTGTCCCAGGCCTGGAATCTTTTGAAGGTTAAGACAGACAAACAAAACAGGTCATAATGAAGCTAAGAAATATGGCCACCTGCACCTTGGAAACAAAGAAGACAAATTCAAGGCAGTTTACAACCTCACCCAGGAGCACCTGGCCTCCTCCAGCACAGTTGTGCAGGCCGTACAACCTCACCCAGGAGCACCTGGCCTTCTCCAGCACAGCTGCACAGGCTGTACAACCTCACCCAGGAGCACCAGCCTCCTCCAGCACAGCTGCGCAGAAGGACAGGGCAACTCTGAGGATCGGAACCTCTGGGTCGGCCTCGACTGCCTTGGCTGGCTGTCATCTGTCCCTCATAGTCTAGGTCTCCCCGCTAGCTCTCCTGTGAGAGTCTCCTGAAACAAGGTCACAAGACACAGCCTACATCACTCAAGATCCTGAAAATTCCGGAGTCCCTGGAAGCCCCCTTAGGTTGAACGCAACAGAAAACTATCACCCCAATGACCCTGGTCCTATAATCTATTCCCACACGCCAATAGAATACACACTGCACAATGTTCCCCCAAAACAAAAGCGCATTTCCTCTACTGTTCAAGCATCCTTGACCCCAAAACCTGAAACGCAAAATAGTCTGCAATTGAAGACTTTTGAGCTCACTTTCAACACTCTGGGAGCACCTGAGAGTTGAGACCTTCAGATCAGGAAGGCCCGGCACGCGCCCCTGTATAAGTAACCAAGAAGAAGCCACTGCATTGGTATGAGTGGCGGGCAGGTCAAGGTACCCCCGAGGCAGCCCGTTTTACCTGCTATAAAACTCCCCAGTGTCATTCAGAATTTGCCGCTGTAAGGTTGAAGCAACCATTCCTGGTGCTAGCTTCAAGAGTAGCCCTGCAAACTCCCTGTTCCCGCACCAGAGCTAAGTACCCAGAGGACTGCTGTCACAGCCGTGCGTCCAACAAATGGCTACGCACGCGTCGGTGTTCGCTTAGTTTTAGTCCTGAAATTCAAGAGCAGGGAACAAGTCTACCTTTTACTGTCCTCTCGCCAACACATGCTGGGTATATAAGGGGGGGTGATTAACATATGGCGAAGTTATCATGAGGAGGTGAAGGGAGCCTTTGACTGTGGCCTGGGCATGTCTGAGTGTGTCCCCTAAAGGTTAGTAAGAGGTAGCAGGACGTCACCAGGTCGCTAGGGTATAGGCTTGGACGGCATTAACACAGCCTGGCTTCCTGTGCTGTGGACCGGTATGTCTCAGTGCACTTCCACCACAGAGGAAGTGGCTATTGGGATGTCACCAAGGCTACTGCCATGATGTCTGGGCTTTCAGACCCCCAAGGTGAACAGCATAAACCTCCTCTCTTTATGAGCTTACCAACCCTGTGGGTTTGAATGAACTGATGGGCACAAACTAACCAGCCCACCCACCATGATTCTTGGATAAGAAAGAGAAACGCTGACTCTGGCCACACGGACAGGCCTTTGATCCAGCGCTCACCTCATCCGCCCACTGGAGGTACTTCTACTGTTACCTGCAGCGGGGCCACCATGGAGGCACCGTCATCCCTCCCGTCAATAAGAGTCCTCTTTAACTTTTTCAAGGGAAACGCCCAAATCTCAGCCAAGGCTCCAGGAAAGGCTGCCAACCTCTCCCCCATCTGCTCATCTGGACTCCAGAGCTGCCGAAAACCAGCCCAGAGGCCTGCGAGGCTCCTCCTGAGACATCAGTGGCCTGAGAAATCGTCTCTCCTGGGGGAGGGGGCTTTGTGAACAGGAAATGGCCACTTCACAGGGCCCATTTATACAGCAACAGCTTCACCTCAGAGCAGTTTACAGAGCGGTTGGCTCGCTCTGGTGAACGCGGCACCACATCGGACACTGCAGTTGCAGAAGCATCGCCAAAACCTCTCCACCGTGACCCTCACTTCTGCCGCGCCTCACCAGCCGTTCCTCCTCATCATGGTGACGCTCACTTCTCCACCAACCGTTCATCTCCCCACGCACCATTTTAATCTCTGCCCCGAACTCTCCACTGCCGTGTTTCCCACACGAAGCCATGGCCTCTGTCAGGGCCACGCTCAAACTTTCCACTCAGTCTCACTAGCCACATTCCACGTGATTCCTCCCACTTTACATACAAACCTCTCACTCACCTGACTACATATTCCGCTTCAGAATTGGTCCTCAGAGCTTGTTGGGGTTTGTTAAACATTCAACAAATATCAATAAATCTCAACAGATAGTAGCTGGGCACCTAGAATGTGCTACGTATTCTATGTTTCGTAGTAAACTAAAAAAAACAAAACAAACAAAAAACATAAGTCTATTCTTTGGTTTCTGCCCTTGAAATTCCAAGACTCACTCGTTTAAAAACGATCAGTAAATATCAGAAAGCAACTGGCTACTGTAGATCATGAACACGAAGGCGAGCGCTCTCGGTTGTCAGGGACAAATCGGAGGTGCACGGTTACCCGCCCTCCTGATGTGACCACATGCCTCTCTATATGAAGAAAGGGTTTCTGTTTTTGTTTGTACTTCGCAGTAAGCAGTGCGGCTCGCATCTCATTTCCTCCTTAACGATGACGGTAGACAGAACAAACCACAGTGAATGAGAGGACGGAGGATGTCCAGCCGGGATGTCCACGTTAATGGCAACCCAACCAAGAGTCACCACATCCTGCCCCCACAGCCTCTGCCTCCAATGCTGTGAGAAGCAACAGTACAGAGCTCAAACCAACTGAGGGAAGGGTTTCTGAGTTTCTGAACAGACTTGTCAGAGGCTCCTCAGAGAAAATCTGTGTGGAGATAGAGGCCTTTGCTCAGGCTGCTCGTGCCTGTGAAAAGCCTCCACTCCCTGAATCCAAAGCAATGACCGCATTGACAGGAGGGGGGGGGGTGGAAGAGCAGAGACACAAGGCAAAAGCAGAGAACGGGGTTCTGTTTAAGTGCTAGCGCTATTCAGTTAGGAACGCCTCGTCCGTGGGACTCAAATGACCCTTCAGAGATCAGCCAAGTGTCCACAATACAGCAGATGTAAAGGTGTGCCCAGTGGATGAGGGCATCTGGCTTCCTGAATGTCACGATTCCCTGAGGGCACAGGCCTCTCTTTCTGCACCTTCAAATCCTTGTTTTCAAGTAGGCAGTCAATAGGTACAAGTGACCTCACCCAAGTACCATCCAGCTGGCAGATGAAGAGGGCTTCACGGGGCGAGATCATGCTGGCACGCTGCTTTCTTGGATTCGGTATTTATCCATTGGGCACCACTGATCACAGGGCCGAAGGAATGGCCCATGGTGCACCTCTTTGAGTTCCAGTCTGTACCGAGCAAACCAAGCCACTCAGGGACAACCCCTGTGCCCCATAGCCACGGAAACTATTCAAACTAACTGGCCCGTGAAACTGCCTTCTCCAGAGGGGCTGTGCCTTCCCTTCCAGCCTTCTTCCTCCCGACCAACACCGGGGGATCCCTGTGTGGCCCTGAGAAACTGGGAAGTCGGGCCATGCTGTGACGTCAGCCCCAAAGGTGACAGCATCCATCCCCTATGGAGAGAAGGGACGAGACAAACACACCCACAACAAGTGTAAAAAGCCAAGTACAAGACGCCTGTGGTATGCGTAAACTCTGAAATAAAATGGGAGCTTACATAAAGTTTATTTAAAACTTAATGCCTTTTCTTTTGCTCAGGGCAACCAGCTTGTCTCTAAAATGGGAAGCATTCTCTTGGGGAAACTGGTAGCGGCCTGGCCTATACATCAGACGCCATAGAGCCTAGAAAAGGACATTTAGAACTATACAATCTTGTTTTGATTTCAATATGATGATAATTGTAGGTTCATTGCTAATGGTGATGTTATATTTCCTCTCTGAAAGAGGTCAAAATGAAACAGACCTGGATAAAAGAGAGACTGCTAACTTAAGTCAGTCTACGTTTACATGAATTCAAACTGCAAGACAAGCAGGTAACTTATATTGCTGATACCATTACATGGGAATAGCTCTGAGACTGGCTGAGACATGAATGAAGATTTACAGGTGTCTTTCTTCTGCTCGTGCAAAGGGCAGAGAACCAGCCTTAATTGTTCTGTGCATCCTGCACACACAACACATTCATAGTTTTAGGGCTGTATGATGCTTGTGAGAAACTATGTTTGCAGAATAAAAGAACTGGACACTGACGCTGGATCAGACCTGACAGGATCCATTCCTCCAGCATGCTGAGACGCTGACACCCTGCATCCTTCATGTTCCAGCCACAAGTGCTTTGGTTGCTGTTCCTCATCAGAGAAGGACAGCTGCAAAGAAGGTTCATGATCCCAATTCCTCCAGCATCTCAGACTGTCCCACACAGGACTTATATTAAGCCTGGAATTTCTCAACATTTAGAGACTGGACCACAAATACTATTCCTAGCTTGTTTAACCATTTTCTTCCTATTTTATTTGGGCCCTTACGTAGGTATTATTTGCCCCAAATCAGCCTGAAGAAATCTTAAGAGAACGTCCCCTGGATGGGGAGGCCTAGTGGCACTCAGAGGAAGGATAGCAGGCTACCAAGAAGAGACTTGATACCCCCTCAGTCACAGTCATGGGGGAGGGGAATAAGGGGAAAGTGGGAGGAATGGGAAGGATACAAGGGATGGGATAATAATTGAGATGTAATATGAATAAATTAATAAAATATTTTTTTAAAAAAAGAGAGAGAGAACGTCGCCCTGCTTCCCGTAAGGGGGGTTGGGTAGGTTTTTGGTCACTTTCTTGGGTTATAGATGTCTATTGTCATTGGAAGTTGGTTATAAGCTAACAAGTTTAGACTCAGGGATTTCTCTCTTTTCCTTTATCTTTCTTTCTTAGGTATGGAGATAGGGGTTGAAAAGAAAGAAAGGGGAATATAGAAATATATAGGGATGATAGGACAAAAAGATTATTGAATCTATTCCTCAACTTAAGCCCTTAATTGTTACTCACAAATAAGGTTAATTTTAATTCATTGATATAGAATTTGTATACTGATACAAACTAAGCTTAATTTTGATACAATGAAATAGAATTCAAGTTTAATATTATTCTTTACACATTATATTTCTACCCTAATATGAAGTATTGCACACATACAACTCAATTAATACATGGTTTACTTCCAACACTCTGATAGTGCTATTACAGGCTGTTTAGGATAATTAAGTAACACAAGTCAATTGTTGATCAACTCATGGTCATGTCAAGTACAGGAATATACATCCTAGGTTTAATAGAAAGATATGATTCTACAGATAGATAAGGTAAAATGGTTAGATATGGTCTTCAAAAACCTCAGAGACCTACAGAATATGGCATTTTAAAATGTTTTTATTACTTTAAGAATTCTTTGACAATAAGACAGGTTAACTCCTGGCAATGCCCAGCCTACCTCAAAAAAGATGATGAGCATCAACCTCCTTATAGAGTGTGGCAAAACAGCCACTGGACAAAAATGTCCTTGTATCTGCCAGACAGAATTCTGCCTAACATCGGCAAGCTTGGATACAGGCAGAGTCGATGGCCAGACTCTGCCAAGACAGAGTAAGCAAGTCCTCAATAGTTCCTGCTTCATAAATATGTCTGTCAGGTATACTGGGCTAGAAGGCTGAAGATGATGCTCCAACATTATAGAGAGTTTTGGGTTGACTGTTCAAGCTGCAAACTGCATCTTTCAATTTTTCATTTTGGAAGATGCTAACCTGCACTTCCTGTTTAATCAGGTAATTAAGTTTTATTCCTTCTCAAGTCTCTGATGGGGTTGAAGACCAGATATTTAGTTTTAAAATTAAACTTAGGTGTTTAGGAGTTAAGATACTTTTAGGTCTAGATAAATATTTTAGGTTCATAGATATAAGCTTTAATAGATATTGATTTAGGTTCAAAACTTTAGACTCAGCAAGATAGAATAGATAATATTTTCTTCAAAGTTGCCAAATACCTTTTGATTAGACATCATGTATGTAAGTCTTACCTATTGGTTTTTATAATTTTTCATAATTGTTCTTACAGTATATAAAAAGAATGGCCTTTATATTTAGACAGAAAGGGGAATTGTTGGAGGTTGGTCTGATGTATTTTGATGCTAATTGCTGCTTGCTATCTCTGTGACCCACCTTGCCCAAGAGTCTGACCTGTTTGACCAATAAAAGGCCATCACCCTGGGCAGGGCAAATGGGAAAGGCGTGGCTAAGGTTCCCAGGCTGGGGAGGAGAGGGGGAATCTGGGGAGGAAGGAGAGACTGGTAGAGATGAGAGGAGGAGAGGAAGAAGGAGACTGCGCCATCATGGGTTAGGTGGAAGAGAAGCACATGGCCGTCATGGATGGAGACTTGGCCCAGATGATGATAATTAGCAAGTATTTGGGATTATGGAAGGGAGGTAGCTTGATAGAAATTATTAGAGGCAGATGGCGTGGGATTGGGGCAGGTATCCCATACTTGCCCCACTATGGGAAGTAGTTTAGGGGATTAATATCTGCCCTGTCCCAGGTTAACTAAGGCTATTTTAAAATATAACAGGTGTCTGTGTCTTGATTGATCGCTGGTGGGTTAGAAAACACTGCTGTAATAATAATTATAGGCCTGATAATAAACATTATTAGGTCATACTAGTAAATTAATAGCAACAACAGATCAGTTTGCCACCAGAGGACCAGAACACAACCCAGCTTAACCCAAAGTGCTGCCTCTCGCCACCCTTAAGAGAGCGTAGCTTTGAGACAGCAAGGCCATCTGAGGATGTAACCAGGGTCCCCTTTCTCTTTACACCCACTACTGGACAAAACTTAATGCCGTGCACAGAGCAATCACTTCAAAAGCCAAATTTTACAGAGGCGAGCAAGCACTGGTTGGCATCTTTACTCTCTGGGCAGCTGTTTAATTAGCCATTCTGCCTTTGAAAATGGACATTTTAATTAATTTCCCTGTTGCTCGGACTCAGGCCATTCCTCCAAGTTACAGTCGTTGTGGCAGGAACTTGTCACAGGGCATCAAGAGGACAGCAACGGACAGACGCACACGTGGACGATGCTCAGCTGGCTGTCTCCACCCTTACACAGGCCAGAACCACTGCCCAGGGAATGGTGCTGCCCACAGTGGGAGGGACTTCCCACTAATCCTGCTGGTCAGTCCCCTCATTAAAGACTCTCTTCCCAGGGGAGTCTAGAAGGAATCAAGTTGTCAAGAGCAACCCTCAAAGGCGTTTAACTCTACCGCTCCCCAGCTTGGAAGGCCCCTCTCAAATTAATACAAACTTGTAAAGTGAACCAACAATCCCTGTACTTCACGGTATATTTACCCAACCGAGCTGAGAGCTATGCTCACACAAAGATCTGTACACATATGCTCACAACATATTTAGCTTATGAGCATCAAAACTAAAATCAAGATGGCTTCCAATGGGTGAATGAATGAACAAATTCTGGTATGTTCCTAAAAGGGAATATTATTTAACACGCACATACACACCTACACACACACACACACACACACACACACACACACACACACACACGGCACACAGAAGTATGCGTGCACATGTCTGTAGGTGTGAATGTGTGTGGAGGCAAGAAGTCAGTTTGAATGTCTTCCTAGCACAGTCTCCACCCTGTTTTACAGGGCAGGGTCTCTCACAGAGCACACTGTTCACTAATTGGGCTAATCTGGCTGGCTAGAAGGCCACGACCATCTTCCTGTCTCCGCTCCCACAAGTGCTGGGATTACAGGTGCACACTGCTGTGGCCTTCTTGCAGGAACAACTCTTAACCATGTCCTGCTAGATGGAAGAACACACGCATTGCGTAACGCATTCACGTTAACATTATGGGAAAGACATAAATGGATGAAGAAAGCAGATGAGTGGTCACCAGGATTCTCAGTGGGAAGTGACTGGCTAAAAAGGGATACACAGGAGAAAATCAGGGTGATAGAATATATGTTACTAGAGAGATATAGCAAACCTCACAAAGAGTGACCCTCACACACATAAGGTTTGTAAAAGCTCCCCAGGATATCAGGGGATCTGAAGACAGCTTGTGGATTGTGACAAGAGTCCAATATAACCAACACTACCTTTGACGTTCTTGGCCAAGGACTCATGACCCCCAAACACTACAGGCTGTTTGCGATGCTCTCGGCTGCTCTCCAGATCATGACAGTAAGACCTGATTGCCGAAGACACCATATACTTGAGTTACAGAACAAGAGAAACCAAGCTGGTAGTGACCTGAAAGCATTGTCCCTACTGGCTGGCTTTCCTCGTGCTGGAAGGTGGCGCTATGCAAGACGAATCACCATCATCAATCTTAGCCAGCTGTGTACCTCATGCGCTATAAAAGACATACTTTGGCAAGACATGCCCACTGCTGTAACTGTGGCACTAATGTCCTGGGAGTAACTAAACACTTTCTGATTGGATTTAAGACCCACTCCGTGAAATGAAATCCATACCTGTTTCTGTTATTGGGACCGAGAACCTGTAGCTAGCTAGGCAGCCCTAGGGGAAACTATGCTAAATAGACACATTAAACCGACTCCTAATGACTCATTTGTTTGCTTGTTTTTCGAAATAGAGTCTCTGTGTGTAACAGCCCTGGCCGTCCTGGACTCGCTTTTTAGACCAGGTTGGCCTTGAACCCACAGAAGTAGATGCACAGCCTGCCTCTACCTCCCCGAGTGCTGGGATTAAAGGTGTACGCCACATGCACACTCCTAATGACTCCTTTGACCCATAGATTATTACATTCCTCAACTCTCGTCAGAGAAGCTTCTTTTGCAGTAGATGGTGATTACCACCAAGATACATAACTGTCCAAGTGCTGAGAATGAGACTGGGGGGGGGGGGGGGCCTTAGCTCTGAAGGAGACAGCTATTCACACCACCTCTTCCCAAGGCCCAGAGACCATTGGGAAAGAAGGGGAAATGATTTTAACAGCCGGGAGGGACCGCTGGCCGCAAGGAAACGGTGTTTTCCAGACATAACAGGCCAGTTATACATATTCACTGAGCAGCGGCGGTGACGGCGTTTGCCGGACCTGCACTGAGGGGGGAGGTGGGCTTGACGTCCTGAGCCCAGCGGAGGAGCTCTTGTCAGCTGACAGGGGGCAGGAAGAGAGTCAAGTTTTTAAAGGATGTGATTCCTGGTAGGTGGACAAGGTCCCAGTGAGTGGCAACACCCAAGGGGACATGGGCACAACACACTGGACCTGGCGAGGTGTTTTTTTTTGTTTGTTTGTTTTGTTTTTTAGAATAAAAGAAGAAGGAGGAGGAGAAAAAAAGGACAAGAGGAGGCGGAAGACGATGACAACACGGGCAGAGAAGGTGGTGGCGTGACTATAACCAAAATGCATTGTATTAAATTCGCAAAGAGCTAACAAAAATGTAAAAAAAAAAAAAAAAAAATAATAATAATAATAATAATAATAATAATAATCTAACATATTAGCCAGGCCCAGTGGGCACACCTGCAGCCCAGGAGCAGGCTAGGTAATGTCAATGAGACACTGTCTGAAGAAGAAAAAGAAGGTAGCTCTATAAACACATGACTGAACATAGTAACGGGGAGAGTAACCCAGGGGATAGACACCTATATAACCTCGGAAGATGATGCTGTACCCGAGGCCTTAGGTGAGCTGCACTGTGGTCGGTAGCGACCTTGGGCCGGCTTTATATGTGTATGCGTTTGAGTATACAAGTCAGAGTGGATGGCAAGGGGCGGACTTCTCTTGTCAAATAAGCAAAGAGGGGAGGACAGCGCGAGTCTGCAACGTGGAGGAGAAGACGCACAGCACAAGCCCGTGCCGAGCGCCACACACAGCGACAGTAAGAGATGCAGGAGGAACTATAAGGAAGTGTGCAGAAGGATTAACACACATAAGATGAGTGTCTCTGATCTGAAAATCTGAAATGTTCCAAAAAGGGAAACTTCACAAGCGCCAACATGACACTGTAAGTGGGAAACTTGACACGGGGCCTGGTTTTTAGGCTACACGCAAAATGCGTACACAGAACACATGTGGTTTGTGTCTAGATTAGGCGCCATCTCTAAGACGCACTGCGGCGGTTTGCGTGAGAACTGCTCCCAGAGGCTCACATTTGAACACTTGGTCCCTAGTTGGTGGAACTGTTTGGGAAGGACTAGGAGGCGTGGCCTTGTTGGAGGAGGTGTGGCCTTGTTGGAGAGGGTGTGGCCTTGGAGAGGTGGCCTTGTTAGAGGAGGTGTGGCCTTGTTGGAGGGGGTGTGGCCTTGTTAGAGGAGGTGTGGCCTTGTTGGAGAGGGTGTGGCCTTGTTAGAGAAGGTGTGGCCTTGTTGGAGAGGGTGTGGCCTTGTTGGAGGAGGTGTGTCGCTGGGGATGGGCTTAGAGGGTTCAAAAGACTTGTGTTCTTCCCAGTGTGTCTCTCTCTGTCTCACGGTTGTCTCAGGCTATGAGCTCACAGCTACTACCCCAGGGTCCCGCCTGCCCTGCTGCCCCAGGGCCCTGCCCCAGTGGTCATGGATTCTGGTCCCTTGAGACTGTAAACCACAATGAGCTCGCTCTTCTGTATGTCGTCTTGACTACGTTGTCTCTTCACAGCAACGGAAAGGTACCTAAGACGTATGTCAATATTTACATGCAAGTATTCCAGAGCCCAAGAGTCCACACTCCACAGCACTTCTCTGGGGATACTGTCAACCAGGCATGCGTCTCCCTAGCTCCAGCCACTGCGAGGCCGGACGGCAATGTTCAATCCGATACTCAGGTCTTGACTCGTCCAGCTAAAAGAGCCAGGCTCCTGGGAAGGGGCTGATCTAGAGCGAGGCAAAGGACACAGGAGGCTGGAAAGCCCTCTAGCTCTGGAGAGCGGGGAGATGGTCAAGCAGCAGAAGGGCAAGGGACGTCAGCTGGACATGGGAAGCCTTGACGAGGCCTCAGCAACCAAAGCAGGGCAGTGCGGGTAACAGAACAGTTTCAGTGCAGTGTGGCCATCCCAAGTATGACATAAACACATGCTCCGTACTCACAAAAGCCAGTGACACACTGGTAACACACTGGTGGGAGGCAAGTCTCGCTTCCCCTGGGCAGTGGACACTGATCCCAAGGTTAAGCTACGTCTAGTGATCATTTCCAAAGAACACAGACATCAGAGGAGGAAGAACAGTGGGAACTTCCTGGTGGAGAACCGGCCAGCGCTAACCTGGAGGCTAGTGCCACTTGCTAAGTACTTGTTAACACTACAGCACACTTGGTGTGTACCTCTGAGGTCTCCAAGCCCCGAGCTACAGTCTAAACATAAGAAAAACAGACCGTGCTACATTAATGAATATCCCTCCCACAGGCTACTAAGGAACCATAACAGGACAGAGAAGACTAAGAAAGATGGAGGAAGAGATGTTGTGTGGTATGCTACATTAAATCCTGGAGAGAAATAAGACATCAGTGTGAAACTGGTAAAATCCAAGAAACACAGAATTTGGTTAGCACTGATGTATGAATATTGTTCTTTTTTAAAAAAAAATCTTTATTGTCAAGCCTGGAGGTGGTGGCACATGCCTTTAATCCCAACACTTGGGTGGCAGAGGTAGGTGGATTTTTGCAAGTTCAAAGTCAGCCCGGTCTACATACTCAGTTTCAGGACAGCCAGGACTACACAGAGAAACCCTGTCAAAAAAAATTAAAATTAAAAATAAATAATCTTTATTATCTTTGTAACTTATCTATAAACCCATAATTAGCCCAAATTTAAAAGCTGGCACAAGGGCTGGAGAGATGGCTCAGCGGTTAAGAGCACTGCCTGCTCTTCCAAAGGACCCGGGTTCAATTCCCAGCACCCACATGGCAGCTCACTCCTGTCTGTAACTCCAAGATCTGACACCCTCACACCAACACACATAAATTAAAATTAAATAAAAAATATTTTTTAAAAATAAATAAAATAAAATAAAAGCTGGCACAAAACAATTTCTTAGGTTGACATTAAAAGTTAAATGGATGGCCAGGCGTGGTGGCGCACGCCTTTAATCCCAGCACTCGGGAGGCAGAGGTAGGTGGGTCGCTGTGAGTTCGAGGCCAGCCTGGTCTACAAAGTGAGTCCAGGGCAGCCAAGGCTACACAGAGAAACCCTGTCTCAAAAAAGAAAAAAAGTAACTCAACTAAATTTTATTTGTAGCATTCCTTTGTGACAAAATTTAGAACCATGTTATCAGAAACATCTTTTCACAAACAGAACATAAGGTACGCCTGACCTCTTATCATATGATCTGAGTCTACAAAATGGTGCTTCTATAGAGGAAGAGAAAGGATGACTTCCTGTCATGTGATCCGAATGCACTGTAATGATGCTCCCACTGCAGGGGACAGCAGATTGCCAAAGCACACTCAAGGTCAGCTGCTTGTCTTCCAGAGGTAACCGGAGCCCTCCCAAGCAGGAAGCGCTTTCACGGGAATGACTTCTTTCCTCCACGTCTGCAGAGGAAGCCTCTGTGGTCCTCTGGCAGCTCTGCCTGCATCATGGAGCTCCTGGCCTCTCCTGGATCTCTTGTCTCTCTCCCAGATGCAGATGAAGTGTTTCCTGCAATCATCACTGTACATAGACAGTGATGTCCCACTCTATAGTCAAATAACTGTCTGTATGAGACATAAACTAATGGGTAACATTGGGTACCCAACCCTAATGGGTCAGCTTAGAAGAAAGGAAAGGAAGGAAGGAAGAGAGGGAGGGAGGGAGGGAGGATGAACATGGATGGATGAATGGATGGGTGGAAGGAAGGAAGATAGATAGATAAGTAGGTAGATAGAAGACAGGAAGGAAGGAAGGAAGGAAGGAAGGAAGGAAGGAAGGAAGGAAGGTAGATAGAAGATAGGAAGGAAGGGAGGAAGGAAGGGAGGGAGGGGGGGGGGGGGGGGGGGGGGGATCGAGATAGGAGATTGTGGTTCACCATGTATGTGCTGGGAACTGAACCCTGCTCCTCCGCAAGAGCAGCAAGTGTTCTTACCCTCTGAGCCATCTCTCCAGACCCCCACTATCACGTTTTTTAAATAGTGCATTATTTAAAAGGGTCACCAAGACAATGCATTTTTATGCTAAATAAAATCAACATTTTTAAAAATGATCTACAACTGTAGGAATTCCCTGGCCACTGCCTGGAGAAGATAGAGACTAGGCACATACATGCTGACCACTCAGTGCACACTCAAGAAGCAACACTCAGAAGAAAGAGAATGTCTGGACTCAACCAGCACAGGAAGTGCAAAGCTGTGCAGGATGCTACGCTTTTATATGCTAAGCAGAAAAGGCTACTGACTTTGTGAGTGAAAACTAGAGCCCATGTGGGGTGAGGTGTAGGTAGCCTGTGTGCAGGAAGCTTGGCAGCCACCATGGTTGCCATCGGAGCGCGCTCTTTAAGAGGTGGGGCTCCGCAAGGTAGTCAGATCACTAGGGGTGCTCCTCTCAGAGGGTTTGATGCTGGTCTCACGGACTGAGTGAGCAGCTATGAAAGCACACCATTACAAAAGCGGGGGTGGAAGCCAGGCACAGCGGCGCACACCTGTAATCCCAGCACACAGAGAAGCAGAGGCCAGCGCATCTCTATGAGTTCCAGGCCAGCCTGGTCTACAGAATGAGTCCAGGACAGCCAAGGGCTACACAGAGAAACCCTGTCACAAACAAACAAAGAGCTGTTGAGGCCACCAGAAGAGCACAGCTGGCAGAGTCACCAAGCAGGACTCATGGGGACTCACAGAGACAGAAGTGGCAGTCACAGAGCCTGCGTGGTCTGCGCTAGGTCCTCTGTGCATATGCTATGGTTGTTGGCTCGGTGTTTCGGGGGAAACCCCTGATAGTGGCTCTCGCCTGCTTTGCGGACCCTTTGTGGGGTTGCCTCACCTGGCCTTGATGTGAACGTTTGTGACTAGCCTTATTGTACCTTGTTGTGCAGTGTTTGTTTGACGTCCCTGGGAAGCCTGCTTTTTTTCTGGGGGGAAGAGTAGAGTTGGGGAGGAGTAGATCTGGGGAAGAGCGGAGAAGGGGCTAGGACGAGTGCAGGGAGAAGAAGCTGCGGTTTGGATGTATTATATGAGAAAATAATAAATAAAAATTAAAATAAAGGAGTAAGCAGGCAGATCACTGTGAGTTCGAGGCCAGCCTGGTCTACAAAGTGAGTCCAGGACAGCCAAGGCTACGCAGAGAGACCCTGTCTTGAAAAACCAAAAAAAAAAAAAAAAAAAGGAAACCTGCCCTCAGTCCCCCTGGCTTCTTACCATGCTGTGCGCTCTCTTCTGCATGTCTCGACATGAGGCCCTACCACATCCATCATGAGACTCTACCACAGCCATCATGAGACTCTACCACAGGCAACATGAGGCCTTACCACAGCCATCATGAGACTCTACCACAGGCAACATGAGGCCCTACCACAGCCATCATGAGGCCTTACCACAGCCATCATGAAGCCTTACCACAGCCATCATGAGGCCCTACCACAGCCGACATGAGACTCTACCACAGGCGACATGAGGCCCTACCACAGCCATCATGAGGCCTTACCACAGCCGACATGAGACTCTACCACGGGTGACATGAGGCCCTACCACAGCCATCATGAAGCCTTACCACAGCCATCATGAGGCCCTACCACAGCCGAACAGCAGCCAGCACCATGCTCCACCATGAGCAAAGTAAACCTTGGGCTTTACAAATTACAACTACCTCTAGTTCACTCGACACTGGATAAAGGACTAAGACGGCACCAGGCCGTGAGAACGTTAAGCGTCTGTGCTGTAGGTCTACTCTCCACAGCCACCATGCAGGGGAGGAACGGCCCTGACTCCCCCAGTAAGCCTGCACCACTGTTTCCTTCTCCGTCTGCACCTGATCCTGTGCACTGACGTGAAACGGGTCCAATGAGCAGATTTAGGTAAGAAAACCCAGGTATATTCTGTACAAAAGACTTTGCGCACAGTCCTGCAAGATAGCTGATTTTCTTTGTTTTGTACTTTTACTGCATTGTATTTAAAGAAAAAACAAACAAATGATCATCCCAATTTTTCAAACAGTATAAGGTTTCATATAGCTAAAAATATTAAAACAAGATGAAAATTTAACAGCCAATAAACCAGTTTTATTATGCAAAACTGCACCCAAGTGTGGCCGCCTTGAGAGAACACAGCACTCACTTTGAACATGGAAAATTCTAAGCACTTACTGCTGGTTTGGTGGGGAGTGCTGGGGGCAGGGGGAAGTCCCCATGTATAATGTCAAAGGAAAATGGTTTATTACACAGAAAAATATCTATTTCAGGTACTCTGGTCCCTGTAAGAGGATCTTCTGCAAGGCCAGCTTCTTGCACGGAGCTGTTACATCGGGTGAGCCAGGGAGCGGGCTGTGGGATTCTGCTTCTCCGTGGTCAGTAAATGAAAGGCGGCTCTCACCTGCGGCTCTGTTTACACACGCGTGGCTGTTGAGATGAGTGAGTGACACACAGAGTGTTCCTCGGACGAGCAGTCAGAACCAGCACTGGAGGAATAGGAACTGACCGTCCAAGCAACAGGACGCGTAAAGCTTCCCGCCACGGCCCTCTCTTCTGGCTCGCTAGCTGTTATTGCGCTGTATTTCCTGCACACCTCTTACTAGGAAGGAGGCGGGAAATTCTTTAATCCATGTTCGTCTCCAGACACTTCTGGTAAAACATGTGCCAGGGCCACAGTGAAAAGACTGAAGATTACAAAAAGGTTTCCAGTCTAAAAGGCTTTATCCCTAAGGACCATTTGAAATCACATGACATGAGTAAACTTAAAGGGACACACATCTTCAGTTCAATAATTTTACACCCACATACCTATTCTGAAGAGACAGTATCACATATGTAAAATGTATGTACAATGATATTCTACACCACGACCCATAATGATGAAAGGGTGATGTTTGGGATAAGTGTTTATTTACTAAGTAAACACATATGTACTGATGGAATGCGTGCGTGCGTGCGTGCATGTATGCATATGTGCGTGCCAATAAGAGATTTAGCCAAGCTGCTGCAACAGTGACAGCCTCTACAGACCCTGATTCAGAAAGACTCCCAGGGCTTGTAAGTGCAGAGAATCAAAGAGCCTCACCTGCGCTGCTGCCCCACACCTGTCCCTCGCCTTCCTCAGGGAATGTGTAGAACCTCTCCACAGAGGCATGAAGAACTGGAAGGCCCTGCCCGCAGGAGAGGAAGGGAGAGATGACACCGGGTCCCCAGAGCTTCAGCAGTACCAAGTGCAGGCTTATCTATTCCAGAAATTAACTCTACGCCAAAAAGCTAAACAGAAGTGAGCGTGGTGGTGGCACGCACCTTTAATCCCAGCCCTCAGGGAGGCAGAGGCAGGTGGATCTCTATAAATTAAAGGCCAGCCTTGTCTATATAGCAAACTTCAGGATAACCAGGGCTAGACAGAGAGACCCTGTCCTCCACCAGGGACTGCCGGGCCAGCTGCCCAACCCTTCAGTCTCTTGAGGCTGAGAAGTTGTGATGAGGCCATCGCCCCTTCCCACCTCTCACTGGTAGCTGGTTCCTCTGTGAGGGCATTCTTAAGGAGGAGGCAGTGTCTGGTTCCAGACGCCACTGGGAGTCCAGCTAAAACCAGGAGTGAATGACCTGACACGAGACAGGAAAGTAACATGACAGCAAGCAGTTTGGAAAGACAGATCAGAATTCAAGGCCCCATGAAGATGTTGGCTTCTGTTACTTTGTTTGTTTTTGTTTTTGTGTTTTTGTTTGTTTGTTTTTTCATTTCTAGTATCTTCTAGGCTGGAGTGAAAAGTCAACCCAAACATAGAACTACAAACCTGATGCAAACAGAAAAAATTCCACGCACAGACCTTTATTTCTGGTTCAGGCACCGGGAATGGGGGCCCCTTCACTAAGCAGTGGGCGAAGGAAGTCCCACTGTGCACTTTCTCATAGCTTGTCCTGCTAAGCACAACAGCCTGGAGGGGACAGGTCCTCTGACAGGAGAAGAACAGGGACACACCCCAGGACTCTCGTCCTCTTGTCTCCGGTTCCCAACTGGCCTCAGGAAAAGGAAAGCCGAAGCGAGGTGCAAAACTCCAGGATTTCCAGGCAAAGGAGCCGCGAGGGGAAACCCTGGACCAGGAGAGTTGAGAAACGATGGGAAGAGGAACTCAGCAAAGCTATAAACTCCGGTACTCACGGTCACCTAAAGAGTACATCAGAGGTTTGCTCAGGCTGCGCCCAGAGTGCACTGCTGCCAGATCTGACCCTGGCAGACACAAACGATAAGGAAGATGCCACAGAGGCTGAGCGGTGCCTGCTCTAGCCCATGGAAACAAGAGGCCACTGACGCCTAACTGGATTGGTGCCCAGAGAAATACAAGGAAGAAACCGTCCACGTGCTCCACGCTGTGAAACGTGGCCTTCTGGGTCCCACGTGGCCAGCGCACTCGTGGACTCAGAGCAGCTCTGGATCTCTGCACACAAGGGGTGCAGGCCCACAACATTCCAGCCCCACCTCTCCCCAGGGATTTAAGTAGTTAATGGTCACTGGAGAGGGAGGGTGACACATTGGTGACTTTCCCTTGCTTCAATATGTGACAGTCCCTCCACCCACCCATGCACTCAGGAGATCACATGAAAACCAAACTGTAGAGGAATGTTAGTTCACAACATGGCTGCGCTGGCAGGAGATCACATCCAAAGACCTTCTAGGTCTGTGTGATCCAGCTGGAATACAAACACATCTTTAATCCAGGAGACAGAAGCAAGAAGATCTGAGTTCAAGGCCAGCCTGGTATAGAGCAAGTATCAGGTAAAGAAAAGCTCAGGTCCAGGTGTGGTGGTGCATGCCTTTAATCCCAAACAATGGAGGTAAAGTTAGTTTGTAGAAGGAAGTACCCATGTTAGAAAGTGACGTCTAATTGAGTGGCAGAAAAGGTGACAAATCAGAGAAGATTTGGCAGAATAGGACATGCCCAACTCTCAGGAGAAGAGAGAGGAAAGGGAAGCTACTTAGGCAGTTTTACAGAGAAGAGGCAGTTTTACCAGGACAGTAATAGAGAGATGGGTTGCAGAGAGACAAGTCAGGTGAAGACGGAGCCAGAGAATGAGGAGGAGCCAGAAGATTAGAGCAGATTGCTGAGTTAGTTTGAGGCCAAGCAGAGCAATTCAGGGGCCAAGAGAGAAGCCAGATTAAATATGTCAGCTGGGGGAGGAGCTAGAGCCAGAACAGCTGAGTTGAACCAGCAGACCAGAGCTCAGAAAGAACAAGTAAGGGTGAGCTCACTAAGCAGTAAGTCTCAGAGGCTGAAAACGTTCTAGGCCTACGTTAGATTGTATGGAGGTTAGAAGCTTCCAGGGCCAGGCCTAGGTTAGCAGAAGGAGGCAGTAAGTCTCCCAGACAACAACTGAGCCAGGAGAGTAAAAGTTACTTTTACACAAAACAGATATCAAAATAGGAAGGAGAGTTGCTGAGAAGGGATTCCCAGAGGAGTGTAACGGATGAGAGAGGTAATGGGGGCTAAGGGGATCCAGACGCATTATATACATGTATGAGATTGTCAAGGAATAAAAGGTCATTTTTAAAAACATTTTTAAAAGGCTAAGGGGCCAGTGAGAATGCTTAGTGGATAAAGGTGCTTGCTGCCAATCCTGCTGATCTGAGAGATCCCGCACAGGTGGGAGGAGACAGCCTCTCCTCCTGCGAGTTGTTATCTGGTTAACACATATGCCAACACACACACACACACACACACACACACACACACACACACACACACACACACACACTCACTCACAGAGAGAGAGAGAGAGAGGGAAGGAGGGAGAGAGAGAGGGAGAGAAATTTACAAAATTAAAACTATGTATATATGTACGCACATGAATCGGAGACGATGGAAGAGTAAATGACCTGGAAGAAGTTATCCCAGTTGAGCGGCAGGGGAAAGGCTTTTAGAAGGCACAGAGGCAAGCTTGGTGACACACGTCTGTAATCCCAGCTCTTGGGAGAGAGAGACAGGAGGATCACCACAGGCAGAGGCCAGCCAGTACTACACAGAGAGATTCAAGAAACAAACAAGAAAAGGAAAAAACAGGGGGCCGGGGTACAGCAGAACAGAACGTGTCTAGCATACACAAAGCCCCAGTTCCACCCCTAATACAGACATACCCTCAAAACCCTGACCCTGACCCTGTCCTGTCACGGCGCAACACTAAAGGCCTTACCCTGACTACCTTGGTTACAGCATCTGTTCACCATGGCCGACAGCAGGACAGGGACTCAAAGCAGACGTCTCAGAGGTGGGAACGGATGCAGAAGCCATGAAGGAGTGCTGTTAACCAGCTTGTTCCCTTATGAACTCCAGGACCGGCTGCCCAGGGCTGGGTTCTCCCACATCCATCACTGAGAGGATGTACTGCTGGCTTGCTGAAAGGCCGACCTGGTGGGCACATTTTCCCAGTTGTGGCTCCTTCTTCCCACGTGACTATAGCCTGTGTCAAGTTGACATTAAAACCAGGCACCAGTGGCTGGAGAGATAGATGGCTCGCTGACTGCTCTTCCCACAGTCCTGGGTTCAATTCCCAGCACCCACAGGTGGCTCACAACTCTGTCACTCCAGCTCCAGAGGACCTAACTCTCTTCTGCCTCTGCATGCACAGTGTGCACACAGTACAGAGACATTCATGCAAACAAGACACTCACACACATCAAATAAAATAAACAAAATCTTTAAAAAAAAAAAACACCTAAGCAGTATGGTCGACCAGTTGTTAACCTGACACATATACTACTGTTGAGCCATGACCTTCCTTCCTTATCCACTCCCAAGCTTGTATTAATATTAATATCGCAATATAAAACATTCCAACTTTTAAAATTCTCACAACCTTTAAAAGTTCATGCACTTTAAAAGTTTATTTTCTAAGCTGGACAGTGGGTGGCACATGACTCTAGTCCCAGCACTCAGGAGGCAGAGACCGGTGGATCGCAGAATTCAAGGACAGCCTGGTTTAAGGAGCAAGTTCCAGAACAGTTGGGGCTACCCAGAGAAACCCTGTCTTGTAAAAAAACAAAAACAAAAACAAAACAAAACAAAAACACACACAACAACAACAACACTAAATAAATAAATAAGTTCAGTGTCTTTAAAATATTCACAATCTCTTTCAAAGTTCAAATTGTCTCAAAAGCTCCA
>OU015748.1:123702579-123729119 GCA_907169655.1 Acomys percivali | reverse complement strand
CTGGGGCGGGGTGGGCTGCTGGGGCGGGGTGGGCTGCTGGGGCGGGGGGGGCTGCTGGGGCGGGGTGGGTTGATACACAACTTTTCCTCAGTAGTTTAGCTGCCTCCAAGTTGCCCATGCTCCTGTAAGTAACCCCAGTTAAAATTACTGGTTCACCAAATTGAGAGGAATCTGTTCCTCTGAGCTGTTGCTGCTCTCTGTGTGAATAAAAAAATAGACTCCCCAGGAACAGTCAGGAGGCACATGTCATTTACAAATGAACACAGTTTCGTTTCTTTTTGAATGTTGCTATTATTTATTTAATATAAGCATTAAATATGTATGCGTACAGGTGTTTGTGGTGTTTGCATGAGGATGGGCGCAGATATTTGAACACTTGGTCCCCAGCTGATGCAACTGTTTTTGACAAGGTGTGGCCTCGTCAGAGAGGCCTGTCACTGGGGGTGGGCTTTGGGGTATTGGAAGCCCATGCTCTCAGCAGTCGGCTTCTCTCCTGGAAGACAAGAATGTGAGCTCTCAGTTGCTGCTCCAGGGCCATGCCTGGCTGCTACCATGCTGCCCTGCTGCCCTGCTGCCCTGCTGCCCTGCTGCCATGCTGCCATGCTGCCCTGCTGCCATGCTGCCATGCTGCCATGCTGCCCTGCTCCTCATCACGGTGACCATGGACTCAGCCTCTGGAACCGTATGTCCCAATAAACTCTTCTAGAAGCTGCCTTGGTCATAGTGTCTCTCCACGGCAACAGAAGAATAGTTAGGACAGTATTGTCCCTGCATGTATGTCTGTGCACCGTGTGGCTGCCTGGTACCTACAGAAGAAGGCATGGGATTTCGTGAAACTGGAGTTCTCGGTGTTTGTGAACAACCATGTGGGCACTAGGGAAGGAAACTGAACCTTCTAGAAGAGTAGCAAATGTTCTTACCTGCTGAGCCATCTCTCCCTCCAGATTTGGTTTCTTTCCCAAACCAGTTATAGTCCATTTCTTTTTCTTGTCTTATTGCACCAGCTATATCTTTTCATATGATGGTAATTATTAGAAATTATATGAGCAGATGTCATTGCCTTGTTGCCCATCTTAAAATGGGAGAACACTCAAACTCTCGTCATGAAATACGATGCTGGCTGTAGGTTTTTCTATTCCTATTTCTTTCGCTAAGCCTTTTCATCAAAACTGAATGCTGATTTCTGCACATAGGCTTTTCTTTTTAATTTATTATTTTTTCCAGACAGGGTTTCTGTGTGTAGCCTTGGCTGTCCTGAACTCACTTTGTAGACCAGGCTGGCCTCGAACTCACAGAAATCCACCTGCCTCTGCCTCCTGAGTGCTGGGATTACAGGCGTGTGTCACCATGCCTGACTTTAATTTATTAATACAGTGAATTACACTGACTTCCAAATATAAATGAAACTCAAATTTCCAAGACCATGTCTTGCTCATAGCATCATTCTGGTTGTCTGTTGTTGGCTTTGACTTGCTAACGTTTTGTTATTGAGTATGTCTGTGGTGTCACACTAGCCGACTAGAGTGGGAAGCACGCCTTCATCTTCTTTGTTTCTGGAATACTTTGAATAGAATTTATATTATTTCTTCCATAAATGTCTGGTATAATTTTCCAGTAAAACTATTTGGAGTTCTCATTCAGAGAAAAAAATTATTAAGTAATTTATTTAATAAATACAGAGATGTTTGAGATTTAATTTTCTTTTTTTCTTAAGTAAAGTGTGGCAGTTTGAGTGAGAACAGCCTCCCTAGGCTCATATGTTTGAATGCCTGGTCCCCAGTTCATGGAACTATGTGGGAAGGATTAGGACTCGAGGCCACGTTAGAGGAGGTGTGTCACTGGGGGGGGGGAGACTTAGGGTTTTAAATGCCTCCCTTTCCAATCAGCACCCCCCTCTTCCTCCTTCAGCACTGTGGCCGTTTTCTCATCATGTGTGCTCTCGGCTGTTTCTCCAGCACCTGCCTGTCTGCTGCCATGATGCCATGAACTGACCTAACGCCCCGAAATGGCCACAGTGAACTCTCTTCTTCTATAAGTTGCCCTGGCTGTGATGCCTCTTCACAGCGATAGAAGGATCGTTAAGACGTGAGACACAGGCACTGGCCTCCTCATCTGGGTCGTTAAATTTATGAGCATGAAATTGTTTGTAACGCTTTCTTATATCCCCTTACTATCTATAGAATTTGTGGTGATGTTGCCTCTCATTCCTGATTTATTGGTCACTCATAGTCTCTGTCTGTCTGTCTGTCTGTCTGTCTGTCTGTCTCTCTCTCTCTCTCTCTGTCTCTCTTTCTCTCTGTCTCTGTCTTTCTCTCTCTCTCTCTGATAAACACTTTTCTGGTTGTTTGTTTGTTTGTTTTATGGTCACTGATTCCCACCCTGGCTTTGGCCTTATTTTCTTGCTTCTGCTTCTTTAGAATTTCATTTGCTCAACCTCCACTTCCCTCAGTGTCTTAAGTCCGAGGTCACTGCCCTCAGTCCATTCCTTTCTACGCTTTGTACGCTACGGATTCTTCTCTCTGTGCGCTGAGTTGCTGCAAATTTCGGTATGTTGGCGTTTCATCTAGTTTTCAAATATTCAGGGAGTTTCCAGATATATTTCTGTTGTTAGTTCCTAATTTCGTTGCACTGTTGCCCGTGAACATGACTGGTATGATTTCAAAGCCTTCGTGTCTTTTTTTTTTTTTTTTTTTTTTGAGACTTATTTCATGCTTCAGGAGATAATCCATCTAAGTAAATGTCCCACAAGTATTTGAGAAGAGTGTATCCTTTGCCATTGCAAATACTGAGCAAACATTAATTAGGTCAAAGCAAAGTGAAGTGTCACTGTAATATTCTGGGTCCTTACTGATTGCCCTTCACTAGTTCCATTGTTTATTGAGAAATGTGTGCTGGGATATCTGAGTGTGGTTGTGGCATGGCGTTTCTACGGTATTCTTTTGACTTAGCCTTTTCATGACACTATATTTAAGATGGACTTTGCACTAATCAACAGAATAAAGAGAAAACTAATAGAATGGGAGAAAAGATTTGCAAAAATAGTCATCCAACAAGTGGCCAAAACGTAGAAGGAACTCAAAGCGTTCTACATCAGGAAATGACTGACACAATTGCGATGCGAGCAAAGGGCCTCAAGGAGCCTTTTGGTTGTTGTGTTGTTGTTTCAGGGGGTAATTGTTTTTCAAAACAGGGTCTCTCTGTGTGGCCCTGGCCGTTCTTGAACTCACTCTGTAGACCAGGCTGGCCTCGTATTCAGAGATCCACCTGCCTCTGCCTTCTGAGTGCTGGGATTAAAGGCGTGTGCGCCACCACTGTTCTCTAAATAAACATTTTACAAAAGAATATAAACAAAGGCCAAAAGAGATATAGGACAGTATTTACCATCACTGATCAGGAAAATGCAAATTAAACCACGATGACCTGTCACCTCACACCAATTAGAATGATTATTATAAAAAAAATTTTTTGAATAGACTTTGACAAGCAAACCCTGATATACTGTTGGTAGGGATGTAAATTTATACAACTGTGATGGAAAATGGTATGAAGGTTGCTCGAAAAGTCAAAATCTAAACAGAAATACCATAAGATCCAGCAAAAGCCAGCAGTGAGTATTTGATCAGTGAAGAGGCAGTAAGACACCTGAGTCGAGAAAAGCACTTGCTGCCAAGCCTGACTGACGATCAGAGTTCAATTCCCAGGACCTGCAAGTGCAAGAAAAGAACTGAGTCCTAAAAGTTGTCCTCTGATCTCTGTACCCATACAAGCGCTGCCCTCCCCACAATGAATGAATGAATGAACGAACAAATAAACAAAAGAATGAATGAAATAGAACCAATGGAAACAAAAGAGATACATCAAATAGACACTTGTAATCCTGTGTTCCAAGTATCATTATTCATAGCAGCCAAGCTATGTAATCAGCCCAAATGCCCATCAGCCGATGCCTGGATAAAGGAAATGCTGTGTAGTCACTCGGTGGAATGTTATCAGGAAAGAGATCCTTTCCATGATGATTCTGGGATGAATGTGAAAGACGTTAGGGAGATAAACTAAACTCAGAAAGACAAACATTGCTTAGTGGCATCTGATAAAGTTGAGCTCATGCAAACAGAAAGTTAAATGGTGCTGGTTAGAGACAGGAGTGAGGGGTTTAAGGGTTGTTAGTCAAAGGATACAAAGTATGTTAGAATTGGTTCAAGAGACCTAACACATCATGGCAACCATTATTAATAATGAAACATTATACACTTGAAGACTGCTAGATGCTAAATACTCTTGCCACAAAAAATGAGGAATACATATGTTAATTGCCTAGATCTAACCATTTCACATTATATACATATTTCAGAGTATAATATTGTATACTATAGGCATACAGAAAATATAAAATATGAAGTGTATTTACGCCAACTTTTAAATCCCCCCCAAAAAAACATTAAGCTTCTTGTAAGCAATATATACTTGAGCCTTACGTAGTCCACAATTTAACAATTTCTAGTTTTCAGGTGGATAGGTAGACAAGTTACATGTCAGTACTAACATTTTCAAGTGGATGGGCAAGCAAGTTATATTTCATTATTAATATGATTGGGATTACATTTAAAATTGAGCTATTTTCTATTTGTTCCCACTGGTCCTGTTTTTCTCTTTATCTGCATTATTTCAAATAATTGGAGTACATTTTATTATTCCCTTTCACCCATGTTGTTAACTATAAACTCCTGGGTTTGCAATAATTTGGCTACTAAATTAAAGTGACTCTTTGGACTTGTGTTTCATGTGCAGTTGACTTTTTGTGTCTAATCACTGGATGGATGGATGAATGGATGGATGGATGGGTGGATGGATGGATGGATGGGTAGATGGATAGATGGGTGGATGGATGGATGGGTGGATGGGTAGATGGATGGATGGGTGGATGGGTGGATGGATGGGTGGATAGGTGGATGGATGGATGGATAGATGGATGGATGGGTGGATGGATGGATGGATGGATGGATGGGTGGATGGATGGGTGGATGGATGGGTGGATGGGTGGATGAGTGGCTGAATGGGTGGCTGGATGGATGGGTGGATGGATGGATGGATGGATGGATAGATGGATGGATGGGTGGATGGATGGATGGGTGGATGGATGGATGGGTGGATGGATGGATGGATGGGTGGATGGGTGGGTGGATGTGTGAATGGGTGGATGGATGGATGGGTAGATGGATGGATGGATGGATGGATGGATGGATAGGTGGGTGGATGGGTGAATGGATGGATGGATGGGTGGATGGGTAGATGGATAGATGGGTGGATGGATGGATGGATGGGTGGGTGGATGGATGAATGGATGGATGGGTGGATGAATGGATGGATGGATGGGTGGATGGATGGATGGGTGGATGGATGAATGGATGGATGGGTGGATGGATGGACGGACAATGGATTCTTCTATTGCATGGGCGAACACTGAATATCTGCTTGACATGCTTCAACAATAACTAAGGCATGGCAATTGTAAACAGGACCAGAAGCAGTGTAATTTATAAGACATCCTGTATGTAAACAAGTTAGAATTGTGGTCAGTTTGAAATTTTAAATGCATGATAAGCTCTTAATGAATAATTCCATTTCAGAGCAGTTCTGAGCCCATCAAGTAAACACCATGAACAAAGCTCACAGCCCCTAACTGGAAGATAACAGTTTGGACAGCAAGTTGTCCTTTAAAGTAAATGGTGGCACAGGCGGCAGAGCGGTGTTGTAGTGGTAGGGATGTAGGGAAACATGCGTTGAGTCCAAATAATGGCCACTGGGAAGACATCCATCCTCATCCCCCCAAAAGACAAGTTGCATTTAACATTTGGCTAAATAAATAGTATAATAGTTAAAACATGCATTGTCCTTTTTACTAAATCTGTGCTCTTGAGAACCAAGTTTTTTGGAGTGATTGGTAGGCACCTCTCTAGCAGTGAATGGGGGGGGGGGGGCAGCCTTCTAAATCCTTTCTCCAACATTTAACAAGTATGGAATCTGCACTCTGTGGGCCTACATAGGTCCTGGCGATAGAACTGTTACCTTTAGGTTTCAGGCTGCGAAACATACAGGCTTCTCAAACTACAAGAACGTTTGCTGACTCGGTGGATGATCTTCTGAGCGTCAGACCTGTCAAGGGTCTCCTCTCACAGATAAGCTCTCTGAGGGTAAAACTGGCTAAGAAGCAAGTTTCTCCTTAGCAAGATGGAGAAGGGTGTAAGCTTAGCCAGTGCTGCTCCAGAGGAGGTGAGCAGGAATGGAGGTGACAGCCTACAGAACAAGCGGCCCCCTCCCGCACGGGAGGACACCTGGAACGTTTGCCTGAGAAAAAGCTGGAAGAGCAGCTGTCTGAAGATTTTAGACTCAAAGACCCCTCTGAAGAATCTGATGAAAATCACAGATTTCCCTTTCCAGAAAAATACCCACTCCATGCCTGTATGCCTGTGTGTACTCGCACACGGACACACAAACACGCAGTTCTGAATGGATTTTAGGGCACACCCTTGAACTCCAGGTTAGCCGCTGCTGGTCCATCCAGACGCCGTACGTGCACAGTGTGACTAGGCACCGTCGGTCTCAGATCATCTCTGAGTCTGCAGATCTGTACCTGGCCTCACAACCACCTTTAAAGGCCACGCACAGATGCCTAAACATCCAGCCGGAGGACTGCCTTCCTTCTCGGGCTCCTCCGCCTCGACTATCCTCATCTCAGACATTGCTGCTTCCTCCAAACTTACTGTTCTCTTCCACAGAGACAGATCTTAACGCCCCAGCTCTGCATGGTGCCTGCAGACTCCAGTCTGAAGATTTTATCTCCGAGATTCCTCCTTGTCTCCTCCCGCAAAGGCAGTGGGGAAGATACCGCTCGCTCTCCATTGCGACCCGTGTGAATTCCCATGGTGCCTCCTGTGCTAGCTGGAAGGCTTTTACTCTGTCTATCCTAGTTTTGGTGGTTGCTTTGCAGAAAACCTTTCCCAGGCTGCCAGGATAGCTCAGTTGGCGAGGTGCCTGCTGCCAAGCCTGACCCCCTGAGTTGATCCCCCCCCAGACCTACACAGTGCAAGGAAAGAATCAACTCCTACAAATTATCCTCTGACCTCCACCTGCCCACTGTGCATGTGCCGCAGACACACACACACACACACACACACACACACACGTGCATACATGCCTGGACACATGCACACACAAACACAGGCATGCAGGCATGCTCATACACACTATATAAATTTTTTAAAAATACATTTTAAATTTCTTTAAATTACCAACTTACTTGCCTCTGTAAGAACATGCCTCCTGCCTGAAGCCCAGCATGGAGACCCCACTCGTGGTCCTGTGGCGCTTTTGCTGTAGGCTCCACCCTCCGATGGGCGCAGCTGAGGGACAATGTTTGCTATGATCACACATGTGGGCTATAGAGACAGGCATAATGGATTCAAAGCTACACTTTGCCACAGCCTTTTAATCTTGCTCAGTTATATAACTACCAAGCTTTGGTTTCCTTGTCTCTAAAATGGAGAAAAATGTCAGTTCTTGTCTCATGGTGGTTTGACAGGACCACATTGGTCTGTGCACATCAGCACTTTGTATGCCTTAATACCCAAGGTCCTTAATTCCTAATGGCCCGCTTTCCACTGCCATCGCCCTAATTAGCTCTCAACACTACTACTGTGACAAGAGATTTTTTTTTTTTTTTTTTTTTACCAGAGTACTGTTAATTCTTCCTTCTATCATAAGGCCCTAGAGAGGGCGGAACATGTTTGTCTGTCCTGGTGCCTTTGGATTTAGCTATGTGACTTATTTCAGTGAGCATTGGCCGGAATGGTAACAGCAAAGGCTTCACAAGCACCACCACACCAGAGGACTTAGTCTCTGGCTCAGAGGTCAGCTCTGAGAACAGCGTGCCCTGCTTAGTCCCTGACAGAACTCTGTGCAGGTCATGGAAGAGCCCAGAAGCTGCCTCGCAACCAGGCCGGACCCAGCCTGCTCAGCCAGCTTGGTTCACTATTGAGGAAAAGCCTGAAGTGAAAAACACATCGTCATGCAGTATTTAACGCAGTCACAGTTGACTGATGCAGCCACTTTTTAGGCAGCCTCTCCACCACTCAGTGCTCCCTGTCCCTGCCCATCTCCATGCTATCCTACTTGTCTTTCTGAAATTATTATTATTATTATTATTATTATTATTATTATTATTATTATTATTATCATCATCATTGTCATTATTAGTATTATTACCATCATCTTCGTCTTCATTATTATTGTTGTTGTTGTTATTATTATTATTATTATTATTATTATTATTATTATTATTATTATTAAGCTGTTGCTGTGATTTGTAAGTAAAGTTATCACTTGATTTCAAGTTAAGGAAGCAACTTAGTTGTAAGGACACAGCAGCTTATTAAGTTGTTGGGGCCTAATTAGCCAATGACGGCATCGTTCCCAGGGATATGATGAAAAAGTCGCCAAAACAGTAAGGGTTCAGTAAACAGAGAAGGTTCGGGAGCGTCTGTCTCAGGGTTTGTCACGCTCGCAAGCATTCTCCACAGTGGTCCACTCCTGGCATGCCCAGGACCATGTAGAAAAACTCAGGTTTACGCTTTGAAAGGGTGAGCTGAGACCCAGTCTCCCTCGGGACGGCTGGCGTTCTCAGGTGAGGGGTGGGGCCGGGTTGCGGACATCTCGGCCCAGCACCTGCATCCCAGGGACGCCTGCATCTCTGTCTGTCAGCATTCTGTGTATAGTGAAGCTCATCAAATAATAAAAACCTTTGCCCATTTGTGGGAAATGCCTCCAAGAGAAAGCCCTGGACTGCTGCCTTTCTCCCAGACCTCTCAGTGGAGCTGTCAGCAAATCCCAGACTTTAAACTCGTCCCCAGCTCCCCTCCCCACAAGTGGCCAGCGTGTTCACCTGACTTGCCTCAAAGGCTTCTTGGTTAATGTCTTCGCCCGGGCCCTCTCGTCAGTCTTCTCTTCCCTCGGCATGCACAGGGATCCTCTCGAATGTAGGTCAGACCAAGCTATTCTACTTAAAAAGCAGAAAGTCAAAGTCTTTGTGGAGAGTGAGAGAGGTCGAGTGTAACTTTTCTCACTGCGCATGCCCACTGCGCATGTCCTCGCACAGGGCCAACATGGTCCAGTCTCCAGGCCTTTGCGCCTCAGGTCAGGATGCTTTTTCCAGAGCGTCCTCCACAGGGAGCTCCCGCATGCTCTTCGAACTTCACTGCTTGCGCCACTCTTCAGTGAAACCTTCCTTGAACACGCTGTTGTCTGTTTTCTGCACTGGATGTGCATCGCATGATCAAACAAAACTTTAATAAAGGGGGAAGAGGGAAGCGGGAAGCTTGCAGACGCTAACACCGCCGACGGAAGCTAAGAGGTCTAAGGAAACACAGTTCCTGTAGTAAAATGGAAGCTTGGGATCCTTTAAAGAGAGATGTCACGGCTGCTTGCGGCAGAGCTCTGTGTAGGATGAGCTACCGGCTAGGTACAAGTGTGAAAAGGAATTTGTTAAACTGTTTTGGCAAGAATCCTAGCCAGTTTAAAAAATACGCTTATCGAGTGAGATAGATTATTAAGAGTCTCAAAGAGTCGCCTGAAATTTTACTCTAAGAGGAAAAGTATACGCCAGAATAGTGTATGCTCAAGGCAAAGCCAACTGCAGTGACAGAGAAACACTGTAATCTCATATTTCATATGTGCTAGTTAGTTCTTCGTCAACTTGACACAAACACAAGCTAAACTCATCTGTGAGGGGGAAATCTCAGTTGGGAGAATGCCTCCGCCTGTCATCTTGCCTGTAGGCGAGTCTGTGGGGCATTTTCTGATTATTGACTGCTATGGAAGGGCCCAGCCTGCTCCTATATTGTATAAAAAGCATGCTGGAGGCGAGCCGTGGTGGCACACGCCTTTAAGCCCAGCACTCGGGAGGCAGAGGCGGGCACAACGCTGTGAGTTCGAGGCCAGCCTGGTCTACAATGTGAGTCCAGGACAGCCAAGGCTACACAGAGGAACCCTGTCTCGAAAAACCAAGAGAAAAAAAAAAAAGGCAAATTGATCAAGCCATCCATGGAGAACAAGCCAATTCCTCCAGGTTCCTGCCTTGACTTCCTGCTCTGACTTCCCTTGTTCAGGAAAAGCCACACACTGACCGCTCGAACTCTCTAGACTCAGATTGATGGAGGTTTATGCAAGGTGGAACAAAAACTGAGCGGTCAGGTCAGGGATCTAATCTGGGTTCGAGAGCCAGACTCTGACACTAGTCTGTTTCTAAGGCAGGCCTTTATATGAAAAACTGCAACCAGGTGAGCAGGTGTAGGAAGCGAGGGGGCGGGGCGGGACCAGGGGTACTGCAGCATTCGGGGGCAGAGGGACAGGTGCAGGGCGGTGTGTCTGTCTGGAGAGACAATTTTTTGTTTTGTTTGCTTTGTTTTTTGTTTTTCGAGACAGGGTTTCCCCGTATTCCAGTCCTGGCCTCTCTTTGTAGACCAGGCTGGCCTCGAGCTCACAGATCCGCCTGCCTCTGCCTCCTGAGTGCTGGGATTAAAGGCATGTGCCACCACCGCCCTGCCAGGGAGACACTTTTAACAAAGACCTTTAAAAATGGATCTGGATGAAAGACCAGAGGGAAACAGTATTCTGTTCTAACTTTTTTTTTTTTTCTGAATTGGGCACTTTATAAGCGTGTTCCAGTCTCACCTCTCCTCTATGATGTTCCGAGCTCTCCTGTAGAAATAACAGGCTTGAAGAGGTTAAGCAGATTGTCCATGGCTAACGAGCAATGACCTGGGAAAGGCACGTATAACTCCAAGCTGGGCATAGTGGCGCGCGCATGCTTTTAATCCCAGCACGTGGGAGGCAGAGGCAGGTGAGCCTGCGAACCTGAGGGGGAAATACATATATGTATGTATGTGTATATGTTGCCTCACTCCAAACGGACTCACAAAGCTGACAAGAATGGAAAGCTAGCATTTCAGGAACTTTGCAAGGATTTTGCTTAGCATAGTCTTATTAAGTAAATGATGCAAACTTAGATTTTAGCAAATTCTACTCAGATCATAAACAGTACCAAATTGTCACTTCCTGGCCACTGTTTCTGTCTTCGCTGCTCTGGCTGCTCTGTGGTTATTTACCTTCCTCGTGTCCATGTGTGTGTGTGTGTGTGTGTGTGTGTGTCTGTGTGTGTCTCTGTGTGTGTCTGTGTGTGTGTGTCCATGAGTGTGTCTCTGTGTGTGCATGTGTGTATGTGTCCATGTGTGTGTGTCTCTGTGTGTGCATGTGTGTGTCCATGTGTGTGTATGTGTGTGCCCGTGTGTGTATGTATATGTATGTGTGTATGTGTATGTATGTGTGTGTGTCTGTGTGTGTATCCATGTGTGTGTGTCTCTCTGTGTGTGCATGTGTGCATGTGTGTGTCCATGTGTGTATGTGTGTGTCCGTGTGTGTGTGCCCGTGTGTGTATGTATATGTATGTGTGTATATGTATGTATGTGTGTGTGTCTGTGTGTGTGTCCATGTGTGTAAGTGTGTGTCCGTGTGTGTGCCCGTGTGTGTATGTATATGTATGTGTGTATGTGTGTGTGTGTCCATGTGTGTGTGTGTGTGTCTGTGTGTGCATGTGTGCATGTGTGTCCATGTGTGTATGTGTGTGTCCGTGTGTATATGTGTGTGTGCCCGTGTGTGTATGTATATGTATGTGTGTATGTGTATGTATATGTGTGTGTGTGTGTGTGTGTGTGTGTGTGTGTAAAATGGTGTTACTATTCATCTCCTCCCACTTCCACCTTCACTCAGGTCCTACTGAGAGTTTGAGATTGGCCAGCGACACAGCCATCAGCGCTTGCTACGAAGCGAGGCTCGATCTATCATTCTGTCAGCTGTCTTGCAATCAGAAGGGAACAGGAAACATCACTAATGCAGGGTAAGTGGCAGTGGGTCACATCTGCGGCTGCTGCACTTGCACAACGTGGAAGCAGCGAGGAAACACGCTCCACAGCCTCTGTTCCCACACTGCCCTTTTTCATGAAAGCAGGTAAAATATCAGGCAGTCTCCATGTCAGAAGTGTAGGAACTTGCCGTTGGCACCTGTGGAGTGGTGAAGGGGCATAAAGCTCAGGGAGAAGCTTTAAAATGTTGTAAGAATCAGCTTTCCTCAGACAACTCTCTTATCTTAAGCTATTATACAGTATGTGTAAATCGCCTGTTGCGTACAGGTTCTGTGACACTGTTCCAGGGACGATGAACAAGCACCTTCTCTCCCCAGATAGGAGATGGATGGCAGGAAAGTGTGGGTGCTACTGCACCCCAGCTAGATATCAAAGACTTTTACTGGGGTTCCTTACAGGGATATGGGTGAGGGGCTACCTACAGGAGCGGAAGTGACTCAGAGACAGCTGCATCACCAAAGCCCATCCCGTGCACATATTTTTAGTATTTTTATTACACTTCTGTATTTAGTGTATGCGTGTGTGCCATTGCATGTGTGTGGAAGTCCAAGGACATCTTCCAACATGCGTACTCTGGAAACGGAACTCAGGTCCTCAGGGTTCAGAGCAACTGTTCTCCCTTAGACTGAGCCGTCTGTCCTTCAGGTCCTCACACACCTTATACCAGTAAGTAACAAGTATAATAAAATTGGATTATTATACTTATATTATTACACTTATAAAGTATGCTTAACCTATTAAATACAATTATACTTATATTATTGTGTTATATTAAATATACTATACTTAATATATTATATATACTTATTACATTACATTTAATATATTATATTTATAATAGTAAGTATAATAAGCAAAAATTATTCTCAGGAAAAGGTTTGAAGTAAAAATGACCACCTGGATCTTTGGAGAAAGGTCTGATATATGTGGGGTTTTTGGTAAACATTTGTCAGCACCCCACCAGTCTAAGCGATGGATCATGCTTTGCAGTGGGAAGCGAGTGACCCCATTTCTTCCTATCACTTTAGCCAGCACCAACCTCCAAAACGCACAGTCGGGTTGTGGCGTTTGACCCAGTCTTCAGTCTTCTAGGTTTTCCCCTTCAATACACTGATTCATCAATCCTAAGGTGCCAGGCTAACCAACAATTTATCAACACCAGGCGTTGCTTTGCATGTATGTATCAAACGTCTTGTATGTTTCCACACCATGTGTTGCTTTGCATGTATGTATCAAATGTCTTGTATGTTTCCGTGCATCGCTTTAGAAATTCAATAGTGACTTTGACACTAAATGAAACCTCCAGACATGACCTTTTCTAACTCCATCACGGCTATGTGTTGTTGTTTTTCAAATTAATCAGTAGGGCCTAATAATTGTTATTATCAGGATGATGATGATGATGATGATGATGATGATGATGATGATGATGTCAGTATATTCTAGCCTGGCTAGCAGTCAATCAAGACACAGACACCTGTTATATTTTAAAATAGCCTTAGTTAACCTGGGGCAGGGCAGACATTAATCCTCTAAACTACTTCCCATAGTGGGGCAGGAATGGGATCCCTGCCCCAATCCCATGCCATCTGCCTCTAATAACTTCTATCAAGCTGCCTCCCATCCATAATCCCAAATACTTGCTAATGTTCTTCATCTGGGCCAAGTCTCCATCCACGCCGGCCACGTGCTTCTCCTCCAGCTAACCCATGGCGGCCCTCTCCTCCTCTCTCCTCCCGTCTCTCCTCTTCCTCTTCTTCTCGTCCTCCTTCCCAGGATCCTCTCTGTCTCTCTAAGCCCGGGAACCTTAGCCACACCTATCTCAGTTGCCCTGCCCAGGTGGGATGGCTTTTTATTAGTTAGCATCGAATACATCAGACCATCCCCAACAATGTGTTTATGTTATTAATAACATAACATAGATAAATGTGGTGGTTCATCTCTGTAATGCCAACACAGAAAAATCTGAGGCTGGAGGGTCACTGAGAATTTGGGACCAGCTTGGGTAATGTAGCAGATACTGGGACAGCCCGGGCTACGGCGTATGAACCTGCCTCAACAAAACAAAACACCCAAACAAACAACCAAGCAGAAAAGAATATAATGTAAGGTCTGTGTTGTCATTTGAACACAATGACCCCTCAGTCCCCTGCCTGAGCCTCCCACATGCTGGGATTAAAGGTGTATGGTACCACACTTGACCTAAACTTTTACAAACAATTTTGAGGTTGATGGATATTCTATACCTAAGAAAATGCAAACACTGTAAGTGTATTTTCTTTCTTTTTTTATTCTTCTTTCTTTTTTTTTTTTTTTCCTTCTTTTCTGGTTTTTCAAGATGGAGTTTCTCTGCGTAGCCTTGGCTCTCCGGGTCTCGCTTTGTAGACCAGGCTGGCCTAGAACTCACAGAGATCCACCTGCCTCTGCCTCCCGAGTGCTGGGATTAAAGGCATGTGCCACCACGCCCAGCACTGTGTATTTTCAATGAATTATCACAGAGTCAACTCCATTACATGAAAAAGAGAACACCTCAGAAGCCTTGTGTGGGCCTTTCTTAGTCACTAATTCCATCTGCTCCCCAAAGTTAACCGCTACCTCAGCTACTAAATCCACAGATTATTCTTGCCCGTTTCAAAACTATATACAAATAAAATGGCTTCGCTTTTTACTCTGGCTTCTTTTGCTCAATCATACTGCTTTAGTCTTGTTACTGTAACAAACTACCCAAGATCACCACCTTTAGTAAAGAAGGAAGGTTTGCTTGGCTCACAGTTTTGGAGGTACTGGTCTAAGAACAAGTGACCCTGTCACTTCGGGCCTGTGTCAGCCCAGTACATCACAGCAGGAGGTGGACACTCGCCCCCAGGGCTGAGTGCTGGGGGACACACTAGGTGAAGCTGTAGCAAGCGGACCTAGCTTCCTTTGCCTGCTCTATGGCTGCTAGGCACTGGCTTCCCTCCATTTGGGGCTGTTTTTCACAGAGTTGAAGCAGCCATCCTCGTCTGTCTTTGGGGCTCCATGAATGTGTTTCCGTTTCTGAGCAGGGTTAGCAGACCACTGTGACTGTTGCACTTTCTCTCCGCACCGCATGTGCCTTTGATGGCAAAGGTGCCACTGCAGAGCAAATGAGGCTAAGAACATTATAAAAAACCAATTGAATCTGTGTCCTTATGCCACCACCACACATCGAAATGGATTCCAGGTGAATTTCAAGCTGGCCGCACAAGTCTGACGGTCTGAGGTCCGTCCCTGGAGCCCACACAAGCGTGGAAGGAGAGAACATCGCCATAAAGCTGTCCTTTGACCTCTGCAAGAACCGTGTGGGCCGCATCACATCACGCACACGCACACAACAGCAAAAACAGTTTTAAAAGAAAAATATAAACATATCTGGGATGATACTACATCTTCTAAGAGGCAACAGGAGAATATGCAAAAAATATTCAGTAAAACCACTTGACAGTTGTTTTGTTTTGTCTTTAGTGCTGGGCTGGAGCTCCGGGTCTTTCCCTAGGGCACTGCGCTGGGCCACACCAGCAGCCCCGCTGCAGTCCGCAAGGGGCCGTGGAGGTGGGGGTTGGGGGAGTGGAGGGTGGGGGGTAGGGGGTGGGGCGGGGAGGGCGGTCCTGAGGCTTCCCACTCACGCAGGGCTCCACTCATGCAGGGCTCCACTCATGCAGAGAACGGAAGGGTGGAAGGGGACATGGATGCTCTCTTCAAACTCTGGTCGCCCTTCCCTGTATGGAGGATTTTCTCCTTGCTCTGGGTGAAACTAGAGCAAACATTTGTCTGGCCTTTTGCTTTTTCCATCCAATGTCCCCCTCCCCGTACATGAAGTTGGATCTCCTCTCCTGCCCTTCAGCCAACGGACCATGAGCAGCTTCAAGGACTGCCCCGGTGTCTGGCGGTGGTGGCACACACCTTTATTAATCTCAGGAGGCAGAGGCAGGTGGATCTCTGTGAGTTCGAGGACAGCCTGGTCTACAAAGTGAGTCCAGGACAGCCAGGGCTACACAGAGAAACCCTGTCTTGAAAAGATAAAAAACAAAACTCAACAATGTTACCAGTATACCCGTCTCCACAGCAGCCCCCCCGCCCCCCCAAGAGGGTCACTACTGGATCTTGATCTGGGCAGTTTTCCTGTCTTGCTGCTCTCTGTCCCCCAGGATGCCGACTTATTCTCGTGTCACCCTGTCACCAGGTGCTGGGCTGACATCTGCTTTGTACGTGGATGGAGGGCAGGGGATGGGTCGGCCCCTTCTCTTTAAGGACACAACCAGGGAATTGTAACCATTTCTCACAACAGAATCTGGTTCTCTTTCTGCAGCTAGCTGGGAGGGAGAGCGCAGTCACTTCTGAAGATGCTGAACTGGATGGTGGCAGAAAACAGACAACCCTGCCCCCCCAGCCCTGCCCCCCTCTGCCCTGCCCCCCCGCCCTGCCCCCCTCGGCCCTGCCTCCCTTGGCCATCCCCCCCCCGCCCTGCCCCCCCCAGCCCTGACCCCTCGGCCCTGCCCCCTCAGCCTTGCCCCCCTCAGCTCTATGCCTCTCAGCTCTGACCCCCTCAGTTTTGACCCTGTCAGGTCTGCCCCCTCAGCCCTAAATCCCTGAGCTCTGCCCCTTGGTCATCCTGGTCCCCTCTGTCTGTGCTCAGGGTCCTCCATGCCTCTGTCTGCCACATCGCTCCCACCTTCGCATCCCATCTCAGCCTCCACAGGACGGCACTTATGGTTTATTTTGCTTTACTTTGTTTTATTTTGAGACACCATGTAGCCCAGGCTGGCCTCCAACTCACAGAGCTTCACCCGCCTCCCCAGTACTGCTGGGACAAAAGATGCACACAGCCGTGCTTTCTAATTCTTCTTTTTTAAAGCTGTTAATGGCAAAGAAAGATTCAAGGATTTATCCTCCTCTTCTTATGGGGATTATAAACATGGATAACCAAGCAGCTAATGAGACGTCCTGCTTATGGAAGTATTCTATTTAGTAAAGAGGAAATGGTAGCAAATGGTAGGTATTATTAAAATAATATCATCCATCTCCTAAAGAACTAGTATTGGACATAGCCACTGACTTTGCCAAAGGAGACACAACCGTGTTCTATGTCAATCTAAAAGAGCCCTGTCTCCACCCAAGACAAACGCTAGCGTGACAGACAAGAGACACCAGTATACTAACATAGGCATGCAGCCAGCCAGGTCCTCAGAGGACAAATGGTTCGTCCTAGGGAAATTACAAGGAAAAGAAGAAGAAGAAGAAGAGAAGGACTTGATTGAGAGACGCTTGGTCTGGAGTGAGGGACCAGGGTTTCGTTCCCAGGGCTCACACAGTGACTCACAGCTGCCTGTGACTCCCAAGGGATCAGAGATCTACCTGCCTCTGCCTCCTGAGTGCTGGGACTAAAGACAGTGCCACCACGCCCAGCTCAGAGACTGTTTTCTTTAGGGAGCCAAAGCTCCTGATGAAACTACTGGTGCCAGACAGTGAGGAAGTGCTTAAAATATGACAAGGAATATTCGTAAGACCCAAAAACTAGGCCTTCCCCTAGCAAAAAACAAAAAAAAACAAAAAACCCTGGGTGGTGAGAAAATAAATATCTAAATTAATTATTGGTTAATATTAAAAATTAAATATCTAAATTAACATGATATTAATATCTAAATTAATTATTGATTTAATTAATAAATTTAATTAATGATTAAGGAGAATTGTATGGCCCATTGTCTGAAGTAAGAATCCAATAAAAACAAACAGGAAAACAATTAGGTAATTAATGGCTAATAAATGCAGAAGACTTTTTTTTTTTTAGGAATAAGTATTTTAAGGTAACTGTTTTGCAATCATAAAGTCAGTCATATGCTACTATTAAATTCCCTCCACTTTAATCACCGCACTTAAGAGGTAGAGCCAGGAGGGTCAGGCTAGCCTCAACTATGTAGTAGGTCTGAGGTCAGCCTGGGCTACACACACACACACACACACACACACACTCTGAATCTGATTATTGTAAGGTGTCCCCAATTAAGACGTGTCCATCAGAGTATTCAGTAATCAAAGGTCATGATCCTTGCAGGCTCTGAAAATCCTCACCTGTACCTCTACATAACACACACAGTCATGTCTGCATGTAACGCTCACACACAAGCGGGCAGAGGGAGTAAGGAGACAGCACAGCACCGTGCTCAGAAGTGGTAAGATGCATCCTGGGCACACTGAATTCTCTGCTCCAGTTTGCAATTTCTCTGCAAATTTGAAACTATTTTTTCTTTTTCAAACAAAGCTTCCCAAAACCTGAAAAGGTGACCATTGAGATGTGTCAGAGGTAAAGGCACGCGTCTCCAAGCTTGGTGGCCTGTGGATGACATGTGGACTCCAGTGGTAGGAGAGCCAACCTCTGCAACATGACCTTTGACATGCTTTTTTTTTTAAAGTGTGAAAAATTATTCAAAAGGTAAAGAAGTGTAGTCAACCAGGGACACTACCAATCCAAACCAATCATGAACACAAGCTAAAAGCCAGGGAGGTTCTATTTGTGGGCAGGACTCTCAGCGTGGCCTCACCAAGGGACAGATAAGAGGCCTAATGGCTCCAAAACATGTCATGACCTGGACTCCTGTCAAGTGCACTAAGCCACTGTGTCAAGAAGGAGGCCAAGCCCCTGGTTCCCTCAGCTACCCTGTACAGTGGCACCTGGTCTGAGACAGCACATGGACAGCTGTTAGTCTTTCTGCCTTCTACTGCGAACTGCACATGGGGGTCTGACCAACCATCTGTGGGTAGGACTGAGGGATCCCGTCAGCTTGAATGTGAGAAAAGATTTCCTGATTACTAATGTAAAATTGGCGTTATGTTTAATTATAGATTTATAATCAAATTATATTTAATTATAGATGCAGTCAACAGACTCTGTAGAATTATCAGTCCTGAATCCACCACCAACAAGTCCCACCGATCCTGCCGTGTCACGCCACAGCTGTGGCAGATATTGTGACATATCTGTTGGTTGCCTCCTGTCATCTGGACATCTGGATGCTAGAGTTCTGTAGTGACCTGCAGAGCTATGACAGACACTGAGCTGTGGGTGTGGGTCTCCAGGGCAGGCTATGTTCTTGGTGGGTCCTCAGGAGGGATGGACACTTTGTCTATACTCACTATCAGGGACTTCAGAGACGCAAAACAGATAATTGTGGTGCCAGGGACAATCCTCGGAAACGGGAGGTTCCCTGCTCTCCTCTCAAGTCCGCAGCAGCCTGCCACTTGGCCCCTTCCGTCTGCCACTGAGCCCCCCTCACAGCATCAAACAGGAGACACAAGCCACTGAAGAACACACTATTTTTTGGTGTGGCTCCAAACATCCTGTTTCCCTATGACAACTGTCATTAAAGCGGGGGTTTAGTTTCCCAGCTAGATGTGAACCCCTGACCTGGGGCAGAGCTACCGGTGTCGAGGTGCACAAGCTGGGACTTCTTCTGTGTGGGTCCTGGGAGGCCAGCCGGTCAGGAACAGCAAGAGTGAAAACTCCCCTCTGGATAAGGAGAGCTGAGCCCACGCTGAGCTGACATCAGCTCACAGCTGTTGCTCAGCCATAGCACCTCTCACTAGGTCGGCTCTCCCTGGACCTGCGGCTGGCCACCTGCCCGCTGTGCACTGTCACAATGCCAGTGTCTTCTCCCTGAGGGCCTTGTTTGTCCATCTCTCCTGCCTGTGGGGTACCGTGGGGACCTATGCCCAGGAACAGAACAGACTCTGCTATCAATGCCACCGTTCAACACGACTTTTAATCTGCAGCTGGTGGGAAATGGCTCCTCCGGCTCCCACAGGTCAGCAGGCAGGATGGGGGTCAAGGCCTGAAGTCCTGTCAGTTCACAGAATCTTCTGTGGACAAGACCTTGGGAGTAGTTTACAACATTTCTTCTTATAGTCATTGGCCAAGTTGGAAGTGTGTGTGTGTGTGTGTGTGTGTGATGGTGGTGGGCAGGGGTGGGGTCTGTAATCCCAGCACTTAGGAAGTGTCATGAGTTCGAAGTCAGCCTAGGAACTGCAATTGGCCGCAGCTGCTGAGGCTTCCCCCACGGGCCTCAGCTTCTTGACTGTGATTGGTTGCAGCTGCTTTGAACTGTGAGCCAAATAAACCCTTCCTTCTTAAGTTGCTTCCGCCAGGGTACTTTATCACAGCCAAAGGAAGATAAATTCGTTCAGCCTCCACCTCTGTAAGCTTAGGGACCTCTTTTCCTTATAAAGTTAGCCTGCCTTGGGTATTTCATTATAGCAACAGAAGCGAACTGATGATGTCAAAGAGACATAGAGACCAACTTGAAGAAGCTCCCAGTGACTGAAGCTAAAATATTTTGGGCGATAAGAGGTGGGGTAATTAATAAGAGCCCAAAAGATAGTCTACAAATGAATCTATATTGGTATAAATTAATAGCTCAATAAATAGGTGAGAATAAGAAATAAACCTTTCTTAAAGCCAAATTATAGATCAGATGTAATCTCCTCTTGGAGGTGAAATTTATGCCCCCTTTATGTGTGGGACAGACTCACATCCAAACACGTCACAGATGGGGTAGGTAGTGATGGCACCAGGGGACCTTGGCAAATACTGCGTAGGTCAGAACCGGTGGTCACCAGCTGTGCTGTGTGCCATTTTCCCCCATAGGACATGATGAAGAGGGCACTTAACATCTATGCTATTCTTTCCTGAATCCACAGCCCTCGCCTAAGCCTGAGAAAAGCATCTGGTGTAGACTTCAACAGAGAGAGACTCTGGACAACCCTGCACCTGAACTGCTTTCGCTGGAAAAGAAGTCATAGATGGGGGGCTTCTGTGCGCCCAGGTGCTCACCGCTGTTCTTGGGGCTCCAGTGAATCCCCGGGCGGCAGAACATATCAGCCCTTCTGAGCCAACCAAAGGCACAGAGAGCACCAGAGGGCTGAGAAACTGTCACCAGCCAGGTAGCTACAGGAATGGATAATTCAGTGTAAGTGGGTCCCTAGGTTGGGTCCTCAAACCACAAACTATAAAAGTTGCTGGCATCCCAGTAAGTTCTAGAGTTGCTCACTAGCACCACCCATGTGTTCTTGGCTTTAGCTGCACTCTTATGCAAAACACTAGAGGACAAACGGGGGCTCTGTCACCTTTATAACCTTTTTGTACAGAACTGTGACAGCACTGAGGGTGAAACTGTAGAGTAATGAAGGGAAGTGGCCTTTGAGTCACAAGGCCATTTGATAAAGTTGGAGTCCCAGAGATTACCAGCCTAGTGACACTAAGCAGACTAAAATGCATTCACATCCTGCATTAAGTACAACTTGCCCTGGAAATTTGAGAGAGGGGGATTATAATTTTGGTTCGGAAATTATGTGACAACAAGTGATATTTAATTACAATCGGTGATTTCCCAGGAGTCACCATCTCTACCCAGGAATTCTTACGATGTGAGAAAATCTAATCCACAACTCTTTAAAATTGGAATGAATATTTATCAATGCCAAATTTAGCATTTAATAAAGTTGACACAATGTTATGTTTTACTAACATTTAGTTAAGCACTGGTGATTGCATTTTACTAGACCCTTTTTTTGCATTTGGACCCAATTCATTTATTTTGACGGCATTTGGGATAACTGGCCCCAGGGTGAGTATGAGGGACCCCTCTGCCCCTTCTGGCCCTCAAGTCCCCCCCCCCCCCCCCCCCCCGGCCCCCTGGCCCCAGCCCCCCCCACGACCCCTCCCCTCCCCCGGTCACCTGGCTCCAGATCCCCCACACACATCGCCCTCCCTCCCCACACCTTCCCTGGTCACCTGGCTCCAGGCGTTGCTATTGCTTAGTCTTCTGTTGTTCTCGATTTTTTTCTTCCTTTTCTCAGCTTCCTTTGCATTTGCCATAATATCACGGCTCGGAGCTTCGGGATTGGCTAATGTGCCAGTGCCCTGAGTGGTTAGCGACTCAAGTCCAGGCTTCTTGTTCACATCTTTTAATAGATGTGTTTTAAGTGGGCCTCCTTGGAAACGTGCCACTTGAATTCAAAGGACTCCCTTCAGTGATGTGAATTTAGCGCTTAGTTATAATCGGCCGTTTCTAGGCAGGTGCAAATTCCTTTGGGAGTGAAATTCTTAATAAAAAAAAAACAAAACTATCCTTTCCCCCTGGGAACCCATGAATTAGCAGAAGAGAACACAGGCAGTGTCTTCCTGCGGCAAGGGTAGGCACGGCCACCAGGGGAGAGCAAATGGAAGGCTGTGCTCCCAGCCGAGCCTTCTTCCTGGAGGGGGTGACTTTTAAGGGGGGAGCGGGGACCTAAAGGGTCAGTAGGGCCTTCGGGCAGCCCCGCGTTCCTTCGCTCCTGACCAGCTGCTGTTCACGAATTTCGCCAGCAGAGGGCCGCCGCGCAAAGACCGGCTTCTTCAGCCAAGTCTCCCCGTGCAGCTCTGCGCTGCTCCACGTGGACAGCACTCTGGGCTTACTTGAAGGACAGGAAGTCTCTCTGTGATATTTAAAGTTGCTTGCTCCCAATTTGGACTCCAGGGCTCCACCTTGCGTTTGCCTGGGATTGACAATGAATTTGCATTTTTTTTTTCATCAATTTCACGAACTTTCAGGGCAGCCTGGTGCCATCTGTCCAGATTCTACATTGCCCCTCCCCCCACCCTCTAGCATTAACATACCCTTCCGAGAGAAGCGGATCCTGCAAGTCTGGACTGTCTAGGCTGGAGAAGGGAGTTGTCATAGGAACGAGTTCAGCCCTCATTCTTAGGGAATTAAGAGCCTGAGCCTAGTCCGCTGGGTGTTTGAATTCTTTCCTGGTGGGGCAGGTGTGGCAGCACGGGCCTCCGCACTCCCAGCACTTGGGAGGTGGAGCTAAGTGGCGCAAGAGTTCAAGGTCTGGCCTAGAGCGAGGCCAGTGGTAAAGAATGCCCCTGCGTCCTTCTCGCTGAGGACCCTTGCAGTACCTGTGTCAGACAGATGTCTCACAAACGCCTGTACCTCCAGCTCTAGGAGGGATGTGATGCCCTTTTCTGGACTCCCTAGGCTTCACTGCCTAGGGACTGCCTTCACACATGCACATACTCACACACGTCACATAATTAAACGTTTAAAATAAACCTTAAAGCAAGCCAACCAAACCAGAGTTCACAGTCATCCTTGACTACATTAAAAAAAAAAAAAATCTGGAGGACGCATGAGCCAGTGACTAAGGCGGGAAATGACCTCAGGAAAACCCTCAACAGAGCCACTAAGACAGTAGGGCACAGGCAGCAAGTGCTACCTTTGGTGCACCCCAGTCTATGTCCAGACTGGAGGTAACTCTTTGTTCCTGGCTACGGGGAGTGTATGTCACGTGGGGCAAAGGCTCTGAACTTTGTGCCCCTGTCCCTTATAACACCCAGACATAAGCTGATCAGCGCCTCCAGCTCTTGGTGCATGCCCTTGAAGTGGCCCCGAGGGACGTGCTCATCCTCCGAGGACAACTGTGAATGCACACCTGGCAGAGAGGGCTTTGTCAGGTCCAAAGGAAACTCCAATTCCCCAGATACTGTAAAGGCAGTCCAAACACCCAGAAATATAGAGAAGGGTTTCTGGCGGTCAGGTGAAAGCCAGCATTCCGCAGGGTTAGCCTAGAGGCGACTCAGCGGGCCTGCCTTCAGGGTCCTAGCAATTGCTTATGTTAGCACCTGCTGCTGCCAGGCACATGCGGTATATAAGGGCCCCAACCACTCCAGCGCTCACTCTCTCTCTCTCTCCCTCTTTCCCCCTCTCTCTCCCTCTCTCCCTCTCTCTCCCTCTCTCTCCCTCTCTCTCCCTCTCTCTCCCTCCCTCTCCCTCCCTCTCCCTCTCTCCCCCTCCCTCCCTCTCTCCCTCCCCCTCCCTCCCTCTCTCCCTCCCCCTCCCTCCCTCCCTCCCCGCCCCAGTAGCTCTGGCCACATTCAGCCTACTAGCCATGTTCAGTCCACTTCTTTCTCTCTCCTCCAGATTCCTTTGGAATTTTCGCCTTATTTGCACCATCACCCACCCCCGTACCGCGGAGCAGTCATGCCCGATGTTTCTTTACTGCACCACCTTGCACACACACTTGAGGTCAGCTGGACTCAGCTCAGCTCAGACAGTGACTGCTGCTTGCCAAGGCCCCTCGTGTTTACGTCCCTCATGGCCTCTCCCTCAACCAGGCGCTCTCACTAGCTTCGTAAGGGCACCTTTGCTTACGTGGCGAGCAGCCCCATGACATTCACAGGTGTCCCCGCTAGCAGCCCATGACGTCGGCTTTGACGGAAGCTCAGCACCCCAGAACATTTGTGCTCCGCAGGCGTAAGGTTATTGAGTAGTTCGGGTGCTGATCTCTGCACCCCCTCCCCCATACTCTTGTTCTGATAATGTGCTCTCTCAAGGTTGTGTAAACTCTGCTCCCCAGTTGTCCCCTGACATGCCAATAAAGCAGCTTATAGCCAATCGTTGAGCAGGGGAGAGAATAGGGCTGGACTTCCTGCCAGCCAAGGGTGGAGGAGCTTGAGGAGGAAGTGGAGGGTTCAGGCGTGGGACAGATCCAAGAGATACCAGGAGACAGAAGCTGGATCAGGGTAAGCGGCAAGGTGCAAGTATCTCTGGGATATACACCGGGAGGAAACCGGATTAGTTTAGACAGTTAAGAATAGAGTAACAGAGCCGGGCGTGATGGCGCACGCCTTTAACCCCAGCACTCGGGAGGCAGAGGCAGGCGGATCGCTGTGAGTTCGAGGCCAGCCTGGTCTACAAAGCGAGTCCAGGACAGCCAAGGCTAACACAGAGAGACCTTGTCTCAAAAAACCAAAAAAAAAAAAAAAAAAAAAAAAAAAAAAAAAAAAAAAAAAAAAAAACAAGCAAACAAACAAAAAAGAATAGAGTAACAACTGCTCAGTTGTTGGGTCATGAAGCTAATTGTTAAACAAATATAAAAGAGTCTCCAGTTATTTGCATGATAACTAGGTTAACAGATAAACTGAGAAACAAAGTCAGTTTTATAAAAAACAATGTTAACAGTGTTCAGTGGAGGTAACTGATGCCTGGGAAATCTCAAGGCAGGAAAGAAAGCCCCACCTCCATTCTCCTCCCACATAAAACCAACAGACTGCACCAAAAACCAGGACAGCAAGCTGGAACATTCCAAACCCAGGGCAAACAAGCCGTTGCCCTGGGCTGCAGTGGTTCCTGTACAGGAAGGCTGATTCAGAACATGGCTGCGCTGGCCGGAGATCACATCCGAAGACCTTCTAGGTCTGTGTGATCCGGCCGGGATACAGACACGCCTTTAATCTGGGAGACAGAGGCAAGAAGATCTGAGTTCAAGGCCAGCCTGGTATAGAGCAAGTTTCAGGTAAAGAAAGAGTGGGTCCAGGCGTGGTGGTCCATGCCTTTAATCCCAGCACTCAGGAGACAGAGGCCTGCGGATCTCTGAGTTCTAGTCAGCGCTGTTCAGGCAGTGCAGGTGAGTCACTGAGCTGAGAGGCAGTGCAGGGGAGTTCAGTTTGTGGCAGTTCAGTTTGTGGAATTCAGAGGCAGTTTTACCAGGAGAGTCTTACAGAGAGAGATTGAAGAAAGAACAGGCTAGACACAGGTGAAGATGGAATGAGTCAGAAAATGAGAAGGAACCAGAAGATTAGAACAGATCGCTAGAGTTAGTTTGAGGCCAAGCAAAGCAATTCAGTGAGAAGCTGAGAGAAGCCAGATTGAATCAGTCAGCTTGGAGAGGAGTTTGAGTCAGAACAGCTGAGTTGAACCAGCCAGGCCAGAGCTCAGAAAGAACAAGTAAGGGTGAGCTCATTAAGCAGTAAGTCTCAGAGGCTGAAAACATTCTAGGCTTAGGTTAGATTGCATGGAGGCTAGAAGCTTCCAGGACTAGACCTAGGTTAGCAGAAGGAGGCAATAAACCTCTGAGATGGCAACTGAAACAGGAGAATAAAAGCTACTGTCACAGGGTGTCATGCCACTTTGAACATACCAAATGTCTTTGTTAGGGTTATATTGCTGTGAGGAGACACCGTGACCATGGCAACTCTTATAAAGGAAAATGTTTCATTAGGGCTGGCTTACAGTTCAGAGGTGGGAAGTGTGGCAGCAGCCAGGCAGACATGGTGCGGAAGGCAGAGTTCTACGTCTTGATCCACAGACAGCCAGGAGGAGACTGTGAGCCACACTGGGCCTATCTTGAGCATAGGAGACCTCGAAGCTGGTCCCCACAGTGACAAACTTCCTCCAACAAGGCCGCACCTTCTAATAGTGCCACTCCCTAAGAGCCAAGCATTCAAATACATGGGTGTATGGGTCAATTCCTGTTCAAACCACAATACCTACAAAGGCTTATATAAGAACACGCTGAGGGGGTGGGGGTGGGGTGGGGGACACGCCCTTAATCCCCGCACTCCAGAGACAGAGCAAGAGTTCAAGGCCAGCTTGGTCTGCAGAATGAGTTCCAGGACAGCCAAAGCTACACAGAGAAAGCCTGTCTCGAAATAAACGAACAAACAAAACAGAAAGAAAGAAAGAAAGAAAGAAAGAAAGAAAGAAAGAAAGAAAGAAAGAAAGAAAGAAAGAA
>OU015748.1:123687843-123702569 GCA_907169655.1 Acomys percivali | reverse complement strand
GAAAGAAAGAAAGAAAGAAAGAAAGAAAGAAAGAAAGAAAGAAAGAAGAAAAGGTTCTGGAATGTTCCCCAGAACTAGAAGGAATGAGGAGAGAGCAGGACCGCATCTGCAGGCTGTGGCCCCGAGAAGAAGGGAGCAGGGAAGCTGATCCCTCCGCCTCGTTCTAGCCTCCCCGAGACAGCCATCTGGCCCGTTACACCCAATAAATACTTGTGGATTAAGCACCAAGACCCACTCTCTCTGTGAATGCCATCCGTCTGATACTCATGCGCCCGGAAATAAACTGTAGAGATGTGATGTGTATGCCGCACTGGAGCGGTGTACTCCCCAGTGTACAACGGGGATCAGATCACGGACCTTAAAACACACAAAAATTCAACAGCTGCTTTTTGCAGAAAAAGAAACTGACAGAGACAGGAAATCTCTCTTGGGGTGAGCCGCACAACTAGCTAGAGGCAAAGCAGGGTGGGTGGGGTTGGTGAGGGCGGACCCCAGCAGTCTGATGGGAAGCCCCGCAGCCTTAGCAGCTCTGCGCATGCTCAGTCCCTTTCCTTGCCAGGAGTCTGGATGAGGGAGGGTGTAGCTCTCAAATAATCGGATGCTATACGTGGAGAGGGTGTGACTAGAGGACGTCCGAGCCCTGCCTGCTTTCCCTGGCTTGGCCAGGGCCATGTATCTTGTTAAAGACGCTGTTTAACTTTGGTGGGTGGTAAGGAATCTGGGCGCTGTGCCTCGAGGGTGGTTGAGAGCTCAGTCTGGTAGGACCTGGGAGATCCTGGTCAGGGTTCTGAAACCCACAAGGCTCCAAGCACAGTGTGCGTCCTCAGCCCATGAGGAAGCCTGGCTGGTCCTAAAGTCGGTCTAACCAAGAGCTTTGCAAATTGGTGTGTCATTTAAACAATGGCTTTCATTACCGGATCTATCCTAAGCAAATAATATGACACAGAAAAAAAAAAAAACCTTTATGCTAAAAAGTGTTTGTCATAGGCTGGAGAGATGGCTCAGAGGTTAAGAGCACTGACTGCTCTTCCAAAGGTCCTGAGTTCAATTCCCAGCAACCACATGGTGGCTCACAACCATCTATACTGTGATCTGATGCCCTCTTCTGGCCTGCAGGTGTACATGCAGGCAGAGCACTGTAGACATAATACATAAATGACTGGAGGACATACATCAAATGCCAACAGTTACCTTCAACAGCGGAACATGTGGGGAGTGTTTTCCTGAGGTACACAGTCCCCTCCGGTGCCTCCTGTGACTCTGTCCTCATGTAGTCTGCTTTGTGCATGTTTAAGCTGATGGCACCGCCGCTCCATGGCATGTACAGCCAAGGGGAAGGGATTGGTTGGTTGGTTGGTTTTTGGTTTTAATGCCGCCACCACCACCGAAACTCACTCGAGACCAGGCTGGCCTCAAACTCCCAGTGATCCACCTGCCTCTGCTTCCAGAGTGCTGGGATTAAAGGCGTGCGCCACCACCGCCCGGCGTCTGAAAGAGTCTAGAGCACAGAAAGAACAAGAGACTGAACATGGTCAGAGGACGCTACCTGGCCAGGAGACAAGGGGGAGGGGGCAGGAGGAAGGAGGGGGAGGGGACAGGAGGGGGAAGGGGGAGGGGGCAGAAGGGGGAGGGAGATAATTAAACTAGCAGGGTTCTAAGCAGAAGGTTAGCTGGAGAGCAAAGCCTGAGGGCTGGAGGGAGTTCAGGGCGAGAGGTCTAGGTGAGAGGTGTGCTGGGCATCTGTGATGCCAATGGAGTGGGAGGTCAGCGTGTGCTCTGGTGTGCTAACGGGTACCACAGGTCACCACTGGTCCGCTCTAGCAGACAAATGGCTCCTTCTGCTAGAGGGGATCTGGCTGGTTTTTACCTAACTGCCAAAATAACCTCTTACAGTCCAGGACCCCGAAGGAATGGGAGAATCGGGGTTACCTTTGGCCCTGACACCCAGGTCATGTGGTGCTCGGATCCAACCCAGATTCCTACAAGCTAGGCAAGCGCTCTACCAACTGAGACACACCCCTAGCCTCTCTCCTTCTTTTTAGAAGACAGGGTCCCACTCTGTATCCTAGGATAGCCCGAAACCATGTAGCTCAGGTTAGCCTCAAACTTGTACTCCTCCTGCATCAAAGCCCATCTGTAAGCTAAAAAGCCACATATTACTCGTGGGTAATGGATCGGGCATCCCAGTTCTGTAGGTTAAATGTCTGTGTTCTGCCAGGTGGTGGCGGCGGTGGCGGCGGCGCACACCTTTAATCCCAGCACTCGGGAGGCAGAGGCAGGTGGATCGCTGTGAGTTCCAGGCCAGCCTGGTCTACTAAGTGAATATAGGCCAGCCAAGGCTACACAGAGAAACCTTGTCTTGAAAAAAAAAAAGTCTGTGTTCTGAGAATGCAGAAGGGAGCCAGGCCTGACTACCCTCCGGAGCAGGCCACATGCAATGCTGTCTCCCCAGCGTGGACCGAGATCTCCTCTCTGGGGATCGCAGGTGCAGGCAAGGCAGGGAGGCTGCGGCCTGCGGCCCCTCCTGGAGAGCTGAGCAACGCTCTGACTCTTCTGTGTTCTTTATGGTGAGCCCTCTAGCCAGTCTAGGGGGATGTAGGCGCTCCTAGGAGGGGGCCACTCCTCCCCGAGGCAGCCCCGCCCCCACCCTCCCTCCCTCCCTCCTTCCCTCCCTCCCTCCTGGGTGGAGGTGGTGACAAGCTCTTCTGGGAATGCCTGGCAGACGCCTTGGCAGGAGCAGGAAGGGAGCAGGATGCGGAGTGAGGAAAAGTATATTTAATACTATGAAATAATTGTATATTTGGATAATGAAAAAATAGCTGTTTTCCTAGCGTTGTAGGAATTAAAGCAAGAGAAATCCTGTGCCTGGGAAGTCAGGATTAGAGACAAGGAAAATCTCCTGGAGGCTCTGAGCCGTCAAAGACAATCCCCCTTATTTTTTGGGGGGGGAATTTTTTACATATACATTTATATTATTAGACGTATGTACAACAAACTACCTACAGCAAGAAGAACCATGAAAAAAATCGGAAATTATATAAATGTTACATTCATAGTGTTTTGGCTATTTGTATTTGGCAGCCTTGAATAAAACATTTTTCCTATCTCGGTGCATCTAAAAATCTGAATGTAAAGCCGGGCATGGTGGCGCACGCCTTTAATCCCAGCACTCGGGAGGCACAGGTGGGCGGATGGCGGATCGCTGTGAGTTCGAGGCCAGCCTGGTCTACAAAGTGAGTCCAGGACAGCCAAGCCTAACACAGAGAGACCCTGTCTCGAAAAACCTAAAATAAAATAAAATAAAATAAAATAAAATAAAAATCTGAATGTAAATCAATATCTATCATATCTCGTCATTATCAACTTAAAACATCTATCTAGACTTAAAAACATCTTAACCCCTAAACAACTAAGCTTAATTGTAAGACTAAACTACCTGGTCTTCAACCCCATCAGAGTCTTGAGAAGGAGTAAAATTAATTACCTGAGTGTACAGGGAGTGCAGGTCAGCGGCCAAAGTCTGCCAGACAGAGTAAGCAAGTCTTCAACAGTTCTGCCTTAAAAGTAATATCTGTCAGATATATTGGGCCAGAAGGCTGAAGATGATGCTCCAATGTTACAGAGAGTTGTGAGTGACTATTCAGGCCGCAAATTGTCTCTGTCATCCCCATCCCCTTAATGATTTTTATTTATTTTATATTTTATGTACATTGGTGTAATGGAAGTCTTGGTTTCTTTTAAACCTCAGTTACATTATATAAAGATGGTTTTGTTTTAATCCCAAGTGTGGGATACAGGGCTGATTCAGACTGTCCACAGCAGCAAACTATTCGCCTCCTGCAGGCTCTGAGAGGGGCTCTTTGCCAGCTGCAGATAGTTTAGCTCTGAGGACTCTGGAGAGGGGATAAATGCCAGATCCAGAGAGCATCTAGGAGCTCAGGGAATGCTGCTGCCACACACCCCTTGTGCATTTGCAGTTGCTAGAGATTGGTGTTGCCCCAAAAGAACCCAATTGACCCTAAACAGCCAGGAGAAGTAAAAGGGATGTGCACCCCCTCTCCCCACTAACCTGATCTCTCTTACCCAGGGTTAAGGAGCGGGAGAGCCTTCAATGCCCCAAATAAAATAGTCAGGGTATTTGGGGACACATAAAATACATGTCAACACATTGGTGCTCTGCCTGCTTGTGTGTGTGTGTCAGATTCCCTGGAACTGGAGTTACAGACAGTTGTGAGCTCCCGTGTGGGTGCCGGGAATTGAACCCAGGGTCCTTTGGAAGAGCAGCCGGTGCTCTTAACCACTGAGCCATCTCTCAAGACCAGCCCCTCCCTCCCTCTCTCCCTCTCTCCCTCTCTCCCTCTCTCCCTCTCTCCCTCTCTCCCTCTCTCCCTCTCTCCCTCTCTCTCTCTCTCTCTCTCTTTCTCTCTCTCAGGTTTACTTCATGTGTATGTGTGCCTGTGCACTATGTGCATGCTGTCCGTGAAGGACAGGAGACAGTGCTGGATCCCCTGGAACTGGACTTACAGTTATGGGCCCCTGTGATGCTGGGAACCCACCCTGGGGCCTCTGAAAAAAAAAAAAAGCAGCAAGTGCTCCTAATTGTTGAGCCACTTCTCCAGTTCACAAGAGGAGGAGGGCCTTGAAGGCAGACCAGCCACTCTAGAGCTGTGCAGTTTAGGGGAAATTACTCAGCACCCGGAGCCTCAACAGCCTCATCCATAAAATAGGAATAATTATGCCTCCTACACGGAGCTCCACGAATGGCGTGTTTTATCTGAAACGATGTCTTGCCAAAAGCCTCCCTGTGCCTTGTCAGCCCTGGGAGGAGTATGTATGGAGCTGGGGGGGGGGGCAGAGTTGGAGGTCCTGCAGGTAGCATCTGTGGGAGCCAGGGGCTGGGGCTGAAGAGAATAAGGCCTCACTGCCCTCTACTTAGAACACACCTGTTTATTTGTCCTGCGCACAGGGAGATGTGGGTGAGCTGTAGAGAGGAGAGGGGCTGCCTTTCCGGGGGCGGCTGAAGAGGGCGCAGGACCAGAGGCAAGAGGAGGCCACCTTCCGGTCCTCACAGAGCTTCGGCTGCGTCAGCCACGGTGCACACGCGTGTCGGGAGTCCTTCACGTGTCCACGTCCACCCTTCCTGTTTGGGCCTTGCTGGTGGGATCGGCTCTTATTCCAGGCTTGTGTTTGATCTGCGGAGCCAGTGTGGTTTCTGGGTGGTGGGTGGGGCTCTCTCCACAGCACCATAGCGCAGGCTTTCCTCTGGTCAGATGTTTCCAATGGTTCATTAAAGGTTGTGTTCGCAATCCTGTGACAACATGAAACTGTGTTCTCCAGACAAGAGGTTAACGGCCACGCTGCCTTGTTTTGTTTTTATTGGCATCGGTTACCTCAGTGCTGGGATACACACAGGGTTGCAGGCGCTAAACAGCCTCAACTGGAGGTTCTGAGGGTGTGAGGACTCAGGCTCTCAGTTCTGGATTCCAGACTCCAGGCTTCCCAGACCCTCCTGGCTGTTTCTGGTCTCCTGACCCAACTCTCTGCTCACCCTTCCGTGGCTTCTGCCCCCCCCTCCCCCGACGGAGCCTGCCGAGGGATTCTTGCCCTCATTCTGGATTCAGGAAGTGCGGGCGCTGTAAGAGAGCGCAGAAGTCATGCAGACACAGCTCTGCATGTTGTACTGAGGAGGAAATGGAGGTGCCTAAGGGCAGCATCAGGACCAGACCCAGCATTCAGTCTACTGCCTCCTCCCTGGCCAAGACCATGGGGCAAACACGATCTAGGGATGCCTCTGGAAAGTTTTCTCGGTAGGCCCCATCAGTAAGATCAGCATCCTGGTGCTGGAGAGAGATGGCTCAGAAGTTAAGAGCACTGGCTGTTTCCCAAAAGATGGGGTTGGATCTCCAGCTCCCACATGGTGGCTCGGTAATCATGTGTAAATCCAGTTCCAAGAGAGCGCATGCCCTCTGCTGGCCTCCTTGAGCACTGCATGCACAGACATATATGCAGACAAAACATCCTTACGCATTAAAAAAAAAAAAAAAAAAGACGAGGCTGGGCATGGTGGCGCACGCCTTTAATCCCAGCTCTCGGGAGGCAGAGGCAGGCAGATCTCTATGAGTTCGAGGCCAGCCTGGTCTACAAAGCAAGTCCAGGACACAGCCAGTGCTACGCAGAGAAACTCTATCTGGCGGGGTTTGGGGGGGAGGCGGGGAGAAGACAACTCCTCCTCAGTTAATATTCACGTATGCCACCCCCTTCCCAGTTGTCCTAAACTTAGGGGACAGTTTGTGGCACAGTGAAAATGCCATCATCAATGATGTCCACACAAGGTACTCAGATCTCTGAACCCCGTTTTGGCCAGAACGTGAACTGAAACACAACTATGCCCGCGGCTTGCATCCCAGCTCCACCCCCTGCTGCGCATGAGCAGCCAACACTTAACTTTTAACCTCAGTTCCCACAGCTAAGCGCCGGGTGCATAGCTCGGCAAGCTCCCGTGGAGTCTGAATGCCGTGCAGTTCAAGAAGCTGGCCCCGCGTCTTGGGTACCTTGATGCTCACCGTATGCTGCGTTTCACGTGTCACCGGCCCCGCCCTTGCCACTTCCTAGGACCAACCCCACCCTGCACATGACCTGGCCTCTGGCCAGAGCGGACAGTCAGTGGCGTGACCATGCTACCCGGTCACCTTCTCCGGGAACTGGACCTTGTAGGCCTCTGCCCCAAACAAAAAGAAACCGCAGGCAGAAGGTGCCGGGACCCTGGCAGAAAAGGCTCCCATGCCCGGATCAGGCTATCCCTGTGCTGTCAGCCTCTAAGCCAATGCCAGCACACGCAGGGGAGACTGGGGATTTCATTCTCACAAGGGGACAAGACCCAGCCCAAAGATCTTGTAAAGGAGATTGGGGAGCAGAGGAGCGGGCGGGCGCAGGGGCCCAGGACAACACCGTCCTCTGGTTTTATCATTTAACCGGGCTCTCATGCCATCCACAGACCCCGCCGAGAGCAGTGGAGACGTAAAGTGCCGAGCCCTCACCCACCTGCTCTGCCACAGACGCAGACGACCTCATCCCACTCCCTTCCCAACAGTCATTTGCTCCCTTCCTCTCAGCTCAGACATCTGTTCCCCACCCACTCGTCACCGCCACCCTCCCATCTCCCAGCCTGCTCCCAGGAGATGCTGTCTGTCTGCAGCACCCTCTTTATCCCTGTCAGAGAATCATACACTCCCCTGTCCACCCTTCCACACCTACAGCACGCTGGTACCCCATCCTCCGGTGCTAGCGCGGTCAGCACCACCCCACCGATTGCATTCTTGAACAGCAGCGCTGGCTGTAGGTCTGTGGGTGTGGCCAGGGTGTGACGCTTGCTTATCTGGAGATAGCGAGGTGAACTACATTAGTTTGCACAGGTAATAATTCTAAATAAGTGGCTGAGGTGGTAGAGTTGGTGGGGTGCTCGCTGCTCGAAACGATGAGTCTGCACTCCCAGCATCCATGTAAAGAGCTGGGTGTGCTGGTGTCCACCTGTATCCCAGAGCTGGGAGGCAGAGAAGGAGGATCCAAGGGGCTGCTGGTCTAGCCAATCAGTGACTTCTACGCTCAGTGAGGGACCCTGTCTCAAAGAATAAAGTGCAGAGTGACTGAGCAAGATGCCCCGTACTGACCTCCGGCCTCTTCATATGTACATGTAGGCACATGCACACATGAATAACACACACTAATAATTTTAAATAAGCATAATAATATCTTGGTAATCCGAGAGACTGAACCCAGACTGTCAGGCTCACCAGACAAGAACTCTTCTGAATTACATCTCCAGACCAGTGAATATTTTTTGTTTGTTTGCTTGCTTGTTTTTTGTTTTTTGTTTTTGTTTTGTTTTGTTTTTCAAGACAGGGTTTCTCTGTGTAGCCTTGGCTAGCCTGGAACTCTCTTTGTAGACCAGACTGGCCTTGAACTCACATCGATCCGCCTGCCTCTGCCTCCCAAGTGCTAGGATTAAAGGCGTGTGCCACCACTGCCCAGCTAGACCAGTGATTATTATTAGTCTTGAAAGAAAACAACTTTAAAACAATGTTTTTTTTATAAGTGTTTTCTCTGCATGTATCACCTGTGCTGCATGTACACCCGGCCCTTGCGGAGGCCATAGGAGGGCATCCTACACCCTGAAACTGGAGTTACAGATGGTTGTGAGCTGCCCACGAGGATGCTGGGAACTAAACTGGAGTCCTTTGCAAGAACAGCAAGTGCTCTTAACTGTTGAGCCATCTCTCCCGCCTCCAAGAAAACAATTCTTTAATGACAAAAATGTCTAGAGGTCATGGAGATGGTTCAGTGGGCAAGAAACTTGCTTGTAAGTAGGAAGTGCTGAGTTCAAATGCACAGCTCCCATGTAAGAGGCCAGAAATGTACACATGTGCCTGTAATCCCAGCCTTGGGGACAGGGCAGAGACAGGGATTCCTGGTGATCGCTGGCCTAGTCAAAGGGATTAGCTCCAGTGAGAGATCCTGCCTCAATAAAGAAGGCGACAGAGGGAAACATCCCCCCCCCCCCCCCCCCCCCCCCGCCTCTGGACACCCTCATGGGAACGCACTGCACACGCACGAGCCTCATGGGAACACACTGCACACGCATGGGCCTGCGCGTGCACACAGACAGCTTCCCAGGACACAATCCTGCCCTAGAGCGTTTTCCTCAGGTGAGGGACACTGGACTGTCCCACTCCACCCACGCCCCTCTTCCCAGGTCCGGTTGCTCCTTGGACCTAGCCTGCCGTTTCCCCTGCCTCCATCTGCCCCATCACCTCTCTCGACATTGTCAAATAGTCTTCATAGCATAATGTGCCATCAGACCCCTTCCCAAGTACCCGAAGGCCTATCTTACTGGGGACTGGCTTTCTATGGGGCAGAACTGCTACTTCAGTTGAGAGTACCTGGGATAGGAGCGACCTTCAATTTGCCCTGGGGCTGTAGCAGAGATAGCCCTAAAAAGAGTTTTGTGGAGTCTAGTGGGAGTTCTAACAATATAAGTTGTCTTCAAAACGTCAAAAAATATCGCGGAGCATCTCTCCCCCCCCCCCCCCCCCAGTGGCGTCCTGGCCGGCATTTAAGGTCTTCCGTTGGTTCCTAACGTTTGTGTGCAATAACTTCTGACCCAAAATCCTTAACTGCAAGCATGTCTGTCGGCACCTCCTGTTAGCCCCCCACCCCTGGGTTCCAGGCTTCTTTTCTTCGGTTTCCATGGCTCCGAAAAGATCTTTGCTGCCACACGACTCACTTTACTCTTGATGTGAGTCCAGCTGCAGGTCCTCTGAGAACTCCGATGTTGCCTCTTACAGGGAGGCACAACCTGAGTTTGAGGAGGAAGAGGGTGAGAGCACTCCAGCTGCCAGGGCTCTCTGAGTGTCTCCCCCCCCCCCCCCCGCACCCCCCCCCCCTGCATCCAGTCCTCTCAGCAGCTTTTAAAAAATGTACTTTGGGCTCCCCTATTTCTCCAGGGGCCTCTGAACAGACACACTATTCACTGTGAGGCCTGGCCATTGTCGTCAGGCGCGGTGAGACCCCAGGGGATCGACTCAGGTGACAGCTTATGTCACGGCTTGGCTGCCTACAATTATTGCGTCCTGTTACCAGAACACCCGGCCAGGTGCCGTGTTTCCTGGCACCTGAACGCTGCACTCCAATGTCCGATTTCCTGGGAAAGGCTTTCCAGAGAGTTTGGGATCAGCCACTGAGCTATTTATGAGTGGGTAAAGCTGCGTGTCCGCATTAGTAACAGATGCTTTTGGGGGCATATGTTTTATTTGAGTTTGTTTCATGACCCCTGTTATTTACAGGCAATGTGGTTGGCATGTTCTCTGGCCACGTTTCTCTTTAGTGTTGTTTCCCAGGACGGCCTTTTCTAGTTCCTTATGTGGCGGGCTGCTTTAGAGGCAGACCCAGAGCTGGGGACCATCCTACTTTGCTTTCTTTTGCTGTGATAAAGCCCAAATGCAGTTTGAGGCGGAAAGAGTTTTGCTAGCACATTGCAACACAGCCCGTCATCGGAGGAACCAGGGCAGGAATCGAAGCAGAGAGCGCGGAAGGTGCTACTTACCGCCTAGATCCTCATGGCTTGCTTTTTTTTTTTTTAAGATTTATTTATTAATTATGTCTACAGTGTTCTGCCTGCATGTGTGCCTGCATGCCAGAAGAGGGCACCAGATCTCATTATAGATGGTTGTGAGCCACCATGTGGTTGCTGGGAATTGAACTCAGGACCTCTGGAAGAGCAGCCAGTGCTCTTAACCTCTGAGCCATCTCTCCAGCCCTCAGCCTGCGTTCTCATACAGCCAGAACCACCTGCCCACGGGTGACACCACCTTCTACAGCAATCATTAATCAAGAAAACACACTATGGTATTTTTGTGAACTCTTTGCCTCATTTGGCTTTGTTTGTTTTGTTTGTTTTTCTTTCTTTCTTATTGGTCTTTAGCTTCTTTGTTTTGGTTTTGTGGGGTTCTTTTGTGTGTGTGTTTCGGGATTTGTTTGTTTGCTTGTTTCTTGGTTTTCTTTTCAGAGAGAGAGAGAGAGAGAGAGAGAGAGAGAGAGAGAGAGAGGGAAGACCGTAAATTCGCATGGGTAGGGAGTAGGGAGGATCTGGGAGAGCTGAGAAGGGGAACATGGCCAAAATATATTTTATGATGATAATGGATGGACTAAGCCTCTAAAACTGTAAGCAAGCCCCAATTAAACGCTTTCCTTGGTAAGAGTAGCCTTGGTCATGGTGTCTCTTCACAGCACTTGAACCCTGACTACGACAGGCCCCAAACTAACGCCACAGCCTCACAGCCTCACAGCTCAGTGTTTCACGAAAAGCAACGAGACTGGGCAGTCAACCCTGGCACGTTTGTCTTTTCCACTGTGCCTGTTGGGAAATTAGATAAGGACAGCAGATTGTGATTCCTTAGCCAGCGGAGGGGCTTGGTGTGTGTGTGTGTGTGTGTGTGTGTGTGTGTGTGTGTGATAGAACAGCGGTCACCAACCTGTATGGGCTTGGGAAACCTATTCACAGCCCCCTCCCAGCTGAGTACCACAGGTCAATAGAAGGCAGGGTGGTGACAAGCCTCTGAGAACTAGTGCCCCACACTCCCAAAACTGGGGACCATGTGCATCCCACGAGGCCTGCATAAGGTCTCGTTCTTCCTGTGAAAAATGCAAACCACTTAAAAGCCAGTTAGAGTGACTGCAGCCCCTTTGGCCTGGAACAGACTGTGGGGCAGGGAGGCCAGTCCAGTGGGGGCAGCAGCGCTACTGGAATGGGCAGGAAGACGGGAGAAGACGCGCTGAGACGGGAAGGTGTGGGGGACATGGGAGGGACATGAGATTCCACTGCGATTCTCCCCTGCCCCGCCCCGCCCCCACCTCTGCCACTGACTGTATTGTGGCTCCCATTCTGCAGGTGAAGAAACTGAAGCACAGCTGGAGTGAACTGCCCAAGGCCACAGAGCTGGGATTGGGACTCGGGCAGGCCTCTTCTGAGGGCCTCTGAGGTGATTCCCAGCTCCCAATATGGAGCGCCTGCACGTCCCTCCAGCAGAAACACTAGGTGGTGAGTTAGGCACATTTGGTGGGTGAGTGGGTGGGTGGGCAGCGTAGCATCCTGCAAGCGTGTGTCTGAGTACCCCTACAATTAAATCCAAGCAATTGGAAACAGGGCACACTTGTGTCCCAGTTGGAGCCTGGAGAATAGCCTTTGGCCATGACCAAAGTAACCGCTCACAGCATTTGTGTCTCCTGGGCTCTTGCCTCCTGAGAGAAACTGACAATCACAGTCCTTCACAGTCATTTTTAATTTTATGTGTGTGGATATTTCGCCTGCATGTATGAGTGTGCACCACATGTGAGCCTGGTGCCTGTGAAGGCCAGAGGTGGGCTTCTGATCCCCTGAGACTACAGTTGTGATGGCTGTGAGCTGCCATGTGGGTTCCAGGAGGAACGGCTTCTGTTGAGCCGTTCCTGCAGCCCCACAGCCACATTCCTTTCTGCTACGCCCACACCTCTCTCCCACCACCTGGGAGCTGTCAGGACCCTATACTGTGGCCGCTAACAACACTACAAGCTGGGACTCAGCATCCTCAGGCTTGGGAAACATTTTGGAAGTGCAGAGACAGTGAAGCTGGGAGCTGTGGGGGTTGAAGCTGGAAGAATCTGGAGGTGGTAAGGCTGGGAGAGTCTGGGCAAGAGCTCAAATGCAGGGGGAACATTCTAGAACTGGGTGGGAGCAAGCTAGCTGGAGGTGAAGCCTGGCAGCAAGCACCGAGCCACGAGCCACGGCAAAGGTGAGGGCGTTCTAGCAGCTGATGCTTGGATGCGCTGCAGAGAGGACCCATCTGGAGAGTCCCTGAGGGGCACCTGTGCGAGCAAGCACAGCAGCTTCTGAGTGGAGCCTTGTGTGGATGGGGGTGGGGTGGGGGGACCAAAATCTCCTCAGGGCAGAGAAGAGCTGAGCTTAGCACAGGGAATGCCTGCATGTCTCTTCAGTGGACCCAGCTCTGCAGGGTCCTCCACAGTTCGTCTGCTGGGCTCATGAGCTGACCCTTCGCTACAGAACTCTGCTCTGTACAGGGATTCGGACAGTAGCAGGACCAGGGGAGTGAGCTGTAATTCCAAGGGGTAAAATCCAACTGGGCCGAGCCAAACGTGACCGTCCCTCCTCCTTTTCCGTCTTAAGAGATGGGTGCGTGATCCAGTTCCGACCCGTGGTGTGGGGGCTGCTTCTGGGATTTTCCCATTATTTAAATGAGAGGTGCAGGGTGAGAAAGAGCGAGGGGAAGAGGGAGAAAGTGCCGTCTGTCCTGCGTGTGAACATTATCTTGGCTAAGGTCACTCCCACTAGAGTTCCAAGAGCCATCCTGTAACACTGAGGCTAAAAGGGGGAGACACAGCAAGACTGACCAGCTCCCTGATGCAATCAGCACTGAATGAGCCTGGGGACCCAGGGCCTCCAGGTTTATCCTTGCTAACTGCATTGCTGAGCCAGGTGCTTCCTAAGGAGCGTCTCATTCATCAGTCACAGGGCTCCTCAGCCCTGGGTGTGTGAGTGCTAACACCCTCTGGAGCACCAGTGTCCCCACTCTTCCATAGCCTGAGGCATCAGAGCTGCCTGTGTCTTTCGAGAACTCTTCCTCTGGAAGAAACCAGGCGCAGGCTGAGCACACCCCAGTGAGGCCAAGGGCGTCAGCACACTGCTGAGGGAGTGGGGAAACAGCCAAAAGCCAGCAAGTAGTCTGGGAGCTGGTGTGTCCTGAGCCCATAGCCCACTGGCCCAGCATGACTCGCCTCTTCGAATGTTCGCATGGGGCCACTGAGCTCAGGGTGCTTGCTTGTCATCATCCAGTCAAACATCCTGCCTCGCTCCCCACACCCCCTTTTCTTTCGCCCCCCTCCCCACACACACTAGCTGTTCTGCTGGGCTACATCCATCCATCTTCCCCTTGTCCCTAACCCTTGAACCGTGAAGTCCGAGTTAATCAAGCATACCCCAACTCTCTCCGAACCAATTTGCAAGGGCCAGATTCTAAAATCTGTACTTTGAGGCACTTAGATAAGTGGCAAAGAACCTCCACAGCCCAGGAGTGTTGTCAAAATGGCCCCTTTCCCTTTCCTGCTGACTCCGAGAGAGAGAGGCCCTTGTGGCCTGGGCCGTGGCTGGGCCATAAGGACTGCACCCTGGAGGACTGTACACAGGAGCCACGGGGCCTTCTGTGCGTCCTCGGCAGATGCCACCATCTTGTTTCTCCCATCTCCAGGGATCTCCTGCACACAATCTGAACTCCATCTTGAAAAACAGCACAGAAGCAAACAGTTTATACAGACTTTATTTGTCACCCAAAGAGGTGAGAACACACAAGTGTGGGCAGGCAGAGGGCTAAGAGATACATTGTCACAGCTACCTGCCCTGGGTCACAGACAGACAGAAAAGGGGTCTTGTTCTTACCATACGTTGCTATGGGACATTCACAATGACACATTTTATTCCCGGTTCTATTTACGCCATGGAGTGTGGAAAGGGCGCGTTTCTTGCACTAAAAATATAGACTTTGGAGTCTCTAAAACAAAAATATCTGTCTCTCCGTGAGACCTACTAGAGAGAAGAACACACAAATGAGGGATGTATGGGGACCAGCACCTCAGCTGTCCCCTTCCGTGCGAAGGTGGCTGCTGGGCTTTCCACTGACAGCATCAGCCACTTCTAACCAACTGACAGAGACGGAGAAGGAAGGTTCATCTGTCCTCTTGGAGGAGTGGAGCGGGGCAGGAAGGATTTTGGCTTCCTTCACAAAAAGAGGAACTGCACATTCAGGGTGGAGCTTCCGACAACATTGTTGCACAAGTGAAAACCTGCAGGTTGAAGTTGCCCGGGCCAGCGGGCTGCTGCTAGGCTTAGGACGGGGCTGAGGTGGAGGGAGGGAAACATCAGCCAGGCAAAGACTCCCTGCCTCAGACAGTGCTGAAAGTGGGTCAGATTTGGTTCCAGGGGTGTGACCCGAGACCACTCCGCTCCCATGAGCACAGAACCTCCTGGAAGGACTGACTCAGGCCTGAACGCTGCTGAAGACTCCATTCCTCATGCAGACACCATAGTAAGAGTTACTTCACACCTCTTCTGCTTATGAAAATCTTCCTCCTTTCTGGACACACACACACACACACACACACACACACACACACACACACACACA
>OU015748.1:123676577-123687833 GCA_907169655.1 Acomys percivali | reverse complement strand
CACACACACACACACACACACACACACACACACACACACACACACACTTACATACACACACAAAGGTAACTGAAGAAAAAATGTAACTAGTCAGCCACCCATTCTCTATGACTAATGCTGAGAGACCAGGTGTGGCGGTGCGTGCTTGGAGGCCAGCACTTGGACAGCAAGAAAACTGCTCCAAACTCAGAGACGAGCTTGGTCTACACAGCGAGACCCTGTCCCCCAGAGCAAGAGTGTCAGAGGGGCACCAAGAATCACTTATAGCTATAGCAGAGAATTCGCTCCGATTTTGGCTTTGAGAGTGTTTTCCTGGCCGTGTACAGTGAGCAAGGGTCAGCAGAGAGGAGCATGGGAGCTAAGTGATGCTTAGTCCCGCCTCAGCCGTCGCCTCTGCTTATGATTCTGCTTATGATTCTTTCCTCAGGGGGAACTTAACCAATGGAGGGAAGCGCTGAAGGAGAGAAAGAAATGGTGCTGGGAACGCTGAGGCAGGGGCATGGCTGAGGTCTCACCTGGCTAGCCAGGGCTGGCTGAAGGATTTCTACCAAAAGTAAGTGAAGACAGAGATGACCATTCAGCACAGGGCCTGGGAATGTCTGCCGGAAATGGGCCTTGGGGCCCTGGGAGCAGGAGAGAGATGAGGGCAGACTGCCAAGCCCACAGTTAGGAGCCCTGGGAGGTGGTTCAACAGTTAAGGGCAGGACCCGGGTTCAGTCCAGTGCCCAGCACCACACGGAGCTCACAACTACCCAACTGCAGTCCCAGTTCCTTCTGATCTCTTCAGGTACCGAGTACACGTGACGCCAAGACACAGGTGTAGGCAAAACACCCACACATATACAGTTAAATTAAATTAAAATTACAGGTCCTAGGAGGAGGTGCTGGTTCTTCTGCAAAAGACCTTCAGAGACACCAGTAAAGTGGCAGAGAGGCAGATGTGAGATGGTGGCTATGACCTCACTGAAAACCAAGCTGGACTTCATGGATAAACAGATGTGTATGCAGCACTTGTGAGTAATTGAAGTCCGCTCCACCACCAGCAGTCAGAGACTGCGGCTGTTCCCACTCTCTTTTGGAGAGCTGTGGTACAACCTTCCCTCTGCCACGAAGGCAAGATTTCATGATTAAGGGGATGGGACGGGGCTGTGAGTGGAAGAGCCCCACGCCCCCCACAAAGCCTTCCCAACTGCACGTGTGTTATGGAACCAAACGCTCTTGGCAATTGTACAGTGCATCTCTTCAGGTGTTCGCCTTTCTCTAGACCCGCCCTTCCCTGACGTCATCAGGGAGCAGCCCAGCCACTTAGGAGCCCTCCATCGTTCCGTTCCCCATAGAGCCGCGGCTTCACTTAGCAACAATGCCCTGAATCCCAGCATCCGCCAACTGTGTTCACATCTGAGGGGTTCCCTTGTCACAGACGAGGTGACCGCTTCTCTGGCTGCAGCTAATGCGGGCACGAGGTCCCACAACTGCGCTGCAGGCAGGCGGGCGGGGGGTGGGGGGCAGGGAGGATAGGTACCCTCTGGTCCTGCGGGGTAACATATAGGAGCTATAGGAGCATCAGGGCTCCGGAAGAGACGTTTTTCTCAGGGACAAGTCACTGGCTTCCTTGCACGACAGGTCCCTCACTGTTTCGTGCCTTCAGGTGGCCCGAGGCCAGGACAGGGAGTGAAGCAGTTGCCGATTTCCCTACACAGGGTGGCAGGAAAATACAGGGGAACAAAATGGGCAAGAAATGGGCTACTCCTGGAGACAAAAGCAACGAGAAAGACACACGTTCAAAAAAGTGTCTGGAGGGGCCGGAAAGTTATCAAAACAAACAACAACAACAACAAACTTGCCAATGTCAGGCTCCCTCTAAACCACTCCCAGGTGGGCAAGGGGACACAGTTATTACATCTGTCCCCAGGTGACGTGCTGTGGAACCTTGGCTCTCGGAGACATTAATGTCCACTGATGAAACCTGGCTGCTCTGAGTGAACTATCTAAGACTTGCCAGAGTGGCTTCTGGGACAGATCGCTCATGAGGAAAGGTCAAACCAGCAACAATGCCCACATTTCAGGAGGCCATTTGAGGATCTGAAAACAGGGTGATACAGGGTGACACTCACCCAGCAGGCACTTGACTGCAGTGCCTACGACTCTTTCACAAGAGACGCCTGTTCTGCGTGGCTTGTGTCTGTCCTGGACAATTGTCAAGTACCTTGAAAATCATCTCTGCATCAAATTGACAGTGGTCCTAACAGGTAGGGAGGTACTGGTAGCACAGTCCCCTTCAACACCAGAGGCCTCCAGAGGTGACCAGATGGCTGCCTCGGCTACGTTCAGACTCCAAGAGGAGCAAACTATGAGAAAATGATAGAACACTTCCTCACCCAGGGAGCAAAAGCACGCCGTGTATGTGCGGTTTCTGTACAAAGACTGTCCCAGCTGGAAACCCAGCATGACCGGCTCGCTAGGCACATTCTGTGCACAAGGAAGGGGTGGGGGTTGTCTGTTGAGTGCTGGGGTCCAAACTCTTGATGATAGTTCTGGAACACAGAAGAGAAAAATCGTACACATACTTTTAAACTAAGAGTCCAAACTGACTTCAACACGCACAGCTCCTTTCTCAGTGCAGCTTTGACAGCTGAGCGCCAAGACTCCTGCCGACCAAAAGAAACCATGCTGAGGAGCCGAGGAACCTGTGAGGCTGGGGGGAACCTGCACGGCCAGGGGGAACCACGCATGGCTGGGAGGGGGGGGAACCTGTGAGGCTGGGGGGAACCCTGCATGGCGGCTTGGGAGGCAGACCCGCATGGCCAGGAGGGGGGAGCCCACATGGCCGGGGACCTCGCACGGCTGAGGTGGTGTTGGCTCACTGAGTGATGATGAAGGCAGCTAAGGAGACGCCCATGAGCGCTTGGGTCTATCCAGAGAGGACTGACAACACAGACTCGAGAGATGGCAGCAGGAAGTCAGACACGGTCCCACAGGACAGCTCAGATGCCCCGCTTCCCACAAACAACGGTCACCGACTCCTTCGTAGGCAGCTGCAGAGCAGAGCTGGGAACAACCCTGCAGGCCTGGCCGGCTCTCCTGGCGTCTACGCTAACTCCTTCCGTGGCAATTTGAGCTCCTCTTCCTCTGTTCCCAGGAAACCCGAGAGAAGACGCTTGTCCTTCGGTTGCTGGCGGCTTCCCCTGGCCTTTATGCTTTGCCCGGCAGCTTCCAAGGGTCTCAGGACATGGTGCTGACTGCTTCTAGGAGTGACACGGATGACCCCAGGCCACGGGCATCTCACCAGCCGTGGCTGTGGCAGCCACTGTTGACACTCGGATGGCTGAGCTCAGGTAGCAGACATGCTACAGTGTTGGTCTGTCCGACATCCCCTTCCCAGGGAGAGTTGGAATCGAGGCCCAGGCTGTTCACGGCCTGCAGCTAGCAACAGGCCCAGGAGCCTTCCTTTCTCTCTCTTCTCTGCTACCAGCCCGAGCCGTCGCTCAGGAAGAAGGCCTCATGAAGGAGCCGCGGGGACAGAACGGACCCGTGTGACTTACCAGGCCAACGGATAATATCAGAGGGGATGTCTGAAAAATGGGGAGCTGGCTCTTTAATGGTGGCGGTGGTTCTGAGAGACAGAAGAAAGGAAGCATGGGAGGTGGTGGTGCTGGGACCCGCTGGTGCCCGGCTGGGGTGTGCAGGTCGCCGGCTGTCCTCCACAGTGCACACGACAGTGACTGAATGCTTCCATGGGGCATGGCTTTGAGATGACCAACAACAGATCCAGACTCAGCCCGGCTTCTTCTCGGAGAGACTCACCCTTTCTTGAAACCCAGAGCTTCTCTGAGGCCCTCACGGCCCGGGTCTTCCTCCCCAGCAGAGACTCAATTGAAGAGGCTGCATTAACATTGATACAGTGAGACAGACAAAGGGACACATGACTCGAGCCTGCGCGCACGGGCTGTCAGGATGCTGCCACAACTTGGGTCTGGCTGTATTTGAAGTTCATTTACAAGTAGACTAGTTCTCAACTAAAAATAACCACATGTGTTATCCACTTCCACAGCTGCCTGGATTCTCCACAGAGAGAAGCAAGAGCTAGTGCTCACTGTGTTCAGCACGGAGCTATTTTAACCCGTTCACCACAAGGCGGCCACGGCCTTCTGCACTGCACTCCGCCTGCTCCTCACCACCTCACTAGCACCCTCATTTTGCCACTGAGCCGGATGCCAGAGGCAGCAATATGCCAAGTTCCGTGCGGAAATAGGAGCAGGACCTGCTTTCCCGGCTCCTGGCTAGTTTGTCTTTAACGGAAACTATATCAGCATCAAGACTGCAGGTTTTTGCTTTCATCTATCTGATGACCTAAATGTAAGTGATGCTTGGGCTAAAATCAGTAACTTACACACAGAGGATTCCTCAACGCAGGCGAAGATGCCTCCAGTTTTCTTTACTAATCTGACTAAAAATGATCTATGTTATTATTAAATTATATAGAAATTCTTCTTTGCAGGATAAGGAAACTTATGTTTAGCAAAATTCTCATTTCGGAACCTAAGTAGGTGAAGGCCTGGGCCAACACCATCACGTTATTTATCAGTGTTAACCGTACTGACCCAGGCTTTTAGCAGCTTTCGAGTTTGTGTGGTTGCAGTAAGCAGAGACAGCCTTTAGATTCTCAAACAAGAAACTTCCTCCAAGTGGGATTAAGGAGCCAAACAGGCCGGGCGGTGGTGGTGCACGCCTTTAATCCCAGCACTCGGGAGGCAGAGGCAGGCGGATCGCTGTGAGTTCGAGGCCAGCCTGGTCTACAAAGTGAGTCCAAGACAGCCAGGGCTACACAGAGAGACCCTGTCTCAAAAAAAAAAAAAAAAAAAAAAGGAGCCAAACAGATAAGGCAAGTTTACACTCCAAATCAGTTTTCGCCTGCCCTTGGGATGGAGTACAGGGACAGGTCAGAGAAGCTGGTCTCTTCAGGTATTGGGAAACTGTTATTGGGAAACTGTTATTTTCACATGTCTGACTGTACAGTTAGCAATAGCTCTGTTGTTTCTAGGCAGATTCAACCCTACACAAGTGACATGCATTTTACTTTCATCATTTTCAAAAGACAGAAGCAGATAAAACGGGAAGTTGGGGTTCCCTTACCTTTTCTCCTGTGTAGCCCCAGGATTTATGCTGAGGGCCTTCCAGACCGTGGTTTTAGGCATTTCATCTGATATATTAATCTCCGAAGGGTCACATCTGAAATCAAAGCTCAGGCAATGAACATCAACCATGTAAGCGAAGGGCACATCCCAGTTACGGTGACCCCGGCCCACGGGGAGGGGGAGGGGCTTGAGGATGAAGCGGCCATTCTGTAGGCAAGTCAGGCTGCAGGCTGGCCAGTGCCCCAGGCGGTGAGTGGCTGTGCCTCGGAAGGGCTGACAGGGGTGCTGACCCCTGCGGCTGGGGGGCAGGCCCTCCTGATTCTCCTCTGTACTTTACAGGAGGCTTAGCAGACACGTCAAAGGGGACTAGTCAAGGTGTAAAACCTGAAGTTTTCAGGGCTAAGTGCCCATCGAAAGTCAAGACTCCAAACAGTCCTTGGTCCTCAGAAACCCCTGAGGGTCTCCTGAAATGCGGAGAGACAAGGCAGCGTCCCACAGGGAAAGGAAAATGGGTCCTGCGTCTCTGCCTGAGACACCTAGACACCTTCTTAGGGACCACAGAGATTTTCTGATTTACCCACACACAGCCCCATCCAGTGTCATACCTCAGCAGCTAACCCCCAGGGATCTGCCAGACTTTCTTCTTTTTCTAGGCTTCTTCAGCCTGGGTATGCTGCGGCCCAACAGACACAGAGGCCAGCAGTGGGTCCACACAAGGACTCAGTGAAGGTTTGGTAGGCCAAGGAGCTGAGAGGCCAGCACAAGGCTTGTGTGGACCTCAAGGTCATTGTCCCCTGAGATCCCTCAACTAAAAGTGCTAAAACCCAGGTGTGGATGTCTCATGCCCACCAGGCCAAGAACACCCTGGAAGAGAGCAACCTGGGCTTGAGAAGTAGAAAGATCCAGCCTGAGTCCTGACGTCGTAGCACCGTCACTTGTACAAAGTAGGACGTGGGCAGGGGCACGAGCAAGCCCTCCCGTACGCTGGAGACACTGGCTTCCCCCCTCCCCCTGCCCCAGCCACACAGAGCAGGGCACACAGCAGGCGCTCAGGAATGGAAAGCTGTCCCCACGACTGCATTGCCCCTCCCCTAGGAGCAGGAACCCTGGCAGGGAGCTCTTTGGTCCTGTGGAGCTTTACCTGACACTGCTGTTCTTGCTGGGACTGCTTAGAAGCTTCCTGCTCTCCAGCGGGAACTTATCACCCCCCACGACGACGCCCAGCATCTTCTCAGCCTCCTGGAAGAAAAGGGGTCAGTGCTACCGCCAGGTCCAAAGGGAACCCCTGTTCCCCAGAGTCAGGAAGACGTTGCTTTTGTCCAGAAAGGAGTCTTGGCTCAGCCCCAGCTGGACTACACAAGGATTAGCTAAAAGCTGAGCACCAGCATCTCCCAGGAACCTGCCAGAAAGGCCTTCTTCCGGTGGGGACAGCTGTGGTCAGCGCGCCCAGGCTGCTGCCAGGCACCGGCTTCCTCCTCACGGCCTGGCCGTGTCCAGCCTGCTTTCTCTCTCTGCCCTGAGTCCACAGATGCTTCTGCATGCTCTATCTCTTCCTACAGTAAAACCTTCCCCTTGACCATGGAGTGGCCATTTTGGTGGTTTCTTCACTGCACCTTAGCTTACAATTATATCTTGGACCAAGTAAATCGAGGTAAATCGAGCCTTTCTCAACCCGTTTTCTACCGCCACAAATGCCTGTATAGTTTTCACTCACAGGGTCAACTCCTCGCAAAGAGTGAGGCAGTCAAAGGGCAGTACGGAGCAGTACTGAAAAACAGTAATAGCCTGAATGTGAGGAAGCTTCTAGAATCAATGGCCAGCTACGAGGAACACTAAGACAGAAGAAGGTACCAATGTTGCCAAAGACAGCAAGAGCTACGTGATGAGTAGAGGCCCTGTGGGCAACGACCCGGTTTCCTAACAAAGAAAAAAGAGCCCTAAAGAGACTTGAAAAGGAAATTAGCCGGTTATAAGGTATGGTCCTTTGTTAAATTCTGATTCAAATGAACACACTGTTAAAATAGTAACGAGGGCGTCTGGGAAGGCAGCTGAGGTGTAAAGTGCGTGTGGCACAAGCGTGAGGGCCCGAGTCCAGATTGCCAGGACCCACATGAAGAGCCATGCACGGCAGCATTCCCGTGGCCCTGGTGCAGGGCAGGCAAAGGCAGCAGGCTCCCTGGGGCTTCCTGATCAGCTGAGCTAGGCCAAGCAGGGAGCTGCAGGCTCAGCCGGAGACCGTATTTCAAAACGGTCAGGGTCAGAAGAAACAGTGAGTCAACTGATGTTGAACGCTGGCTTCCATATGCAGATAGACACACACGCATACATGTGTGCGCACACACAAACATGCAGACGCACACATGCGCGCGCACACAGACACTGACAATAGGGAAATCGGGAAAAGTTCTCTTACTTTTACATATATTTAAGTTGTTCCAAGGCTGGAGAGATGGCTCAGAGGTTAAGAGCACTGGCTGCTCTTCGAAAGGACCTGGGTTCAATTCCCAACAACCACATGGTGGCTCACAACCATCTATAATGAGATCTGGTGCCCTATTCTGGTGTGCAGGCACACAAGTGGGAAGAATATTGTATAAATAATAAAAATTCTTAAAAAAAATAAATAAAATGTCCCATATTAAAATATTTTCTTAAAAATAATGCCATCGCTGGGTGGTAGTAGTGCACACCTTTAATTCCACCACTCGGGAGGCAGAGGCAGGTGGATCCCTGTGAGTTTGAGGACAGCCTGGTCTACAATGCAAGTCCAAGACAGCCAAGTCTACATAGAGAAACCCTGTTTCAAAAAACCAAAAATTAAAAATTAATAAATAAATAAAAATAAAGATAATGCCAAGACAGAAAGACTGGAAGTTGAGGCCAGCCTGGGCTATATAGTGAGATCTTATCTTACTCATAAGATAAACAAATAAATAAATGACTCCTTAAAAAATAATGCCATTCACTTAAAGAGATAATTATAGAGGGAAAACTTATATTTATTAAACATATTTAAAGTATTATAATAATAATAATAATAATAATAATAATAATAATAATAATTTTGTTGTCTTTTTTGAGACAGGGTTTCTCTGTGTAGCCTTGGCAGTCCTGGACTTGCTTTGTAGACCAGGCTGGCCTTTTTTAAAAGTCTAAAAATCCATTTTCAAAAAAGGAAGTTTAAGATTTAATAATTCAATATATAATACCATAGGATATTTTATATTAAAATAATATCATTAGAGACATGAAAATAAAAGTTTAAAATCAGAATATACATATATACTGATTATGTAGAAAAAGATATACACAAAATATATAATTGCAACATTATAATACCACTAAGAAATGAATAAATAAGAGAATCTGGGTGACAACTGTTACTAAAGCTCATACATTAGGGATCTAATATAGTAAATGTTTAAAGGGGAAATGTACACCACGCAGAGACACACAGAACCACAGCCACCGTTTCTAGGCTGTTTGACTCTAATGTTCTTCTGTCCAAGGGAAACTCCAAAAGGCAGAAGGGACAAACGGCTTTCTGTGGTGCCCATTAGTGCTGTCTGTCTCTCTCTCTTTCTGTCTTTCTGTTCTGGACTCTTCCAGATGCCTCTGCCTGTTCTCTCTCACATCTACAATAAAAACCTTCCCCTCAACCATACCACTGAGCAATCAGGTCATTAGTTTATATAATATACGTGCAACTTTTTTAGTAAATTGATAATTTTTTACTATAGATTCCATTTCATATTTTCTGTTTTACACATAAAATGTCATAAACATGTTAATATCTTTAAGTATTCTTTAAATTTTTATTTTTAAATTATTATACAATATTCAATTATAATTTAGTTTCTTTTTGTGCTAATAATTGTTCTTATTTCAAACATGTATTTGTTTATCTACTGATCCACTGTGTGTGAGGTTCTGAACGTGACCCCATGCGTGTGGAGGTCAGAGGACAGCTCCTGAGAGAATGGGTGCTGGGTCCCTCGGAACTGGAGTTAGAGATGGTTGTAAGCTGCCACAGAGGGAGCTGGGAACCGAGCCTGGGTCCTCTGCAAGAGCGGCCTGTGTATAAACCGCAGCCCTGGGATAGGCATATTTAAGACTCTACCTTAATCTGTTCTCTAAAACAACATCTCTATTCGTACCTGGACTTTTGGTGTATATGTGGGTCGTTCCAACCACAGTGTTAAAAGGTTTGGTTCTTACCAACTTAAATTTTGTTGTCAATTTGGTAAGTGAAAAAAAAATAGTCTCAGCTTGACACTACAGGTAGAGACTTTCCCATTGCGTCCGTATTTTAAATTTTCAAGTTAAAAAAAAACTTATACTGTTAAATAAATTCAAGATATTAGGAAAATTTATTTTAAAATACAGTTGAAAAAGATGGAAGTGTTTGTAGAGTGACAGGCCCTTGTAAGGTAGATCTGGCAGCAGAAAAGATAGATAGATAGATAGATAGATAGATAGATAGATAGATGATAGATAGATGATAGATAGATGATCGATAGATAATAGATAGATGATAGATAAATTCTAAATAGATAGATGATAGATATAAATAGATAAGATAGACAGACAGAAGGGAAGGAAGACAGAGTCTTAGAGTCTCTATTGCTTCAACAAAACACCATGACCAAAAGCAGGTTGGGGAGAAAGGGACTTGTTTGGCTCCCACTTCCACACTGTCCTTCATCACTGAAGGACGCCAGGTCAAGACTCAAACAGCAGGAGCCTGGAGGCAGGAGCTGCTGCAGAGGCCATGGGGGGCGCTGCTCACTGGCTTGCTCAGCCTTTCTTTTTCTTTCTTTCTTAAGATTTATTTATTTATTACACATACAGTGCAGGCCAGAAGAGGGCACCAGATCTCATCTTAGATGGTCCTGAGCCACCATGTGGTTGCTGGGAATTGAACTCTGGACGTCTGGAAGAGCAGACAGTGCTCTTAACCACTGAGCCATCTCTCCAGCCCTCAGCCTGCTTTCTTATAGAACCCAGCACCATCAGCCTAGGGGCGGCTCCACCCACAGCGGGCTGGGCCCTCCCCACTGACCACTAATTGAGAAAATGCCTCACAGCTGGAAGTCATGAGTTTCCTCAACTGAGGCTCCTTCCCCTGTGCTGACTCCAGCGTGTGCTGAGCGGACTGACTGACACACAGCAGTGGCCAGCACAGCTGGAGTGTCGGCTAGAAGGACCCGTTAGGGCAGCACCGCACTGGGACACTTCACCTTTTCCTTTCTCGGCCTGGTGTTTTCACCTTGCCACATACCCTTTCAGGCCACGGGCAACTGTGTAGATGGCAAGCTGACAACTGCTGAAAGCGATAAAGGACAAAAAGTCCCGTGCTAGCTGTGTCTGTATGTGCCATCTGCAGTTAGGTGCATAACTAGTATTTTTTAAAACAATGAGTTTTATACAGTTGTCAAATCAGATCTGGAAGGAAAGGAGCCATGGGATCTTAGAATGACAGCGCATATGTTCATATTTTAGTGTGAGCCTGGGGTAAAACAAAGTGGAAAACTACTAGTTACCAACTCCAAATAGGAAGGGCAGACATGCCAGGACCCCTTAGCCACTGACGACAGGGTGTAGTGGGGAGTAACACTCAGCCCCTCGGGGTCACCCTCGGGATTCAGGCGTGCTGACCACCCCCAGTTCCTCGGGGTCACCCTCAGGATTAAGGCGTGCTGACCCCCCCCAGCTCCTCGGGGTCACCCTCGGGATTCAGTCATGCTGACCCCCCAGCTCCTCGGGGTCACCCTCGGAATTCAGTCATGCTGACTCCCCCAGCTCCTCGGGGTCACCCTCGGGATTCAGTCATGCTGACACCCCCAGCTCCTCGAGGTCACCCTCGGGATTCAGGCGTGCTGACACCCCCAGCTCCTCAGGGTCACCCTCGGGATTCAGGCGTGCTGACCCCCTCAGCTCCTCAGGGTCACCCTCGGGATGCAGGTGTGCTACCCCCTCAGTTCCTCAGGGTCACCCCCAGATTCAGGCGTGCTGACCCCCCCAGCTCCTCGGGGTCACCTCGGGATTCAGGCGTGCTGACCCCCCAGATCCTTGGGGTCACCCCCGGATTCAGGCGTGCCGCCCCCCCAGCCCCTCGGGG
>OU015748.1:123661336-123676567 GCA_907169655.1 Acomys percivali | reverse complement strand
CCCTCGGGGTCACCCCCGGATTCAGGCGTGCCGCCCCCCCAGCCCCTTGGGGTCACCCTCGGGATTCAGGCGTGCTGAGCCCCCCTCCCACTCTGTGAGCTGAGGCCCTGAGGCGCGAGGCCCTGAGGCGCGAGGCGGGAGCAGGCCGCGCTCTACCTCCTCCTCCTTCGCCTTCTTCTTGGCATCGTCCAGCTTCTTCTTTTTGCTCTCAGGCATGAGGTCATCCAGCCAGCTCAGCTCGCGCTTGGAGAAGCAGAGGTCCATGACTTTCCTGACGAAGACCAAGGCCAGGACCTGACGAGAATGGGAGTCAAGTGAAGGCTGAGCTTCCCTCAAAGAATTAAAAGCAAAGCGATTTTCACAGCAGTCTAGGGCATTCTAAGCAGAACTGGACTCACGGCGACTACAACAGCAGCCGCGTACTGCATGCTGCTCGCCGGCATCTGGCACTGGGGCTTCTTACATTATTCTATTTATTTTTTAATTTTCCTACATTTTAAAAATACATGTTTCATGTGTGTGTGCTATGTGCACACCTGGTGCCCATGGAGGTCAGCGAGACCACCAGATCCCCAGGGATGGATGTTTAATTCATAACAGAAATTAATTGAATATCCATTATTCAAACTTAAGGAAATTCTGACACAGAGGACAACGTGGACAACAGGGAAATAAACCAGTGTCTTCTTGTGGTGCCCCTGGGATAACAGAAGCCACGGAGACGGATGGCAGGACTGTGGCTGCCTACATGCTTGCGGGAAGGGAGTCTGAGGAGAACAAAGGCCGGGAGACAGACGGTGATGACGGTCCCACAATGCCCTTCATCCCACTGACACACGCCCTTAAACATGGTGAACACAGAAAACTGGATGCTATACATATTTTACCACAAGTTCAAAAAAATAACAATAATTTTTATTAAAACAATCCCTACTCACCTGCCAGGCTGCATGCTTTTAATCCCAGCACTCAGGAGGCAGAGGCAGGGGGATCTCTGTGAGTTCGAGGCCAGCCTGGTCTACAAAGTGAGTCCAGGACAGCCAGGGCTACACAGAGAAACCCTGTCTTGAACAACAAAAACAAAACCAAACAAACTCCTACCATCATCGGGAAAACGATGGCGGCCGGCGAGGCCTTGATAACCCAGAGCAGGACCAGGCAGGTGAACTGCACCAGGGTGAAGAGGTGCACCTTGCGCAGCGGCACGTGCCGCAGGTAGATGAAATCCGGCTGGTGCTTAGCGGGCATCCCGAGAAGCTTCAGGCGGTCGAAGAACTGGAAGGAAGAAGCAGCGCTGGCTTCCGGGAGGGAGGGCTCTCGGCCAGAAGCCTCCGGAAGCCCCACACCGCCTGCTCTGCGCTCCAGGGCCGCCTCTACTGGAGAGACGTGGGCAGTTTGGTCAGGTCAGTGAGTGGCAGTCAGGAAGGCTCGACGAAACCAGCTTTTCTAATGGCAGGCGCACACTCTTTCTCCCTTCCTACGCTCAGCCACAAACAGTGCTCCCAGGGTGGCGACCCACAAGCCACCACATCTTCCCGCTTACTATCAAAACCAGTTCTCTCCAGCTGTGGTTACACAGACCAGAGATTCCAGATGGGCTGGGGCAGAAGGATGAGGGAGGGTCTGAGGCCAGCCTGTTCACGTCCCAAACCGAGCTCTGCTAAAGGACGCGACACTGTGGCAACAAACAAGTCCCCAACCCCTGACTGTCCTGCTTGTTCTTTGAAGAGTTTGAAGGATAAATATATTGACAAGATCAAATGAGGCCTCTTAAAATTCTTGCTCGAGGAATTACAATATTCTGGGGCCAGTGAGATGGCTCAGGAGTAGGCGCTCGCCTCTGCACAAGCCTGGGGTCCACATAAAGGTGGAATGAAAGAAAGCTGTCCTTTGACCACAACATGTATGCCGTGGCACATGTGTGCACCCCCACACATGCACCTACATCATACATATATCACATGCGTGCGCACACACGTTCGCACACACATGTGCGCGCACACACACACACCGCCACCGCTGCCGCCACCGCACGGCACACACGCGGAGGTCGGTCAGAGGACAACTCGCAACAGTTGGTTCTCTTCCTTCGCCATAGATTCCCAGGACGGCGCTTGGGTCTCAGGCCGAGAACCTGCCGAACCATCCTGATGGCCTGGGTTTGGTTCTCTGGCTATTGACAGCTGTTTCACATTCAGCTCTACAGGAATTTGGCAAAGGTCCTGGTTCAGTGCCAAATAACCGTTGCCTAAAGATGACCAGAAGTATGACGCTAGCCATGTCGCTCTGGAACCAGCGCTCTCACACCCCACATCTGACGGCATTCCTTGGCCAAAAGGCAAGACTGGCAAGCGATTTCTCAGGAACTGGTTGTGCCTCCCTTGGGGCACCTTGTGCCTCTCTGGTCAGGACACGTGAACACAGAGCAAGAGACATGGCCTGCTTGAACCACACAATACCTGGATTCCTTGTAGGGAAGAGACTCCCATGTAGAGGAAAACTCCGTAGAGCACCGGCATCGGGATAAACTGCGAATAAAGGCACAAGATGAGGGTGCAGGCATCCCAGCAGTGCATAAAATATATTTGCATATATATATACTTATATGTTTATGTAAATATATATTTATATATAATAAAAATATATAAAATATATAAATCTATATATTTTGAAACAGGGGCTTACTGTGTAGCCTTGGCTGGCCTGGAATTCATGATATAGAGTAGGCTGGTATTGAACTCACAGACAGCGGATGCTTGCCTCCTGAGTGCTGGGACTAAAGTTGTGTACTACTACTGTATCCCATCTATATAAATTTTCAATTCCAAAAATGAAACAAAGCAACAATTTCATAAACACTGTCTTTGTTTCTTCCGGCCTCTCCCTCCATCAGTTAAAGTGGAAACAGAAGTGTAAGCTGGCGATCATCAAAATTATTTTGTTCTGAAATGAAATTATTACCTGTAAGGTAAATCACAGATCTCACCCCTCCCTGCCAGCCTTCCTCCTCCCTGGATATGAGTACACAGATGGGAACGGGCCACACTCGTGGTCGTGCCTGCACACACACATGCACACACACATCACACAAATGTAATTTAAAACTTCTATAATCATCACACTCTCAGGAACTTAGTGTATTTTGACAAAAAAAAAAAAACCACAAAAATCAACCAAACAAAAACAGCCCTCATGTTTACTGACCTAAGACTTGAGGGCAGCCAGAGGCAATAAGCTGAGAACATGCTGTTATACTGTGTGATTTTTTTTTAAGTGTCCACACAACACGTGACCGTGGCTTTCCTGCCACGCCCTCTGAACTTAGACAAAACCTTCGTGCAAGTGTGACGCAGACAAACTGGCTCCAACGTCAGGACAGGGAGCGCGTCATAGCTCAAGGCGAAGCTCAGTTTATGTTGTTGTTTGTTCTCAGGCTTTGCTGTGAGCAGGAGGGCCAGGAGAACGGCCTCACACTTCTGCTCTTCCTACCTCCGTGCACGCGCTCCCCCTGTCTGGTGCTACAGTGCTGAGGGCCCAATCCCGAGCCCGGGGCGGCTGCTCAGCGCTGCCCATGCCTGGTCCCTCAGCTGTCATCCTGAGGCTACAGGACAACACCCTTCCTCTCCCAGTTAGAAAGCCCAGCCTGGACTGCGTTGCTCCGACTCTAGCGTGAGCAGACAGTGCAGGCAGGGGACGGCCCTGCAGCACTGCTGACAGTGTCTGTGCGGTGAGTCTTGTCACGTGACACAGCTTAGGAGTCTCCTGGAAGGAGGGCCCCAGTTAAGAACTGCCTCTGGGCATGTCTGTGGGACACTGCTGTGGGAGGCCCGGCTCCCTGCGTGGCACCATCCCTGGGCAAGTGGGCCCGGGTGGCATAAGGGAGTTAGCGGACCATGTGCCAGCATTGTGAGACAGTGCGAAGCATTCCTCCATGGCTCTGCTGCGGTTCTCCTCCGAGCTCCTGTCCTGCCCTTCCTCCATGGTGGCCTATTCCAAGGTCAAATACACCCTTTCCTCCCCAAGAAGCTGTTGGTCATGGTCTTTATCACTGCAATGGAAAACAAACTACACTCCTAGTAATCAAGAGGTGGGGGTGTGGGGCTGCCACAAGTTCAAGGCCAGCCTAGTCTACAGAGTGAGTTTTAAGCCAGCCAGGGCACACAGGAAGACCCTGCCTCAAAAACAAAACCCCAGGGAAAAGAAGAGCTGGGGGCACGGTGCCTGCTTTGCACGAACGAGGCCCTGGGTTGGACAAAGGGAGATATCAAAGAAAAGGAAAGGACAAGGTGGCGGGCCACCAGACCACTCGTCCTGTTCGATAATTCCCACATTTAACTGTCCTAGCCACGAGAGTAAATTCTTTCAGGGCATGGGTCTGCATGTGTATACACCGGTGCCATTGCGTGGCCCCTGACACAGACCCGTGCTTGCTCGGCGCGCTGAGGAATGAATACCTGTAAGACCGTGGTCATGAACACCGAGCAGCCCATGAGCACGAAGATCATGAGGCCGGTCACTCTCTGCTCCCGGATGCCCAGGAACTTGGGCTGCTCCCCCGGGGCCGAGCATTCAGACTCGAGCTTGAGGCTGTTCACGTGTGTGATGGACAGGACGGTGGCAGCCACAAACCAAGGCAGGCCCATGATGGAGCAGACACCCAGCATGGCGGCCACCATCAGCAGGTCCAGATGGTAACCACAGCCTTTCTGTAGGAGAACAGTCACCGTCAGGGAGCTGGCTGCAGGAGGCCATGGAGAGACAGCTACGGGCTTTGGGCTCAAAGCTAGTAGGTGTGGGGAAGAAGGGGTCCAGAGGGTTCTTAGGACGCTCCCAGTCAGGAGAGGATGGCGCGTGTCCTGTATATGCCGCTATCGCTATCTGCCCAGTTGCCTCAGCTTTACCCTTCTAGCCACAGCCGGCCATTGCAGGCACCGCGGAGAGGTGTCTTTGTTGAGCTCCTGCGTCACAGTCCCCGATCCTTACCACACCTGGATTTTCCCACAGAGACGGTAGGCACGAGGCCTTCCATAACACAGGTATTAGAGCCAACCCTAGCCTGAGTAACTCTTTTATCCGTCTTGAAGCCACATGACCGGCCTCAGTGGGAGAATTCCCGCCTCCGGGAAACAGGCTCAAGGCCTCGAGCTGACCCCGGGTAGGAAACCTGCACAGCTGACTCAGAACTGGAGGTGGTTAGGGCCCAGCCACATGGACACAGTCTGGGAGGAGAGCCATGGAGTACAAGCTCCTCCCACATCACAACACCACGCTCCGCCCACGCTCCCCTCCAGTCTCACCTCCAACCAACCTTTGTTATAATGGGCAAGCAGGACCCAGCTCTGTGGCTCCGGTACAGATGGGCCCATCCTGCAGGAAGGGCGCCAGCAGGCTGCTGCCCGCCTTCCGCCTCAGCTCACCTTGAGCTTGTGCTCCTTCCTGTTGATGATGACGGCCGTGATCTGCTGGTCCATGAAGATGAGGATGGTGCACAGGAGTGCTGGGATGACCGCCGCGATCACAGTCCACCAGGGGTTCGGGCCAATGGGGCTGATAAACCACCCTCGGTCATCCCTAGTCGGCTGTGAGAGAAACAAGAGCGGTTCTGTGTCTTAACTCTGGAGATTAGGGCAAAACAAACCAAACTGAAAACTATTCTACTTTTTGTTCTCATTTGAATGAAAATCCTTAGAAAAACAAATCAAAACATGAAACACAGCAACCTCTAAGGAAATCTCTGACCTTTTTTTCCAAATCCCCTTTGGCAGTCAATCCTCGCTTATCAACTTCCTGCGGAATAGTCACTAACCCTGCACGGCCTTCCATTTATTCCCCAGGTCCCCAAGTGCAGAGAAAGCAACTTTATCTCAGAGTCAGTCCAAGCAGAATATAATTAGCAACTGAATCTGTTGTTTAAAAAAAAAATGACTTCCAAAGACTAAATAACCCAGACAGCCCTCTCCCTCTCCACAAGCCATGCATCTGAAGGACGCGGGTTTCTTTGGCTGAGAGTGGATCACCCAGGAGCCTCCTCATGCGTGGTGACACAGGAGCCAGGGACTGGACACTTAAGGAGACAAAGCTCGGGGACTCTGTCTGACCCAGGTCTGTCATCAAAAACTCTATAAGCCGTTTGCTCAAACTCCATTCCGTTTGTTTGTTTTTGTTTTTAAGACAGGGTCTCTCTGTGTAGCCCTGCCTGTCCTGGACTCACTTTTGTAGACCAGGCTGGCCTTGAACTCACAGAGATCTGCCTGCCTCTGCCTCCGGAGTGCTGGGATTACAGGTGTGCGCCACCACGCCCGGCCTGGATGTAAGTTTGTAACTACAATGGCGTATCAAGGTTTAGACAAGCAAACTTAAAGCGAGGCTGGAGAGACGTCCTGACGGCTCAGCAGGAGCCTAGACTCCGGACAAGACCCTCTCAGGTCTCAGGTCACGTCTGCTCCTTTCCAGGTGCCGACACCACCAGACGTCCTCAGGCCTGCCTCTCCACGGCAATGAGTGCATTCTTACATAAACGGGCACTTTCTGCTCGCCGAGGGCTTAGCAGGACGCAGACTCACAGTAAGGAACGGAGCGCTTTCTTCCTGAACCTGTGAGCTCCGTCCACATGCATGCCGAGCTCCCTGAGGTCTGCTCACCTTGAACACACTGGGGACCTGGAGCTTTGGCGACGGGACTCCAATCAAAAAGTCAACAATGACCATGGTGAAGATGGTGAGGAAGACGGCGAAGTCGCTCACCATGGAGCGCACCTGGCATGACAAAGAGTCGAGAAGTTTCTCAGAAAAACGTTTTGCACTTGAACTAATAAAAAAACATGTAAACAAGACTGTTTTCGTAAACTCCAAGTAATTCTCACCATATGTAAATATCAACATATAAGATGAAGAACAGACCTCTGACAAGGGCCAGTGTAACCACAAGTACAGTTTGGGGTACACAGGCCAGGCTTGGATTTCTGGGTCCATCCAAGGTTTACCGTGCTCCCCAACCTGAGCGGCAGCAGGTTCATGTTTTCCTCACACTCTGGTGGGATCCACCGGCAAAGCCTATGAGCCCACACTCACAACGCGTCCACAGCCTGAGCAGCCACTCGGCCGTCTCTCACTGGGCTATGCTTCAGCGGTGCCCCCCAGTGCTCCTGGAGTAGTAATCAATTTAAAGAACTTTCTTGCAATGAGCTCAAAACTCATGAAGCGCTCACCCTGCGGGTCCGCAGAGCCTGCAGCGCTGTCTTGCGGCCCCCACACCTCGCTTTCCTTAGTGTTGCTCTCTGCTGCTGCTGCTCCTGGAGCCAGCCTGCTCACTCCCACCTCAGAGTCTCCCTCTACCACTGCGTTTCTGCCAGGAGCCCATGGGAACTCCCCTGCAGCTAAACTCAAACACAATCTTCCTTCTGAATTTTCTTGAAGCAAGATAAACCCCAGCTGGGGCAGGGTTGGGGGCGGGACCTAAGGGGCGGGGCCTAAGGGACCACCAGAAGCCTGCACTCTGGGATCTAGCTTGCAGTAAGAACTTGAACATGACTGGTAAACAGGAACTGCCTGCGCAGGGTACTCATCCTCCTGCAGAGAAGATGCTCCTTACTCAGGGCCTGAGTGTCCACTCAGCACGCCCCTCTCGTCCCTAAATCCAAATAGTGCATCTCAGGAAACAAACTGACAATTTCACTTACAGAAGATGATACTTTTGGAGAATTTTTAAGTAAACTAGCTTGTTGTCTGGTTTATTTGTCCGTCTATAAATGCACATGTGTGTGGATACACATGTATGTATATGCACATACATGTATGAGCAAAGCTCCAGAAACACCAGCCGCCTCCTCTGACGCAGCGAAGCCTGGAACTTACCACACAGGCTGCCAGAGAGCCTCAGGGATCAGTCTCTGCCTGCCCAGACCTGGGATCACAAGGGTGTGCCTTGACACTTACTTTGGTTTACTTTTATTTTTACTACCACAGCCTCATGTTTGCAAGGTAAGCACGGATGGAGCTGCCTCCCAGAAAGCTGGTGTGTTTTTGATTAATGTTTAGGCTTCAATCTTTAAATCCTGCTATAAATTATATCCCTGTAGTAACTTAGAAAAACACATACTCACTCTGCACTTGAGAAGACCATAGCTGTGTGTTCAGTGTGTACTGTCCTTTTTAAATTAAATTTCTTTAGCTAAGACCCCTCAGGCCAGAGGCTATGTTGGGTGCAGTCCCCACGGCAATGCTAAGACCCCATATGGGCCTAGTTAAAATTCGCCATTGCCACACAGTACTTTTTTCCTGCTTCAGTTTTTTTCAATAGTGCTTATTTTCTTTGTATGTGTGCATACATGTGTATATGGTGTGTGTGTATTTGTGGTATGAATATGAGTGCATGTGTATGTGTGTGTGGTGTGTAAGGTGTGTGCATATGCATGTGGTGTGTACATATGTGTGTGGTATGTAGGTATGTATACATGTGTATGTGCGTGTGTATGGTGGGTGTACGTATGCATTTGTGGCATGCGAGTGCAGTGAGTGCATATGTATGTATGGTGTGTGCGTGTGTATGTGTGTGTGTGGTGTGCATTTATGTGTGTGTGCATGTGGTGTGTGTGTGCATGTCTGTGTATATGCGTGTATGGTGTGTGCATCTGTGTGTATATGTGTGTGCGGTGTATAGGTGTGTGCATATACATTCATGCACACGTGTGTGTGTGTGTGTGTGCCTGTGGTGTATGCGTGTTGTATATAGGTGTGTTCACATGTCTGTGTGGTGTGTGTGTGTGTGCACGTGTGTGTGAATTCCCATCCATTTCAAAGCCTGTCCCAAGATTGTCCTCTTGTTAGAGGACCTCCATGTTAGAGCTTAGCAAGGCTTTAATGCAAGACAGTGACTGGTGCCTGCCAGAATTTCAGCTGCACACGCCCGCACGCACACGCGGAACATCACCACTCATATCACTATGCCTTGATGCCTAAGGTGTGCAGCACTCTCTCCGTGGTTTTGTTCACCCCTGACTGCCCCCTGCAATTCTCTAAGACTCACACCTGCACCCTGAGGGGACACTAGCTCTCCTGGGGCTACATGGTCCTCCCTGCTCTCCTCTGCATGCCACGGTACTCGGTTCTCAGGCGGACAGTACCAACTGCCCCCGGACTTTCTCTTCATAGCCACTGTCTGTGCATATGTGCACACACTGTGACACAAATGGAGACCGAGGAAAACCTAGGCAGCTGCCCTGTCTCCATAATGTGTGTTCTGGGGATGAAGCTCCAGCTGTCAGTCTTGAGCCATCTCACTGACCCTGCGCTGTCTTTAAATTTGGGTCCCCCTTGGCACTTGCCCAGGCTTGAGCAACTGCTCAGCATGTGGCAGCCACCTGTTATCTATTTGTCCTGATGAAAAAAAAAACCAGGTTGTGAACGGTCTAACACCCGTCAGCTACCTGCAGGCTCACGGAGGTCTAAGTGTGGGTCTTACTCTCCAGAGCCCCCACATGCGTGCTCGTGTACTCTGGTGTGTGAGTGTGCCTAGGAGAGAAACCTCACAGAAGCAACGGCCACTCGGCTGCTCACACTCTGCTCTGCCTGAACTGGCAGACGCTCTGCTCATGACACACAAGGTATCCCGAGGCTTCAGATGGTACGGGAGGGAATCTGGGGCAGGCTGGCTGCTGCAGCCAGGGATGTCATGAGCTACCATAGCAGCTGTGCCTGAGGAGTGGCCTTGAGGTCCTTTAAAGCATGCAAGACAGTCTCTCCACTCTCCAGAGCCTGCTCCAGCTTCATGTCACAAGTGTCTGGGAATCTGAGACACAAAACAGCATTCTAGAAACGAGACATTATCTCTAGAGAACTTTCTAGAACCAAAACCTTTTACATCACAAAGCATTCTAGAAACAAGACATAATTTCTAGAGAACTTTCCAGAACCAAAACCTTTTAAATAACAAAGCATCCTCATTCCATACCACGGAGCTGTGGAGAAGGCTGCCAAGCGCAGCTCATCAGGACAGCCAGTGCCCTCCACACTGCCTGTCTCCACAGCAGCAGGGGGCTGAGGATGGTCAGCTGGAGGTCACAATCCTAACAAAAGTAACGGGTGAGGTGCTACCTACTCTTGTTGGGAAGTAGCGGCTCGTCTTAAATGTCTTTAAGGTGCTTGAGAGGATGAAGGTGGTGAAGAAGAGAATGCAGGACCAGAAGAGCACGTCCGGGGTGTAGGGCCCGTGCTGACCGCATGCCGGCCCCGCGAACTCTCCGTGCATCTCCTGGCATTCCTGGAGGAACAAGCACTCTGGGTGACAAAAGGCAGGCACACAGCAACAACCAGCTGCTGGCATCTGTGTTCACCACACACAGCACCACGGGTGCTGGCGAGCACGGGCCACCAGCAGTGTCCACTTGACTGCCATGCGGCTGGGGCCCTCACTAGCAGGTCCCTGTCAGGAAGAACACTGTGCGGTCCTGACCTAGACACTTAGGCATGAAATTAGAACTGTCTGGAGTGAATATTTCTTCTGAGGCTCTGGGAAGAACTTAGAAGCTGATATTATTTTTATTAGAAAGAACCTTCAAAACTTGAGTTTTCTTCATGCTCTGCAAAGCCTGGACCTGTCTCTATCCGTGCACAATCTGATCCCACGTGTCCTGAAGTGAGAGTCACAGGATAAGGAGCGTGGGGGGTGTGGGGGGAAGAAGAGGGGAGCGGCTTTCTTTTCCATGAATGTTAGAGAAGATTTTTGGAAAGGAAAAGGAAAGTTACAACATTTGGGTTTTATTAAGCTTTTATGTTTGTTCTTTTAAAAGGAATATTCATTTTTATGAGTTTTAAAAAAATGAAACCAGCCATCATGTTTACATAAAACAAAGAAATGCAATAAAGCTATCACTGCCATATTAGTGGCAACTTCTCTAAATATAGTGGGGAGGCTCTGACAGGAAATGCGCACACACAAATGGGAGGCAACACTTCACTTCAGATCATAAGTCAGCACCTTAGGAAAAGCCACACTACTGGAGGGGCGTACGCAGTCACAGAAATACACCAGAGTTTTTTCCAATATAACTTACAAACTTAATATGAATTCTAAAGCAGTTTTCAAAAATAAACACAAGAAGACAGTTCTTGAGTTCATCCAGCAGAAATGTGTCTTCGCTAATTGTTCCCACCAAGGACACTACAGAGATCAATCAATAAATAAAATGTAGCAATTTTAGCATGATAATGGCAAAGCAAGCTATAAGCATATCAATATAATGAAACAGAGCTAACCAATAACAGGTCTACACATGGTTACTGCTTATATGATCAAAATAGCTCCTTGTAGCCCTGACAGGTCTCACCGTATAGGCCTGGGTTATAGGTGCGTGCCGCTACCCTGCTGAAGCTTAAATGCCAGGGTCAGCACAGGGTCCAGCACAGGGCCCAGCACAGGCCACCCCACCTCTGTCTAGAAGGCCCTCTTAGACCCAGAGGTGACAATCCCAGAAGCTCGGGCCACGCCCAGACTTACGCTGACAGTGAGGTTTGGCCAGCTCACTTCTGCAGTGACGATGTTGTGGTCCTTCCAGTACTGCAGGGTGTGGTTGCTTGGATTCTCCGGGAGCGCGCACCTGCAGCTGCGGAAAGATGACAGCCCTCAGGGAAGCAGCCAGCTGGGTACCAAGCGCTTTAGCCGTGACTAGGTAGGAGCCTACCTCCTGACTAGCTCATTTACTTCAGATCTCGGAGGTGGGTCCTACTGGTTGAGGGCCACATATGAACACAGCCACACCTATATCCACGCACACATGGGTACACACATGTCATACACACACACCAAAAAAAATCAGTTCCAGGAGACATACCAGTTATTCTGTCTGATCACTACATGTTATGTACATGTGTTGAAATACTACATTTGTACTCCATAAGTATCTTTAATTACTCTGTGTCAATTAGAAGTGAACCTAGCATGCTGGTTTGCACCTGAACTCTCAGCTACTTGATAGACTGAGGCAGGAGCATCACTTGAATTCAGCAGTTTGTGGCCAACTTGAACAACATACCCTGTGTCTCAGAAACATCAGTGAAAAAGGCCGAGTAGTTGTTGTTGTGTGTGTTGCTGAATGTGTACACAGCCTGTTTGGTCCGTGTGCTGCTGCCGGGGTCTATGTTCTCAGGGCCGACCACTTGGTATCGGATCACCAGTTCCCTGAGGAAGACTTTCTCCCGTTCTCAGCATTCTTTAGTTGCCTCTGCCCAGGGCTGGGGCTTCATGAGGCCGCCCCACCCTACGCCCTACTTACCTCAGCACTGGGAGAATACTATTACTTAGCGGAGGGGGGGGTGGGGGGTAGAAGGGGTGCTGGGGTGCTGGGGTGGGGGTGGGCCGGAAGCGGACCAGCCAGTTGTCAGTTGTCTAGAAATCTAGGCAGCAAGGCGTCCAGAACTCTATGCTGTAGTGAGAGCATCCTGCGAGGAATCATCATGTCTTCCCCAGCGCTGCTGACAGTTGTCTGTCCACCTCAGAGTTTGCACTCTCACCTGACAATGTACACAGTGTCTCACAAGCCCCTGAGAAATGAAATCTTCTCACCAGCTCACGTCTCCCTGCTGTGCCTGGTTTGTTTCCGTGCAGGCCCAAACAGCAGACTCCGAGAAGAGCCACACTCTCTGGCTCCCACACAGGTCATCACCCTCCACTGCTCGCTCGCTCTTTGGAAGCCTCCAACCTCCTCATCACGTCTGCGCTCTGATTTCCAATGGGCCACACAACACTTGCTTAACAGAAGCTACAAACACTGCCTGGAACATTACATCAGCCACCAAACTCGGGTCTTTGGCTCCATTAAAAAGGCAGCAACTGGGGCAGGGTGCGGTGGCTCACACTTTTAATTCCAGCACTCAGGAGGCAGAGCCAGAGGGACCTCTGAGTTCAAGGCCATCATGGCCTAGAGAGCAAGTTCTAGGACAGCCAGGGCTACATAGAGAAACCCTGTCTTGAAACAACAAAACAAAAGAAGCTGCAATTTCCTCTTGGCTGGCTGGCCCTCAGAGCGGTAAAGGTGCTATACACGCTGCTAGGGAGCCTGTATGCAACACACAGCCAACCACCAGGCAAGACGTGTCCAGGGGGCAACAGTGGCATGACTGTTATGGGGTAACCAACCACTTTCTGTCCTGGTCAACAGGCAGGAACTCACATCTTGTCCTGTCAACCTGCTCAAACGCCTGAGAGGTCACAGGCCCAGGGGGGTGGGGGAGATACTGCTCATGTTCTGCATCATGACAGCTGTGCCTACCAAGCTGCCTCCTAAGTGTGTGTGTTTATGCCTACAGAGTAATGCTGCTCTCGGCCTTTGTCAGAGAAGGTTTGTTTTTAAATACAGTACTTACTTCCGAGGCCTGCTGATAGTAACTGGCGGTTGAGCTGCTGGCCCTGAACTGGCATGTAATCACCTCCTGACGGCTCAGAGAGCCGAGCAGAGGAGAAGATAGAGGGTATGAGAGCGGGAAGATGGGGTCCTGATGGCTCAGAGAGCCGTGCAGAGGAAAAGGAAGAGAGTGTGAGAGCGGGAAGATGGGGCGAGTGCTGTGGAAGGCTGCTGTCCAGGCGTGATCTGGCTACTGTGTGCGTGAACTCTCAGCAGGCGTGGCTACCTGCACAAGATTTACACAAGGCAGGACCTGTCCAGATGCCACCACGGATGGGAAAGGGCTCACTGGCTGCACTCCGTCCTAAAGAAATACAGTAGGTAGTAACTTGCTAGGAAAAAGGAGATGATTTCTTCACTGGTCTAACCACTAGTGAAAAGGTCCGTCTTCTCGTAAATAACCCACCACCCATGCTCATGCAAGCTGCCTTAATCAAACCCAGTGGGTCGGTAATACACATACACACACATATACACACACACAGACATATACACATACATACACGCACGCATGCACACACATACACACATATATACACATGTATGCACAACACATACACACACACTCATGCACACACACACACACACATACATGAAGGAACAGGAAGACTGCTTGGACAGAAGGAGGATGCGTGGAAGGTGGCAGGGTGGGAACATTAGGGAAAGCACTGGGGCGAATATGGTTGAGACACGTTATATACTTACATACATGCACCACATTACCAAACATGTAGCACTGTAACTGACTGGTTACCATGCCGTGGTAAGGAAAAGCTCCCGATTCTATAAGTAAACCCTGTAACTAACTGGAAGGAAGCGGAGGAGCAGGAGGCGCTCACTAGTAGAGGCTGAGGCGGTCCAGCTGGCTGTGCATGTGGACGGGGTAGACCTCCGCCAGGTGAATCAGCTTTTCTATCGCTTCGTAGATGAAAATGATGCAGATGAGGGAAGCAAACGCCTCCTCGGTGAAGCGGGTGATGTAGCAGACGAGGGAGCTGGCATCCGTGGCCACAAGGACGATGCACAGGAAGGCGGTCCACAGGCCGATGCAGGTGCGCAGGGAGAGGTACGAGAGGGCATAGTCCCTGGAAAACACGGGGCGTGACAAAGTGGCCGCCTGGCACTGAGGCAAACGGACACCCAACGCTACACCTGCTGTCCCTACGGTCGCATGCCCTCGTGCTGCGCCTCTCCATAAAGCCCTGGACAACTTGTTCAAGGTCTTTCTCACAGGCTGCTGGCAGGGTGAAGATACAGAAAACGGAGGAGGAAGGAAGGGTTCCGTGTGCAATGTTGCCGCCATCTCTGCCCAGCGTAACTACAAGCCTGTTGAGCAGTGTGAAGATGGGGCTGGCTCCATGGCCTTCTGATATACGTGGGAACAGCTCTTACAGGAAAGCTAAGAAACTACAGCACTGTTGGGCCCCACTACAGCATGAAGACAGGAGAGCAGACCCAATTTAAAATTGGCCTAAAATGTAAAGGGGGAGGGAGTGTGAATCAGTTAAGATAGTTTTCTTAAAAATTAAAAAAGTCAGCCAGGCAATGGTGGTGCATGCCTTTAATCCTAGCACTCTGGGAGGCAGAGGCAGGCAGATTGCTGTGAGTTCGAGGCCAGCCTGGTCTACAAAGTGAGTCCAGGACAGTCAAGGCTACACAGAGAAACCCTGTCTCGAACAAACAAATAAATAAAAATAAAAAGAAAGAAAGAAAAGTTAAAACTCACGCTGGGCATGTTGGTGCACACGCCTGCCATCCAGCACTCAGGAGACCACAGTCAGAGGACTGTGAATACAAGACCAGCCTGTGCTACAGTTAGTTCCAGGCCAGCCTGG
>OU015748.1:123612738-123631852 GCA_907169655.1 Acomys percivali | reverse complement strand
TCCGTGGACTTCTGGGGTGCCTATGGTTGTGCCCAATGTGGCATCCGGGGACTTCTGGGGTGCCTGTGGTTGTGCATCCAGGCAGCAGGGAGATGTGTGCACATGCACTTGGTGGCCTGGGGGTCTGTCCATAACTTCTACCAGATTCTCAAAGGAGCTGTGGCTTAAGAGAGATTATATCCATGAGTAGGACATTAAACAAGCTCAAGGAACGGGGGAGAGCGAGGGAGGAGGAGAAAAGCTCCCTCACTTCTCCATCTCTTCTGTACTTCCTCCTAGCGGCTCATTGATGACGCCTCCTATTAACCCTGGAGAGTCCCAGGGACTAGATACAAAGGACTGAGGTGGTAACGCACACAAAGCCTTGACATCGAGAGGCTAGAGACACTTGCTGTCCTTGTAGAGGACAAGAGCTTGGATCCCAGCACCCACATCAGGCAGCTCACAACCACCAATAAACTCCAGCTCCAGGGATCTGACACCCTCTTCTGGATTCCACACAGAGACACCCCCCCACATGCATGAAGACAAACACACATATACATAAGTAAACATGAAAGTAAGTCTTTTCTTTCTTTTTCTTTTTCCTTTATTTTTTTCTTTTTTTCTGAGACAAGGTTTCTCTGTGTAGCCTTGGCTGTCCTGGACTCACTTTGTAGACCAGACTGGCCTCTAACTCACAGAGATCCACCTGCCTTGCCTCCCGAGTGCTGGGATTAAAGGTGTGTGCCACCATGCTGGCAAATCTTTTTCATTAACTCACTGACATTGCATGGCAGGTTTTGAGAGAGAAAAAGCCCTGTTATAAGCCTTAAAATATGGTCTTCTCCAGGAAGACCCCACCAATCAGCTACCAACACCAAGTGGTCAGTCCTGAGAGCATGCACAGACAGGGAACATGGACTGAGCAGGTTGTGTTTATATCTTTAGAATGGTGTGTGTGTGTGTGTGTGTGCGTGCATGTGCCTGTCTGTGTGTGTGCATATGTGTGTGCACATGTGTGTGTGTGTCTGTGTGTGTGCGCGTACCTGTGTGTGTGTCTCTGTGTGTGTGCATGCCTATGTGTGTGTCTCTGTGTGTGTGTGTATACGTGTATGTGCGTGTGCCTGTGGGGGGGGCAGGTGCACGGGAGGGGTTGGAGAGAGGAAACAAAAAGGGAGATATGATGTAATTACATTATAATTTCAAAAAGTAAAAAGCTATTATTTAAGAAAATGGATATGAAGTTGGGCATGGTAACACACATCTTTAGTACCAGTGCCCAGGAGGCAGAGACAGATGGATCTCTGAATTCAAGATCAGCCTGGTTTACATACTGAGTTCCAGGCCAGCCACGTGAAAGCCTGTCTCAAAAAAAAAAAAAAGAAAGAAAAAAAAAAAAGACTGAGTCAGACTGAATGGTAAATCAAAGTCTTACTTCCATTAATAACAAATTAAAAGATGGAAACAGAGCCTTACATACGGTCCCAACTCCTAGCCAAGCCAAGCAGCTGCAGGGGAGAAGGGTACAGGCAGAGCTGCCTGGAGCCTCTGCTGCCGGACTCTGGACCTGTGGCGATGGTCTCACTCCCCACCTCGCCCGTGGGTCTCATGTCTCCATGTGCCTGTCCTCGCATCCTGCCCCAACCATCATTCCGGCTTGGAACAACTAAACATCAGCAAAGAGTTTCCTGAACACAAACGCGTTTTGTCATTTTGCCCACCATTTGGTCACTGCCTCTTGGCAAGACAGCCTTGCGGGCACAGAGAGGAAGCAGGCCATGCTGCTGAGACCTAACAGACTGTGGCCCGACAGTAGGGTAGGAGGGCTCCACATCGGAGGTCCAGGGGAGGGGAATAGGGCAGAAGAGGAGGGAGGGTAGGGATGGGAAGAGCGAGGGGATAACAATCAGGATGTAATGTGAATATAATAAATAAAATATATATAAAGATGGGTTCTGGGTTCCCTGGCAAGCACCCTGCAGCCTACACCCTCAGCCTCACTTCCTGGCTTTTCAGTCAGCAAAAGAAGCAGACACAGTGAGAATTATGAAGTCCTTTCAATGGAGCACCGGCTTGCCCAGCATGCCCCTTTTGCTATAGAGATCCCCCACTTAGCCTTCAACATGGCCCTAACTTAAGGCTAAGCAAAGCCCCACAGGAGCTGAGAGGGGCAGCAAGGTTTGTTGTTACTTATGTATCAACAGTGTAAAGCCCCGCCCCTGAAAAAAGCCTGGCAGTGGTGGCGCACGCCTTTAATCCCAGCACTCGGGAGGCAGAGGCAGGTAGATCTCTGTGAGTTCGAGGCCAGCCTGGTCTACAAAGTGAGTCCAGGACAGCCAGGGATACACAGAGAGACCCTGACTCAAGAAAAAAAAATGTATATTAATCCCAGCATTCAGGAGGCCACGGTAGGTGAGGTAGGCAGATCTCTATGAGTTCAATGCCAGTCTAGTCGTGGGGGGCGGGGGCAGACAGAAAAACAAAAACAAAAACAAAAAAAACAAGTATAAAGCCAAGGCCTGGTCCTTTCTGAGAGCTCCAGAAACCTAATCATGGATGCGTGCCCTTGGTGAGAACAGCTCGAGCCTCCACACCGTCTTCCCAAGCTGTGAGTGTGCCATCACCTCACATACCCAAGTGTCCTTCTGCCCAGCAGCCCGGCTGTTTTCCAGCTCCTTGTCCCTTTCCATCTGCCTCGTCAGCCGGCACAACACCTGCATTCTGGCCTCTTAGAAGCCTCGACACTATGTCTGACCCAGATCTCTGCATCTCTTGTGTCGTCTGTCTGCCTAGCTTTGGCTTAGAGCAAATGAAGCCAAAGACACGATCTCTTTGGTGATGTATTGGAAACCCAAGAGCTGTGCAGCTCTCAAGCATGCACTCTGCAGGTGACAACGCTGGGCTACAGGCTCGAAAGATTGGACATGCCTGCAATGGCTTCCTTGCTGCCCACCCAACAGCAGGAGAGCCCGAGTGCGCACGGCTGTGTGGCAGAAGTCACGCGCCGTGGGCAGTCTGACAGGAAATGAGACTCCGCAGACTCTCTGATTCTTTCCTTGACCCCACATAACGCTGCCCTGTTCATTTAGTACAGACTTGAAGAATACCGACCACTGTGGAGATGCGCATTGAATCTGCAGTGTGTGTGGGTTTGTGGCTTTACCCGGCAAGAGAATTAAGAGTGCCGCTAACGTTGGTTCTGTTGCTGATCCACCGATCTTCCAATAACACTGTGGGCAACTGTGTGACCTACAAAGTAATCTCATGTAATCAAAGGCATTATAAAGTCAGGCATGGTAATCCAACACTTGAGAGACTGCAGCAGCAAAATTACAAGTTCAAGGCCAGCCTGGTCGACAGTGAATTCCAGACTAGCTACGTAGGGAGAGCATTTCATTTTGGAAAAAAGAAAGGAGGGAGGGAGGGAGAGAGAGAGGGAGGGAGGGAGGGAGGGAGGGAGGGAAAGAGCAATAGAGGCTGAAGAGATGGTTCTCTGGCTAGGAGCACTGGTTGCTCTTGCCAAGGACCTGAGTTCTGTTCCCAGCACCACCATGGTAGCTCATAACCACCTGTAACTACAGTTCCTGGGGCTCAATGCCTTCTTTTGGCATCTATGGTAACTGTACATACATGGGGCACCTACATACATGCAAGAAAACACTCATCCACATAAATATTTTCCAAAAACTCATCCACAGCAGGATCGGAGAGGCAGATCCAAGGGGAAAATCTGGGCCCAGACGATGTGACTTCCGGCCCTGAAGCAGGAGGAACAGAGGGAGGAAACTAAGAGCCAAAGACAGAGTCTCAGCCCAACAAGATGGGAGGCAACAGAGAGGTTCTGTCCTGAGGCTCCCAGAAAGCACCCCAACCCTGGCGGCAGTTTCCGCTCACAAGCACAGGCATCAGAGTCTCCAGGGCAGTACTGTTCCCATGTCAACATGCTATTCGAGTGACTCCACCTGTGGTAACGCCGCGGCAGCAGGAAGAGGCTAATAAGGTATATGTATTTTGACTCCCTGGCAACCAAAACCAGAGTGAACTTGTTCTACCTATGGGACATGGTCAAAGGCTCTATTATCTAAGGCATGCATACGTGCGTGCGTGCGTGCTTGCGTGCGTGCGTGCGTGCATGTGTGCCGTTCGTGCGTGCAGCTGTATCCTAGCAGCAGATTTAGACCCTTTCCTTTGTGTTGATGACTAGAGTGGGCGCTGGCTACTCCGCCAAGGCAAACAGCACTAAGATGATTATCTACAGCTTTGAAGGAAGCAAGTGTGCAGCCTCAACCGCCCCGTTTTATGCCCAAGGCTCTGCTTGGAAAGTCAGCCCACAGCCCTCTTCCAGAGCTCCCCAGCAGAGCTGTCGGAGGCCAGAAGTGGATGCCCACAGGTGTACACACACACACACACACACACACACACACACACAGACAGCCGGGAGAGGGCAAAGGGGTATGGATTGTATCCTGCAATGAGGTGACAGGGCAAACTTCCATCTAGGACTGGCAGTTTGGTCCAGCTGTGTTGAGCAAATACTTATCACCTGCTCACCGTAAACAGCCCATGATCCTCGGGAGGCTGTTCGGCTCTCAGTGGGGCCGCTCATTCACTGGCTCAGCAAATACACACTGCGCTCGCTCACTGTGCCAAAGCCACAGAATACTAGAAACCACCCTAGAGACAGCTGTGACAACTCTTCCATCCGCTCTACTCCTCGGTTATCACCCATGTCCACCAGGGGCTGGCACTGTCCTCTTTGCTTGTTTGTCAAGCCATAGCCTCCCACAGGCCAGGCTGGTCTTGAACTCTCTATGTACCCAACATTAACTGTGAACATTAAATAGATATTTATACATGTGTACGAGTGTTTTGCGTGCTTGTATGTGTATGTACACACTGGTTCCTGGCTTCAGAAGAGGGTGTCCAGAAGCCCCGGAACCAGGGCTGTGGATGGGGGTGAGCCACCATGTGGGTGCTGGGGATTGAACTAGGGTGCTCTGCAAGAGCAGATAGTGTTCTTAACTGCTGATTCATCTTTTCTTAGGTATTACAGCGCTCTGTGTGTGCGTGTGTGTATGTGTATATGTCTGTGTGTGTGCGTGCACGCACGCACATGCTTGCCATAGTGCACCTGTGGCCCTCACAGGACAACTTTGTGGAGCCTTCTTTCTTCCCACCTTTACGTCAGGCTTGTACAGGATTGCTCTATCTCCCCGGCCTTGACCTTGAACTACTAACCCGCAAGCTTCTACCTTCCAAGGGCTGGGATCACAGGCTCCCATGCCCAGCTCCCTCCCACGGTCTCCACACTCCCTGGACGTCCCAGCGATGCCCAGCACTACCTCACTCACATCCTAAGGTGTCCACCCTCCAGGGCGTCTCCTCCAACACTACCTTCCGGGCAGTTCTGACAGGCGGATGGGAGGAATTGTGAGGCAGAGATGGTCCAGCACAAAGTGGGGGGGGGGGTGCTTTCCCTAAAGCTGTCTGGTCGCCTTCCTCTAACAGTGCCCCCCCCTCATCAACTCAAAACCTCAACAGTACCTCCACAGAGCTTGCAAAGTGGCTGCTGCAGGCCTCGCGGACTCAGCCTACATCACACCAGCAGCCTCCAGCCGGCTTGCCTCACTCCAGTCACTTGCAGTCTAATATGTTCTTGTAGGCTTTCCCAAGCACCTCTGGTGCTCACTCAGGGCCAGGCTCTCTAGATGGCAAGGCTCTAGCTGTGGTGATGCAGTGGCTGAGGGCACCACCTTTGGAGAGAGGCAGCTCTGCCCCTTTCTAAAAATTGCTTCACCTCACTACATTCAGTTTTTTCATTTAAGACGTGGGAGCAATAACTGTGCGTAATTTTCTGAGCTACAGAAAAAGTGAGCTGGGATGTGAGGTTGGGAGTTCAGTGACAGAGTGCTTGCCTGGCGTCTGTGAGGCCGGGGTTCAATCCTCGGCACTGGAACTAGGAGAGAAAAGCTAAACATGAGGTACGGTACCAGAGAAGGGGCCACTTGTGTGTGAGCCACTAACCAGACACCAGTCGGCGTGCTAGACATGGCCGCCTGCCTCTTCCCTGCCTCCTGAGACTTCTATCTGAGGAGAGGAGGGGCAGGAGAGCAAGTACACGAGCGCACACACACACGTGCCACGGAGGAAGCACAAGAGAATCCTATGGAGCCATGTGACTCCGTGGAGGTGACTCAGGCGGAGGTCAGGGGACGCCGTTCTTCGGGGCATACAAATGAGTCATGAAGAGGAAGACTGTCCTAGAAAGAGGACAAGTCCCCGAGCTGTGAAGGAGTTCTCACACCAAAGAGACAGGAAGCAAGTCAGAGTCGGTACGTGAGGAGAGAGTGAAGGGTTCCAGAGAGGGTGGGCAAAGCCGTGACCAGGTCAGACCTCGGTAAGTCCTGACAAGAGTTTGGGTTTTATTCTAAAATGCACAGGAAGCTATCGACAGGTTCCAAGATAGGACCTGACAGGATGTGGCTTGCATTTCTAACCCCCTCTGGCTGCAGGGTGGAGGGCTGTAGAAGGCAGCATCAGAAGGGGACGCCCCCAGGAAGACAGGTGTGCAGCTGTGGGGTCTGGAGCCTCTCTGCTTCCATGGAGGCATGCAATCTGCTCACTTTGCGAGGCCCAGCTCTCTCAGGTTGGCACATCAGGCTTGGGCACCGCGGTGACTGCCCTCTGGTTAGCTGTCTCCTCCAATAATCTCTTTCCCTCCCTCAGTCTCAAGCTCCTGTGCCTCATGCCTGACTTCATGAGGCCCTACCCTTCCCTCTTCTCTCTCTCTCCACCCCAGCGCCCACAACGGTGTCTCAGCGCACTGTAGAGACATTTTACTGTGTGCAGAAACACAAAGGGATCGAGTCCACCGACCATGAACAGAACCCAAGGGTTACTGTGTGCCCCATGTAACCCACACATTCTGCATGCTGAAGGCAGGGTCTCCTCATACACACCCCAGCCTGACCGGGACCTCATCTTCTGTCTCTTGCGCCCTCTCTCCTGTCACATCTTCCCCTCCTCACCAGTGACAGCTCCTGGTCCTAGTAAATACTGGCTTCTTCAGCAGGGGCCACAATGTCCCCGTGTGTTACAAACCCAGAACACATCCAGTCATCTCTTCCCTGTCCTCTCATCTGCCTCAGGACATTTGAACGTCTTGTTCTCTGCTTCTAAGTTCTGTGACCGCCCCCTTCCCTTCAGCTGACGTTCAGTCTTCAGACCTTCACCCAAACTGTCTTCCTTAGAAAAATCTCCCATGGTCTGAGTCATGGATGCCCTCATAGGTCAGCCTGAGGTGCACTGGAGCGCCTGAGTTTATAATAACACATTTCCTTTGTGCAGAGTTTTGAGACATGGTCTCATTATGTAGACTGTGCTGATCTCAAACACACAATCCTCCTGCCTCGGGCTCCCCGGGACTGGGACTACTGTGTGGCTGGTCAGAACTGCTTACTTTGAGACCCAGGGAAGATGGCTCCATGGGCACATTGCTTGTTACTCTGCATGAAGACCTGAATTCAGTCTCCCAGAACCCATGTAAGAAGCTGGCATGGCAGTGCTCGCCTCTAACCCCAGCACCGGGGGATGGCAGAAGTGGGGGAGGTGGGGGCAGGGTGAGGGAGACAGGCTGATCCCCAGGGCTCACTGGCCAGCTGGAATGGCAAGCTCCAGCTTCCGTGTGAGAACACATTTCAATAAATAAGTTATGCATCAGATAACAAACTCTGGCTACCACATGAGCGCACACACACACACAGCACACACATACACACACACACACACACAGATATGCACACAATTCTTGCTTTAGGCTGGGGTATGGCTCAGTGGTGGAGACTTTGCCTAACAAGTAAGAGGTAACCCATCCCTAGAATCACCAAAGGCAAAACAAAACAAACAAACAAAAAGGCTAATTCTCCTCTCCCACTGGCCTGAAGAGGCAAGAAAAAGCACGGCCTATTTTTGCTCACTGTCTCCCAAACCGGAGTTGACTTTTAACACAGCATGTCATAAGATCAGATATGGAAGGTTTTCCAGAACCTTACGTCTATTTCTGTGACTGGCAAGCAAAGGCTAATCTGCCAGGAAGATAGGCAGGGAGTGTGGTGCCCACTTCAGTGCACGCAGGACGCTCTCCGTTCCTCCTCTCAGGGCCCGCCCACCGCTGACAGCAACATGGCATTTGCTCCCAAGGCTTCCTGCAACAGTGCTGCCTCTGTCTCAGGTCCCTCCCTTCCTTCAAACCCTCTTTCCAGGACAGTAACCACACCTGATCGCGTTTCACAAGAAAGCAGGAGTGAGAAGCTACCGCTCACCCACGGGGTATTATCACAGGATAAACTGTGTTTCACAGAGTCCTTAGACCAGCCTTGTGAAGTAAACTACACCAATATCACTATTTCCCGTTTTAATAGATGGGGAGACGAAGCCTGTGAGAAGAAGCAGACTGGGAACTGAACCCATAGACTCTTAACACCTAGTCCGGTGCTTCCTAACACTAAGCCGCCCCTGCAGTTCTAGCATCCACTGCTTGAGGCTGGTGGTGTCGCTCTAGACCCCCTCACCGCTTGCCTGATCCGTGTGCACATCCCTACCCAGAACTTGTCATCTGCCTGGGCAGCAGGGCGGGGTGGGGGGGGGGCGGTTCACAAAGCCGGCCACATTCTCAGGGGCTGTGCCCAGCCTCCCGAGTCTGTCCTCTGAGCCACTAAGGGACCAGAATAAAAACACAAAGACCCGCGGCAAGGTCCCTACAGCAGAACGAGGCAAGGCCAGGCAGGAGCTGGCGTCGGCCGCCAACGGGGACCCGCGGGCAGAGGTCACTGCTCCGGGACACTGGGCAGCAGGCGACGCAAAGGGATGCTGCAGTGCCCGCGGCTCGGGGCTCGGCCCAAGGTCACCCTCCCGGGCCGCCCTCAGCGCCCCCTGGCGTCCCTCGCGGGCCTCCCCCCTGCCCTCAGGGGGGACACGCCTGGAACCCCGGCTCCAATAGGAGCCGGGCGGTGGGCAGAGGACCCAGGCTGAGCCCGGGGAGGAGCGGGAGGCGGGGCCCACCTGATAGCTGAGGACGCCGTCCGGCTCGTTGCTCCCGGCGGGCATGGCCGGGCGGAGCCTGGTCTCTCCGGTGGCTTCCAGGTTGAGCTGCAGCAGTCCGCGCTCTCCCTGTCCTGCGTGAGCCGGTCGCACGCGCAGCGACCCCGAGCCTGGACCCAGCGTCTGGTCAACCATCAACCGGCGCCACCTTCACAGCCATCAGCCCGCGAGGCGCCCGCGGCAGCCAATCAGCGCGCGGCCCGAGCAGCCAATCAGCGCGCGGAGCACGGGAGGACGCTGGCCCGTGGTACCCTGGACTACCGGCGAGATGGGAGGAGGGCGCCAGCGAGCCAACCCCTCCTCGGGCCGGGCCGGTTGCCTTAGAAACAGCCTCCCTCCCTTCGGGGGGCCTCTGGGCTCCGAGGTCCTCCCTAGGAACTGGAAATCCGCGCCTCTGTATGCCGCGGCACCTGGCTCTTGGGAAAGTGTCGGGTTAGCCTGCTCTGGTTTTATTCCTCGGAAGATGGGTTTTTGAGTTGGGAGAAATTTTCCCTCAGAAACAAAGATGGCAGGAGGAAGTAAAGACGAGAAGAGAGGGCCTTCTAAAATTACTTTTTAACCCTTGAGCTTAGTGGCCAGATTGAAGTCCTTAAAGAGCAACAGACAGAGAACCGGCAAGCCCATCCTCCGCGGACCCTGAGACTTAGGTCTTCCTGCCACTAAGACTGACAGCAGGCATCTTTATTGTTGATCATCTGTAAAAAGACCCTTGCACATTTTCTTATCTTACAAACAAGGATCCCCCCCCCCCCTTAAGCCTCTGTATTCCACATAGCCTCATGGGATGCTGGGCATCTGGAAGCTTATAAATATATGTACATTTAGTTCCATGTACCTATAAATGTATTGAGGCCACACAGTGGCTTAGTGGGTGGGGCCGCATTTTCTGAGTTTGAGCCCTAAGACCTGCACAATATAAAAGGAAACCAAGTCTTGCAAGTTGGCCTCAGACCTCCATATGCACAGCATGATGTGTGTGCACGCGCGCGCACGCTTTGAGCCACGGTGAAGAAAGCAAGCGTGTCCAGTCGCCGGCAGAGATTTAAGAGCGGTACTGCATGCAGAGTAGCCACAATTGGGGCAACATGGAAAACAATATTGAAAAGAGCAGCAAATGTAAATGTCACCGTTGTAAAATGCTCTTGTCAAACTGTGGAGAGCTGGCTAATGAGTTCAGACTTCATGTTCCTTGAATAATAATAATAATAATAATAATAATAATAATAATAATAATAATAATAATAATAATAATATTTTTTTAACAAACAGGCCATTAAAGGTTTTAGAGACCTAGTGACATAAATGCGTCACTTATTTCAGTAGGTCCTGGCATCTCTATTATTTCTGTTTCACTAATGAGAAAATTGAGTCACAGAGAAACTAAGTAACGTACGTCCAGGTCAGGCAGTCATTTAGTGGGGATTCAGTCATCAATTGTTAATTAAAATGGCCTTTGCTGAGATCTCTGTATCCAGACCTGTGTGTGGGATGCTGGGGAAACAGCAGTGAGAAAAGCGTGCCGCTTTGGGAGAGGACAGAACTCGAGTAAGCAAGCCAACAAGATCACCGTGAGCTATGACAGCTACTGTGAAGCCATGTGACAGAACTGGGCTGTGTGGTTGGGGACGCGTTGCGGAGCGGAAAACAGCCTGATGAGACAGGCGAGTCAAGGTGAGCCTGTCCGGCTCAGAAGTCCCTGGACCGTACGCTGCAGGGTCCTGAGAGAGCAGTGCCCTGCCAAATAGCCACCAGAAGGTGGGACGGCTTCTAGGACAAACCCGAGGCAGGGCATTCATTAGACCGGCCCTGGCTGGGTCATAGTCCGAGAGAAGCCCCGAGACAGGTGTCAGCCGCCTCGGTAACAGAGGGCAGGGTAGGGCAACGTTGTGGTTTCCAGGAGCCCTAGTGCGTCTGCGTTCCCTCTGGCCCTTGACTTCAGGGTCAAGAGCTCCATCTTCTGGCCTGTTGTGAGAATTACAAAAGGAAAGGAGCCAGAGTGCTGACTGCGGGGTTCCTTGGTGCCAGGCTCAGCCGTTAGTTAGCCCATAGGCCTCCCTCCACTGGTGTAAAAAGTGAAAATGAACGGCTGAGCCTGGCCAGCAAATAGGTCCTGGAGGAGCTGGGAAAAAGCCTCTAAACCTCAGGGTCTGCAATGGGCCTGGACTGGGAACAAAGTGAACGGGAAAATGCAAAATACACATGCAGTAACAGAAACTGTAGAGGCAGACCAAGGCAGCAGGACACGGCGCATGGCCTCACCTAATCCTTGTCACAACTCTGTGAGGTAGACTCATCCCGTATCACAGATGAGAACTGAAATTTAGAGACGCTAGTAGCCCCAGGTCACCTACCCAGACATGCATAGGGGCGGTAGGAGCTGAGGTCAGCAGCCACTGACCCCCCCCCACACACACACACCCAGGGAATGTGCTTACATCCCTCTCACAGGTGCCAGCCAAGGAGCTTCCCTGACTTTTTTTTTTTTTTTTTTTCCCGAGACAGGGTTTCTCTGTGTAGCCTTGGCTGTCCTGGACTCACTTTGTAGACCAGGCTGGCCTCAAACTCACAGCGATCCACCTGCCTCTGCCTCCCGAGTGCTCGGATTAAAGGCGTGCGCCACCACTTCCCGGCTGCTTCCCTGACTTTTATAGACACCCCCCCTTTAGCCCTGGTCTCAGGTCTCCTCTCTGCTTCTGTCTGGTCTTTAATATTGGTGGTTCTTACTCTCTGGGAGAAAGAGGTGCATCTTGGGACTCCTGGATACAGGATGAGTCTTTAGCTCTCTGGGTAAATACACAAAGCACAGAAATTTGCATGGTGTGTACAGCTGGGTGACAAGGATGGTTCTGAAAAGCCCAAGGCAAGTCCATCACTGTGCAAAGGTTGCAAGGCACACTTCACACAAATGGAGCCTACTAACACAGATTAAGATGGCTGCCGTGCCAGCCAGCGATAGGATCATATGGTCTATCCTCAACGAAAAAGTCTTTATGTGTGAGTGTGAATGTGTGTGTGTGTGAGTGTGTGTATGTGGGAGTTTGGGAGTGTGTATATATGTGAGTATGCATAAGTGTGTATGTATGTGTGAGTGTGTGATATGTATATATGTAAATGTGAATATGTGTGAGTGGGTGAGTGTGCCTGTGTGGGGGTGAGTGAGTGTGCATGTGTGTGAGTGTGTATGTATGTGTGTGAGAATGTGTATGTATGTGTGTGAGTGTGAATCTGTGTACATGAGTGTGTATATGTGTGAATGTACATATGTGTTAGTGTGTATATGTGTGTGTAAATGTGTGAGTGTGAATTGTGTGGGTATATGAGTGTGAATATGTGTGGGGTGAATGTGTATGTATGTGAGTGTGCATATGTGTGAGTTGGTGAGTCTGAATGTATGTGCATATGCCTGTGAGTATGATTGTACTGGCTGGAAGATAGCATTTTTTAAACTAAGAGACAAAAAAACAAAAATGCAAGAAACAAAGCATCTAAGAAAATCCTCTATAATTGCAATCATTTTTTTTTCCATTAAAAGCACCATACTTTTCCCCATCAGTTTGCTTTTCTGCTCTATGCTTGGTGTCCAGCCAGGGGCCTCGCCCTCCTTAGGCAATATCTGTGCCTCTAGACCACACCCCAGGCTCTCCAGAGGAGTCCTATGCTGGATTCAGGGACACTGTGTGTGCTAGAAGAACAACCACTGACTGTGTGTGTGTGTGTGTGTGTGTGTGTGTGTGTGTGTGTGTTCTGGGAGCACTTCCCGTGGAAGGGGAGGAGCGGGGGGCTTCTCTGTCATGCAGAAAAGTTAAGCAGGTGCGTGATTTGCTTTCAGCCTTTGCCAAGTCACAGTCTCTCCAGCAGATGAGAGAAGGCATTTCCTTTGTTCACAGCATGCTGCCAGCCTGGAACCCTGCTTATCTCAGGGAGGAAAAGGAAATGCCACAAAGGAGAGGGACAAAGCCCCCAAACCTAGGGGCTAGAGAGATGGCTAAGCAGTTAGGAGCACTGTCTGCTCTTCCAGAGGTCCTAAATTCAATTCCCAACAACCACATGGTGGCTCACAAACATCTGTAATACAATCTGGTGCCCTTTTCTGGTGTGCATGAAGACAATGTACTCATATACATAAAATAAATAAATCTCTTTTAAAAAAAAAACCACAAAAACAAACCTGCAGCTCACAAAAACAAACCTGCAGCTCACTCTCCCTCGCCATCAGCCCCGTCTAGAGAGCTTCCTTTACACCTTGCTCCAGAGTAAGCGAAGCTCTGTGATGAAGTTCAGTGGCAAAGACCTGCCCCCCACCCCACACACACCTCCACCCCCAACCCCCCAATCCCCAACCCCCCCCACCCTTACACCCCACCCCCACCCCGCCTCCTTCACAATCCTGAATAAGAAAGACATCTTGACAGAGCAGAGGAAGGGAAAGGAGAGAGCAGAACAAAACAAAAACAAATATGTTGTAGAAAGCTGTCACGTGCAAGTGAAGGCTAAGGGGAAGGGGTCATGGGATGGGCGGGGTGGGGGGGCCATGGGACGCTGGAAAGACATCCAGGGATTTGCAAGAAGCAGGTGTTCAGGAGGAACCACTCGCCAAAGTTTTTGATAACAAACCTGAGCCCCTTTGTGTTATGCTAAACACACTTGCCTTATCTGTCTCTAGCAGAGCCTAACCTTGCTCAGAAATGTTTGTTTAAAGTGGGTTCAGTCCATATCTTATCTTGTTGTTATGCTCAGGAAGTCCTTGGCTCGCTTGTAGCCCTCAGGCCTGGCCTGGTCTTAAGGTGGCAGCAAATCCAACCCTTCCGTATATCTTGGAGGCAGAGAGAGAAAGACAGACAGGAGAGAGAGAGTTTGGTGAGCTTTTTAACTCACCATTATCTCACTTGTCTTCAGTGTACGTGAGCCTCTTACAGGCTCGGGGCTGAAATGTGGTTAAGTATAAGGACTCGCCTGGACCAGTTCATTAAGTGGCTGTTCAGGAACTAAAGATGCTCCCGGATGAAGCCATGGCTAATGGCTAAAAGCACTGTGACAGTCATGGCTTTGTCATCGCTTATGTGATTTTTGTCAACTTAAAACAGGCTAGAGTCATCTGAGATGCATCAGGGTGCCTCTGCATCAGACTGGCCTGTAGGCATCACCCTGATTAATTATTGACGTTGGGACTGACCTGTAGCATCACCCTGATTAATTATCGATGTTGGGACGATCTCTGCAATCTCTGCTCCAGTTTCTGCTGCCAGACTCCTGCGCACACCTTAAAGCCCAGCACTCAGGAAGCAGAGGCAGGCAGATCCCTGGGAGTTCAAAGCCTCGGCATAGAGAGTTCCAGGAGACCAAAGGCTGCACAGAGAGACCCTGTCTCAAAAAGCAAACAACAGCAAAACACAAATAGATATTATAATATAAAAAATAACAGCCGGGTGTGGTGACGCACGCCTTTAATCCCACCACTCGGGAGGCAGAGGCAGGCAGATCACTGCGAGGCCAGCCTGGTCTACAGAGTGAGTCTATATACAGAGAAACTCTTGTCTCGTAAAACCAAAAACTACCAATGCTTTTCACTTGATGGTGTAGTTTCCTACAAATATAACTCCAATTGGCCTGTACGGGGAAAATCACAGCCCCCTTGAGTGGTTCACCACCACAGAGCAACAGCCTGGCCAGATTTCCTCCTCTGTCAAATGAGACTTAATGTCTCTTTCATTGCTTTTCTTTTTTCAGTGCTGAGGACTGAACCCAGACCTCATACTCGCTAGGCAAGCGCTCTACCACTGAGCTGCACCATCAGCCTCCTGGTTTCCACTTTGCAACGTCCGTCAGTGATACACGGTAGGTTTACTGAACAAATTCTCACAGGGTGCTGAGAGTCACTACCACTGGCCTCTAACAGCACGGTGTCCGGCTTAGACATAAACCCAGTCAGCTTATAAGAAAGAAAAGAGACTCGGTCAGACATCTGGGCTGGAGCAAAGAGGACACAGATGTGACTTTGCTTCCCTTGTGTATCTTTTTCTATCTATGACCTTTTGCCAAACAGAAAGGGACAGACTCCTTTTCTAGGCAGATTTCTCTGATCCCTTCCACAGCTCAACAGATCCACCAGAGCCTCCAGAAACCACAGACGGAAAAAAAAAGTCCAACTTGGGGTTGGCGTAGCTAGCCTGGGCAAGCCTGGGGTTGGCGTGCTAGCCTGGGCAACGCTTGGGGATGACGTTTAGTAGTTGGGATGGGGGCCTCTAGTCTTTAAACACACCGGAGTCAGACATAGGGAACCATGCCCCTAATCCCAGCTCTTGAGAGGCTGAGAGGCAGGTAGGGAGTTCCAGGCCTGGCAAGGCTACATAGTGAGGCCCTATTAAAACAAACAAAACAGCCCTCAGCTGTGTTGGTGGGAAACCGAAGGGGCGGCAGTCCGCTCATTACGGCTATAATGTGACCTGTGCATCATTGTCTCCAGAACTTGTTGCCCTTAGCCTGAGAGTAGCCAACTACTTAAAAGTCCTATAAACCAGTTTCCGCCTTTCTTCCCACAGCATCCCAGAGAAGGAGCCATCTAGCCGTCCCAGGACACCTGTCCTGACAGAATCACGCTGGCCGTAGCTGGCCGCTCCTACCTAGGATCAGGTGGCCTCATTGAACCGTCCGCTTATTCCAAATCCTCTTCTCAGAGGGGCCAAAGACAATGTTGATTTGTTCTTAAAGGCGTGGCCACCTAAGCCTTCAATTCCAGCACTGCAGAAGTCAGCGTCTACAAAGTGAGTCCCAGGCCAGCCAGGGCTCCTCAGTACCCTGTCTAAAGGACAACAGTAAAACCGCTTTAGAGCGGCCTCCCTCCCCACTTAAACTTTTCTAGAATGCCTTGTAGGCACACTCAGACAAGTTTCCACAGTGATTCTTCTTCTTTTCTTTATTTCTTGGCTTTTTAAGACAGGAATTCTCGCCGGGCGTGGTGGCGCACGCCTTTAACCCCAGCACTCGGGAGGCAGAGGCAGGCGAGTCCAGGACAGCCAAGGCTACACAGAGAGACCCTGTCACGAAAAACCAAAAAAAAAAAAAAAAAAAAAAAAAAAGACAGGGATTCTCCATGTAGCCCCTGGCTGTCCTAGAACTCACAGAGATCTGCCTACCTCTGCCTTCAAGAGAGCTGGATCACAGGCTCATAGTGATATTTTCTTTCTTTTGTTTTTTGTTTTTTGTTTGTTTGGTTTGGTTTTTCAAGACAGAGTAGCCTTGGCTATCCTAGACTGTCTTTGTAGATCGGGCTGGACTCAAACTCATTTGTCTCTGCCTTCCTAAGTATTGGGATTACAGGTGTGAGCCACACTGCCTTCCAGAGTGATTTTTTTTTTTTAAGATTTATTTGTTTAAAAAAAAAAAAAAGATTTATTTATTATGTAAACAATGCTCTGCCTACATGTACAACTGCCCGCCAGAAGAGGGCACCAGATCACATTATAGATGGTCATGAGCCACCATTTGTGGTTGCTGGGAATTTTCTCCAGCCCCCCCTCCCCAATAGTGATTCTTAACCCACCAAACTAATGATATCAGTCCGTGGAACCTCTGTGTCTGGCCCTTCCCACTAACTCAGCCCAATATTGCTTTGTGGTCTCCACAGTCCTTGAAGAGGGTTAACACAGGGCTGGAGATACAGCTCAGTCAGGAGGGTGCTTACCTAGTGTGGGGAAAGCCGCAGGTTCAGTTCTCAGAAGCATATAAAAAATTAAATGCCTGTAGTAGTCCTTACAACTGTTGATGTGCTACTAGACTGTTAGGATGCTCTAATGGTTTGGGCGTTGGGTACCATCGTCATCATCATCATCATCATATCATCTTCTTCATCATCTCATCATCATCATCTTCTTCTTCTTCTTCATCGTCCTCATCACCATTTGAGTCAAGGGCTCACTATGTAACATAGGGACCTCAAACCTTTTTCTGTCAGTATTTTATGTGTATGTTTGCCTGCCTGTATGTCTGTCTGTGTACCACGTGTGTGCAATCCCCAAGGGGGCAAGAAAAGGGGGGTCTAAATCTTGTGTGTGTGTGTTTGCACATGTGCACGTACATGTAGGAACATATGTGCTCCAGTGTGTGAAGGGCAGTGATTGACACTGGGTGTCTTCTCCATAGCTTGCTTTTTTGAGACAGGGTCTCTCACTGAACACAGAGCTTGGGACTGGGCTCTAGAGCCCCAGGGGTCCTCCTGTCCCGGCCACCCCAGCATTGGGATCTCAGGCCCTTACCACCACGTCAGCTTCTACATGGGTGCTGAGGACCCGAACTCAGGTCCTCGGGCTTGCACGGCGACTTACCCACATCCATGTCCTCAGCACCTCTTAAGACCACTTCATTTATTTATAGCTGCCACTTTCTCATCCGGCGGAGTTCCCAGAGACAGGAATGCAAGTTCTCCCACCTCTCCTGGTCCATCTACACAGAGACAAATGTGACCGTGGCTGCTGCCTCCATCACCATGTCCTGCTTGGTTTGTTGTTGTCGTTGTCAACTTGATGCAAACTAGAGTTATATGTGAAGAACCACAATTAAGGAAACGCCTCCGCCATTATTAAACCGGCCTGCGGTGCCTCTCCTGGGTGATGTCTGATGTGTGAGGGCCCAGCGCACTGAGGGCAGTGCCCAGTGGTGGGCAGCTGAGCAGGCCACAGAGTAAATCAGTGAGAGAGTAAGTCAGTGTTGGTCCATGCCTCTGCTTCAGTCCCTGCCTCCAGGTTTCTGCCCTGAGTCCTGGCCCTGACTTCCCTTCACAGTGGGCTGGAAGCTGAAGGTAAAACAAACCCTCCCCTCCCGGGTATCGTTTGGTCACCTTGCTCATCACAGCAACACAAAGTCGGCTAATAGACAGCAGCGCCCTGGTTGCTACTTAGAGACGGGTGGGAAATGCACTTATAACCCACTTAGGCCATCTGTGCTGTTTCCTGTCCTGGGTGTCTCCAGGGAGACAGCAGTCCGATTTGTCTCATGCCACATGATCTCCTGCACGCATGCCACGTTTGCCCTCTTAGCTTACATTGTCATCACAGCTACGAGGCACGGCTCTGCTTTCTGGGCAGGCCCTCTCCTCCATTCCTCGTCTGGCAATTAACCCTCTACTTGATAAAAGCTGGGATGTTTCCCATCCTTTTTTCCTACAAAACATTAAGTTCTAGGGACTGGCGAAATGGCTCAGCGGCTAAGAGCACTGACTGTTCTTCCAAAGGATTCGGGTTCAATTCCCAGCAACCACATGGCAGCTCACAACTGTTTGTAACCCCAAGATCTGACACCCTCACACAGACATACATGCAGGCAAAATATCAATGCACATAAAATAAAAATAAATAAATCATTAAAAAAAAAAAAGAACAGATTGGGGGCTTTGTTTTTATGGAGGGTGGCTCTGTTTGTTTTACCTTTGGTGGTTGCTTCTGGTTTTTAGCTTGAGGGCAAATTTTATTAGAGTTTAAAAGAAAGGCTCCAGGGCTGTAAATCCTAGCAGCTGTGGGCAGGAAGGAACAGGAGAGGAAGAGAGAGCGCCACACCGTTTGCAAGCAGCCACAGAGCAGAAAGTGCGAAGCAGATGAGAAAGAGTGGTAAGGCCCGAAGTGCCAGCTAGCATCCGAAAGAGAGAGACAGGAAAACAGAGAAGGAAAGGTTACAGGCACAGACGTGAACACCCACGGAGCTGGTCACAGTAGCACTGCTGTGTGTGACAGAGGAGACCAACCCCTCCCCTCCCAGGGCCTCGGGAGAAGAGAGGTTCCACAGAGCGTCAACAGGACTGAGCCTGCACACCTCAGGAAATGGAGACTGTGATTGCTCCAGCAAGAGATTGCCCTGCAGCTCGGCCTGAGCTGGAGGACACAGGGCCCTCGTGTGCTCCAAGATAAGCCCTAGAGAAACTAGGGGTACTACATGTGCTGCCTGTCTGCCCGCCCGTCCGCCCATCCGTCCCTCCCTCCCTCTCTCTCTCTCACACACACACACACACACACACACTCACACTCACACACACTTACGGTTTCTC
>OU015748.1:123593342-123612728 GCA_907169655.1 Acomys percivali | reverse complement strand
ACACACACACACACACTCACACTCACACACACTTACGGTTTCTCTCTTTCACACACACACACACATACACTGTTTCTCTCTCTCACACACACACACTCACTCTTATGGTTTCTCTCTCTCTCTCACACACACACACACACACACACACACTTACGGTCTCTCTCTCTCCCACCACCCCACCCTGTTATCTTCCCCAATAAAGCTCCCACGTGAGACGTGCTGCATGCTGTGACTTTATGGATTACGCCGCACAGCTCCACCACCTAAACCGCAACATTTTGTGCCATGGCTCAGATAGGCTCTCCCGGCGCCTGCTTCCCTCTCTGTTAGAGTCATGTTGCTAGGGCCCTATTCCCGGTCCGCCCACATCCAGGCTCACTTCTGGGCTACCCAATGGCCACATTCCCACGTGCAACATCAGCTTCTCAGGGTGTGAGGGACTGAGCATGGATCGTCCAGCATGCCCCTGGGGCCTTTGGAAGCATAGGGTCCTGTCACAGCCTTCGCGTCTGCGGCTGGCCTTTCTCGCTGCTCTTCATTTCGGACCTTTTCCTTTGGGCAAGATTCCCCTCTACCATCACGGTGTCATCTGTCCCTCCCTTCTCACACGCTGCCCAGAATAAATCCTAGTGCTAGGTAAACGGTATCCGCCCAGGCAATCCTGCCTTGGCCTCTGACCATCAGCTGACGAGCTGCTGCTGGAACGGATTGCACCAGCTTCCTCGAGTCAGACTCCGCTCTTGGGATGCCTCGATGAAGCGATGAAGCGCCGACTCCTAACCCTGACTCCTACGCTTGCCCATGGGACCGGTCTATCCATCCATCCCCCCAGCTGCCCTCCAGGAGCCTGCTGGAGAAATTCAGATCCCTAGTGCCTGCTTTAAGGGCTTCTAAGTTTACACACCTCTGCAACCAAACTTGGCCTCAATATCCCTTAGAAAACGGACCCAAATTGTCACTTAACAGCACTTTAGACCCCAGTATTATAGGGCCCTTTTTAATTACCGCCAGCAATCAGGTAAGTGGCGGGAGGTTCCCTGTGTTCAAGCGTTCTCTTTTCTTCGCTCCCGACCTTTCCTCTGTCTGTCCTGCTTCCCCATCCAGCTCTTTCCAGCTATGATGTCTCAGCCTTAAGAATCCTCTACTAAAGCTGGGTGTGGTGGCGCACGCCTTTAATCCCAGCACTCGAGAGGCAGAGGCAGGGAGATCACTGTAAGTTCAAGACCAGCCTGGTCTACAAAGTGAGTCTAGGCCAGCCAAGGCTACACAGAGAGACCCGTCTCAAAACAAACAAACAAACAAACAAAAAAGAATTCTCTGTGACTTCTGACCCTGCTGGCCCCACTTCCAGCCCCAGCCCACAGCTCCTTCTCACCCTCGCCAGCTTCTTCGGCCTCCTCACACCCCTCTTCGGCGACAGGCCCCTCTAATGGTCCAACTCTGACACCTACTTTCACCCACCATTGGCTACTCTGCAGCAACCAGCTTTCTCAAGGCTGCTCCTGGGGTATGTGCCGATCACTTGTCTGTTAATTTGGTTCCACTTATCTGTGAATTTGATCCCAAATTCCTACTTGAGAGTCCAATTCCTGGCTGGGCATAGTGGCGCACGCTTTTAATCCCAGCACTCTGGAAGGCAGAGGCAGGCGGATCTCTGTGAGTTCGAGGCCAGCCTGGTCTACATAGTGAGTCCAGGACAGCCAGGGCTACACAGAGAACCTCTCTCTCGAAAAAACAAAAAATAAAAAAAGATAAAAAAGATGCCTTCTCAGTCATCCCAGAGATGCTACCACTAGGTCTAGACACAGTCTACCTTCTTAGAACCCTAGAAAATATTTTAGGGTCTAAGAGGATGGTTGGAAGTATTCAAAATAAACAAACAAACAAACAAACAAACAAATAAATAAAAGATGATTCAGATTTCTTCCTGTTGCAATGTTACTGTGGTACAAAGACTGTTCAGAGCTTTGTGATTAATCAATGGAGCTCTGATTTTTTCTTCTAACTTTGGTAAGAAAAAAAAAAATTCTACTATATGATCCACTGCCACAGGTCCAGGCTCAAGATTTTTGTTTGTTTGTTTGTTTTTCGAGACAGGGTCTCTCTGTATTAGCCTTGGCTGTCCTGGACTCACTTGGTAGACCAGGCTGGCCTCAAACTCACAGCGATCCGCCCACCTCTGCCTCCTGAGTGCTGGGATTAAAGGCGTGCGCCACCACGCCCGGCTCAGGCTCAAGATTTTATACTTCCTTTGCCTTGTCTTTTAAGCGTAGACTTAAAATTGTTTCTCGTTGTGCTAAGTTGGTACACATGCAGTTCTTCTGGAGAGAGGGAAAGAGGCTTTTCTTCCTGGTGTATAACCTTACTGAAAAAATCAAGAGCAAGTGATGTGGGTCTGCGGCCTTTGTGTATGTCACTTGCGGCCTTTGTGTATGTCACTTCAGACTGTAAACAATCTGCTTTGTAAACTTAAAACGGATTCTTGTAGCTACAGGAAATTCACCCGAATCCACCTCTCAGGTCAAATGGACTCCAGAGCAGTGCAGCCTAAGTTTTCCACCTATTTCCTGTTTTAGAGGGTGGGGTTCATCCTCCTTCCCTAGTATTGGGACTCCTGTCCCACAACTACCAAAACCACGGGACCAAAATGTGCAAATGTCCAAATTTTCAAATGTGCACCAAATTTAAAAAAAAAAAAAATTCTCTCTAACCTACTTAACTTTGTTTTCTGCCGATATATATGTTCCAGTATCCTGTTGGGTCCAGATGTTTCCTACATCCAGGACAGCGCCAAACAGGTTCTCCAGTCTCACCTCCAGACTGCAGTCACCTGGGCCTGCGCGGCCTTCCTAACCGCAGATGTTCTCTCAGACCCTGGACAGCAGCGAAACAGCCGGCTCTCCCAAGACTTCACCAGCCCACCCCAGCCCACCCCGACCCCAAGTCAGCGGGAAGTAGCCACTTTTGAACACAACACCCCTCATTCCCACCTCACCGCCCTTCCTAGTTCCTTGTGTTTTTAATTAAACAGAAAGGGAGGAATGTTATGTTGGTGTGCAGGCAATTGAGCTGGCCTGCCCTCGGGATCTTTAGGGTCCTGACAATGTCCTGTGTCGTCACCACCTGCATCCTATGTCACCACCTGCACCAGGTGCGCTGGAGATAAGAACCCGCCTGCCACCTGGTGTGCTCTTTCTCGCCACCCTCACCCCATTCCTTTCCCTAATAAACCTCCCCCATGAGACCTGCTGCATGCTGTGACTTTATGAGTTACGCTGCACGGCTCCACCACCTAAACCCCAACAGGCACTGCATGAAGTTAAAAACATCTGCACTGCTAAGGAAGTAATCCAGTGAAGCCCTACATAACAACAACAAAATCTCTACCAAGTACACATCAGAGAGGGGATTAATATCTAAAATACATAAAGAAGTAAAAAAAAAAACAAAAAAAAAACCCTGAGCACCCAGAAACCAAACAATACAAAAAATAAAAATAAAAAAGGGCTAATGTGACAAACTGATAGTTCTCAAGTGATGAATGACCAAATAAACATGCAAAACGGTCAATGTCACTAGCATCAGGGAGTGAAAACTAAAAACTGCACTGAGGTTCCATCTTACCCCAGTTAGAACAGTAATCATGAAGACAACAAACGAGGACTGGAGAGATGGCTCAGCGGTTAAGAACACTGACTGCTCTTCCAGAGGACCTGGGTTCAATTCCCAGCAGCACCTACACGGTGGATCGGGAACTCCAGCTCCCGAGGATCTAACGCCCTCTTCTGGCTTCCAAGGGCAGCAGGCATGCATGTGGTGCAAAGACATATGTGCAGGTAAAACATTTATACACATAAAATTAAAACTAAAATTTAGAAATAAAGGGAAACAAGCAACAGGCCACTAGAATGGTTCCATGGGTAAAGTAGTTTGTCACCAAGTCTAATGACCTGAATTTAGTCCTCAAGACCAACATAGTGGCTCTGACCTCTGGACACACTGTGGCATGCATGTGCTTGTGTGTGTATGCACACACACACACATACACACACACACATACACAACTACATACATACTAAATGAATGAGTGTAATAAAAAAAAACTAAAAACAACAAATGTTAGTGAGGGTGCCAAGAAACAAAATCCCTATACATCGCTGCTGGGATGCACGCCAGTCCAGTCATTACTGAAATCAGTATGGAGAGTTCTCAAAAAATTAAAAATAAATATGACACGCCTACACCACTCCTGTGTGTTTATCCAGAGGCCTCCAAGCCAACATGCCACGGAGGTGCTTGAATTTATTTATTTAACATTTATTGCAGCACTGTTCACAGTCGCTAACCCCAGATGTCCATCAATAGAGAAACAGATAAGGAAACTATTGATATATATCTATATTATATACACAATATATATTCATACACACACACTCACACATACATATACACACACAAAGAGAAATTCATCCAGTCAGAAAGAACAAAATTATGTCATTTGCATAAAACTGGACGCAACTGAGGATGGTCACACTGAGCAAGGTAAAGCCGGATCCACATGCTTTCTCTGTTTATGACTCAAAGACTCAGTGTAAACACACAGAACCGTCTATGTGTCTATGATATGACAGCAGAAGAGAACATGTGTGGGGTGTGGAGGGGCCCAACAGGAGCGGGAGGGGGAGGGGAGGAGGGGTGGGCGCTGGTAAAGCTTGTGCCACCTAACTACGGTGAACACGTGCCAATAGGAGATTTTCACAGCCAGAGAAGAAAAGAGTCAACGGGTAGAAAGAAAGAAAATGGGATGGAACAAGAAGGATACAAGTAACGGACTTGAGGTACAGTAGGATCCAGGGTGCCAAGGATGCCGCGTGGGTCCGCCCACTCGTTGCTGTCTTGTTTTCTTAGTGTTGGAACTGCGTTGTTAGCCCCTTTCTCCTCGTGACACTGGAAAGATAGCTACTGGCCACTCTAAACTTCCTTCTGCATCCTCCCCAGCTAATTTTCCCACCTGTGGTGCTGGAGGAGAAGGAGGGGTGCTAGTCTCTTTCCACTTGTCTCAGAGCACGCCCCAAGGAAGGCTGAGTGACCTGGCTCCGGCAACATGCATACCCAAGCCAGTTGCCGTGGCCAGAAGATCGTAGACCCACTCCTGCCGATCTGAGGTTCATTTGAACTAACAAGTAAAGGCAGACGAAGAAAAAAAAAGCAACCTCTTTTTACCAGGCTGGCCCTGTTCTCATACACAGTCAGGCTCCCCAGGCTGTTAGTCAGAAGTTAGCCTCCAGAGACCAGCAGGTCGAGGGTGGCGTAAGCCTATAATGCCAGCACTCTGGAGGCAGAGGCAGGCGGATCTCAAAGGAGTCTAAGACAGCCAGGGCTGTTACTCAGAGAAACTCTGTCTCAAATAAATAAATGAAGTCCACAGCCCAGCAATTGTCTGTCCAGCAGGCAGCCCCAAGGCCCATCTACCTGTTTGTGTAGAGCCCCCCCAGGTCACATTTGTGTAGGCCCCTGCCTGCTACAGAAACCATTACTAAGCAGGGAGACTTCCTAACGCAAAGCAGCCCCTCCTGTTGTGGTGACCCCCAGCCATAAGATTATTTCCGTTACTACTATGTCATTTTACTACTGTCATGAATCTTTTTAAAAGTTATTTATTTATTATGTATATGAGTACACTGTCTTCATGCACACCAGAAGAGAGGCATCGGATCATAACACAGATGGCTGCAAGCCACCATGTGGGTGCTGGGAATCGAACTCAGGATCTCTGGTGGAGCAGACAGTGCTCTTAACCACTGAGCCATCTCCCCAGCCCCGTGCTATGAATCTTAATGTAAATATCTGATATGCAGTGTCTCTGATATGTGACCCCTGTGAAACAGTTGTTCAACACCCAGAGGGGTCACAACCCACAGGTTGAGAACCACTGGCCTACAGTCTAGCTTCGGTCCCCTTGAGGCCCATATCCCCTGCCTCCCCTCAGGCAGAGATCACTGTGATGAGCCCCCAGAAATGAGGACTCAAGGGCCCTTGAGCTACGGCTGCCACTGCTGGTGTGGATTGCACTTGCACAAGATTAGCTCAAGGTACCAGCTGTCCCGACCACAGGCCTGCACCTGGCAGGGAAAGCGGTGCTGTCCGTCCAGTCTGCATAGGGAAGACCCTTATTGGCTAACAAGGGCTTGCCAACAGCACACTGCTGATAAGGGCCACTGATCCAAGCTAAGACTTCAAGGCCTGGACTTTAGACCTGGTGGCATCAGCAGAGTAACCCAGTTATTGCCTTATAAGGAAATCTTATTGCTATGAGGTATGGCACAGCTGCGATAAGAAACAAAAAACAAAAAAAAAAACCAAAAAACAAAACCCCAGAGGGCAGCCTGAGGCATCTTGCCATCACCCCTACCGGTGCCCACCCTCACCAAACCCCTAAGGGGTGCTCCTCTGGGGAGTGACATGAGAGGCCATGGGAAGCAGACACCACCCCCTCGGATGTACCCTTGCTCCTGTCTTTTCCTGTGTGTTAGCTGCTTCAGAAGCAAACATAATGAGAGAACCTTTTTATTTTTAAGATGTATGTATATATGTATTGGGGGTGGGCATGTTCAGACAAAAAGAGGGGGTCAGATCCCCTGGAGCTGGAGTCCCAGGCAGCGCTGAACCACCTGACACGAGCTGTTGGAATGGGTGTCCCGTCCTCGGCAAGATCCTAACAGCCGAACCATCATCACCCAGCCCCTCCCCCACACCCGAAAGCCACGTTAAGCAGCAGCACCCTGGAGCTCACACTTGGCCAGTCTAACTTCCAGGTTCGGCCCAGCTCACCAGCAAGCTGTGGAAGGTTCTGCCCAAGTCTCTGAAACCCAGGAAGTAAAAGCTTCCTGCTTGAATCGCAGGCACAGGTTGAAAAGGCTCCTCTGAGCAGTCTTCTCGGGAGCCTTCTGTGACGCTGGGTCTCCTTGGCGGTGTGAGAAAGGGGGTGCTGGGTGCCTGTGCTGCTGCTGTGTGCACCCCTGAGTGCAGCGCCACACAACACGCAGACGTTATCTCATCTAAATTTCACAACAAATGCACAACCATAATCTCTTTTTAAGAAAGAAAACAGGCTAAGACCCCCCCCCCCCCCCCCCCGCCACAGTCACAAAACTGGCACCTGGCTGAAGGGTTTCAGGGAGCCCACAAAGGCTCCTTGAATTGGGGGACGGTTCTCCCAGGCTCCTCAGCTCTGTGCACTGCTTTCTCCCACAGCACCCACTGAGGCATAAGCCTAAAATGAGCGGTTGTCATAACCTGGAGTCTCGTTGAGAGACGCCGAAGCAAGAGCTCACAGGAGGCACCCGGTGGCGATTTGAACGAGAAAGCTCCTCTATAGGCGCCGGCGTTTCAATGCTTTTTCGGAGGTCTCCATGGCGTAACCTTGCTGGTGGAAGTACGTCACTAGGGCCAGGCTTTGAACCCTTACAGCCTCGGCCGACATTCAGGTTGCTCTCCATCTGTATTTGGGTTCTCAGCATCCAGGTCCTGATGCCGTGCCCGTGGCTTTCCTCTTCGCTTCCCTGCCAAGGTCAATTCTTTTCCCTCTGGTAAGCCTAAGCCCAAATAAATACAGCACTTTAATCACAGCAATAGAAAAGCAACTGATGCCACCTGGGAGGCAGGAACTGTAGCTGCTTCCCAGCCTGCTCCACACCTCTCCTACCCCAGCCAGACCCAACCACGCTGGGGCCGCAAAGCCGAAAGTGGGCGCCCACGGGCCAACCTGACCTAGGCAATTCCCCGGTTGCGGTTCCCTCTCCATCCACACCGTGTGGTTATTCCTGTTGCTGCTTGCCCGAGTCTGCAGGAAATCCTAATTTTGACAGCCTCAAAGCGCAATCTTGCACCTCCGGCAGGAGAAACGGGTCATTTGTGGCCGATGTGCCCAATTTTCCCTCTGGTTTTGGCTGTCACAGGTGGCTGAGTTATCTCAGTAAGATGCCAAGGTGGGTGGATCCCAGCCGCACATCCATGCCCTGCTCACCCGGAGGGAGTTTCTGAGGGGCCTTCCCTCTTCACGGGCTGTGGTGCTGGGCACTGTACCAGGGCCTCACCCCTGAGCTACATCCCCACTGTGCGATGTTGCATCTGTTCTGAAAGAACAGTAAAAGCTTTTTCTAGGAACGCAAAGGAAATCTCTGCACCCCGTCGTGACAAGGACAGCGGGATCACGGTAGTCTTCAAATTCAGCACCCGTGGGTTCATCACGGCAGGTGATGCCAGGACATACAGGACAGACGCTGTCAGGGTTCCAAGTACCCACCAGGCAGCCCCCTGCAGCAGAGTTTCTTCTCCCATCTTTCTCAAGGCATGACCCCCCCCAACCCCCCAGTAGTTCCGCTAGCCTGGAACAGTTCGTGTAAACTGTCCCTTTGACAGATAAGCCAGGGATGTCTCGTCTTTTTTTTGTTGTTGTTTGTTTTGTTTTTCGAGACAGGGTTTCTCCATGTAGCCTTGGCTGTCCTGGAACTCGCTTCATAGACCAGGCTGGCCTCGAACTTATGGAGATCCGCCTGCCTCTGCCTCCCAAGTGCTGGGATTAAAGGAGTGTGCCACCACTCCCGGCCTAAGTCTTGATCATTCTTAAGTGAAGTCTGATCTCATCGCTCATTGCGACAATATCTCATGGCAGCCCGGCAGGACACACACGTGTGACAGCGCTGCTATCTGTTGGCCTCCGGTCCAGCAGACACGAAGGGTTTCATTCATCTCCGCTGAGACGCTGTTGAAAAAAACGAAACATCAGAGAAACTGACTGGAAGCCAGGTGTGACGACTCCAGTTTGTAATCACAGAACTGGACGGCTGAGTTAGGAAGACCGCCGCCGCCGTGAGTTCCAGGCTACCCTGACAACATAGTGACTTCCACGCTACCTGGAAAAACGTAAACAGACTAGACAAACCAGACCTCCCAGACGGTTTTCCATGTGATTACAGGGGCCAGGATCATCCCAGGCATCCCTTGACACTGCAGGGTCCCAGCTCCGGGAAAGGCTGGGTGTACCAGACGGCAAGGCTGTTGCAGCCACTACCTGCAACAGGACACTCTTATGGCCTCACCAAAAGGAAGGATTTCTGCACATCCTTGGTTTTAAACGAGTCTCTTTTACACAGCTGTCTACCCAACACCCATTCTGGAGAAAGAGGAAATTATCCTAGTAGAGGCTCTGACCTTCTCCAAATGTTTGACTTGTTAGAAACCCTTGAGCTCAGGTCTGGCTGAACCACACCCAGGAGTACGGAGTACGTGGCTCTTGGTAGCTTCCGCCTGTTCCAACCGCCACACCTGTATACTCTGCCTTTGCACAGCGGGTAGATGGGAGAATTGGGACTCAGTCCAGGTCTGACTCCAAATCTTTCCTTTTCCAGCTAAGCGCTTGCGTTGGGGCCCAGGCTGGCCTCAAACTGGCAGCCAGCCTCCTGAGTGCAGGTGCCACAAGTGTGTGGCATACCATACTCAGTGCCAAGACTGATTTTACTTTTGTCAATCTTATGCTTGGTGTGGGCTTATCTCAGGAGTAGACCATGTGCTTAGTGTATGAGGCCTTAGGTTCAATTCCCAGCACAACATAAAAATGCCCAGACTCCTCAGAGATACTAAAGATCCTGTCTCAACAATTAATTAATTAAATTTTAAGGTTGTTTTGTTCCCCTCCCTCCAAGACAGGGTTTCTCTGTGTAGCCCCTCGCTGTCCTGGACTCACTTTGTAAACCAAGCTGAACTCAAACTCACAGAGATCCACCTGCCTCTGCCTCCCAAGTGCTGGGATTAAAGGCATGCGCCACTGCACCTGGCTTTAAAATCTAAAATTTTTATCATAGGTTTTTTGTTGTTGTTGTTGTTGTTTTTGCATTAATCTTGATGAGTTTGTTTGTTTTGAGACAGGGTCTCACTGTGTAGTCCTGGCTGGTTAGAACTGGTAGAGAGCCTCTTGCCTCGGCCTCCCTAGTGCTCGGGATTAAAGGCGTGCGCCACCAAGCTCAGCTTTCATGTTTTTAACATATTAAGTTAAAATATAATTTCTCCACAAGGCATGGTAGTGCGTGCCTATGATCCTAGCATGTGGAGGAAAACCCAGGAGAATCAGAAGGTTTTGGCTGCTTTAAATAATGAATTCTAGATCAACCCGAGGTGCGTACAACCTTGCCTCTCTCACACACAAATGCACATTTTTCTTGATTATTGAGTATTTTGCCCCTTAAGTTTTCCACTTAAGGCCGGGCGTGGTGGTGCACGCCTTTAATCCCAGCACTCGGGAGGCAGAGGCAGGAAGATCTCTGTGAGTTCGAGGGCAGCCTGGTCTACAAAGTGAGTCCAGGACAGCCATGGCTACACAGGGAAACCCTGTCTCAAACAAACAAACAAACAAACAAAATTTCCACTTAAGACAAATATCTCATTTGTTATAACCTAGTTCTGACCCTACCCAGTCATGATTCTTTTTACATCCACCAGGCTCCCCAACTGACCACTAGAATCTAGAAAATATGGCCAAGGCTTGCCTATCTTTGTATCTCTGTTTATGTAGACTTCACACAGAGGCCAGCACAAGCAGACCTCAACAGTGTTTAGAGGCCAGATATGCTGGTGCCCACCTGTAATCCCACCATCTGAGGCAGGAGGATAGAGCTCTGTGACAAGAGCCCAGACCTTAGCACAACTGACGGGCCATGACAGAATTGCCAGTCAGGCTGTAAAACTCAGCACACAGACAGCACCACCTGCCAGAACTGAAACAAAGGCCTGATCCACCAACGTCCACAGTTCTGGAAACATCTCTAAATGTGCTAACCTCGCTCTTGGCTTCTGTGGTTCTGCTTCTGGCTGGCTGTCCTTGTTAACAAGTATGTCAGCCCAGAACATGGTTTTTGTGCTTAAAAGCTCATCCTGAAAAAGGCTCAGGGCTGCACTGGGATCCTGAATGTCCAAGTCACTACTGGCTAATAAAGCCTTTCTTCCTCTTTTCTTTTCTTTCTTTCTTTCTTTCTTTCTTTTTTTTTTTTTTATTTGTTTGTTTTGTTTTGTTTTGTTTTTTGAGACAGGGTTTCTCTGTGTCGCCCTGGCTGTCCTGGATTCGCTTTGTAGACCAGGCTGGCCTGGAACTCAGAGCGATCCGCCTGCCTCTGCCTCCCGAGTGCTGGGATTAAAGGCGTGCGCCACCACTGCCTGGTGAATAAAGCCTTTCTATTGGCTTAGACTCAGGTTCGAGCAGTCTCCTCTGGTCGACGTCTTGACTGTCCTGAACTCACTTTGTAGACCAGGCTGGTCTCGAACTCACAGCGATCCACCTGCCTCTGTCTCCCGCCACCACTGCCCGGCTTGTTTTGTTTTTTAGAATTAGGTTTCAGTTTGGTTTTTGAGGTAGGGTCTCATGTATTCCAGTCTGGCCTGGAGCTTGGTATGTAACTGAGGACTCCTTACAGTACACAACACTGGATTCAGATTTTGGGATTTGTTTGGTTTGTTTCTGGTGCTTTGAGACAAATTTTTTTTTTAAGATTTATTTATTTATTATTTGTACAGTATTCTGTCTGTGTGTACACTTGCAGGCCAGAAGAGGGCATCAGATTTCATTATAGGTGGTTGTAAGCCACCCTGTGGGTGCTGGGAATTGAACTCAGGACTTCTGGAAGAGCAGCCAGTGCTCTTAACCTCTGAGCCATCTCTCCAGCCATCTCTCTTTTTTTTTTTTTTTTTTTTGGTTTTTCGAGACAGGGTTTCTTTGTGTATTCTTAGCTGTTCTGGACTCGCTTTGTAGACCAGGCTGGCCTCGAACTCACAGCGATCCACCTGCCTCTGCCTCCTGAGTGCTGGGATTAAAGGCGTGCGCCACCACGCCCGGCCCGAGACAGGTTCTTATATCTGAGGCTGGCTTGGAGCTCACTTGGTAGCCAAGCATGGCCTTTAGTGTGACCTTTAACCCCCTAGCATTCTAATCCTCCTGCTTCTCCCTCCCAAGTGTTGGGAATCAAGGGCTATGCTAGTATGGCGTCCTGGGGTCAAACACAGCTCATCCAGTTTGTGCGTTTACCCACGGGGGTACCTCACCAGCCCCCACCGTTTCTTTCTTTGAGACAGAGTCTCACTCAATAGCCCAGGCTGGCCTCAAAGTCCCAGTAATCTTTTTGCTTCCATCTCCCAAATGTTGGGGTCACAAACATGTGTCACCATTTCCAGGGGTCACTTTACTGATCTGTTAACACGGTGGTTGAAATAATAATCCCATTTTACAGATGGAGAAACCAAAGCACAAAAGCGAACCAGAAATGCTCAGTGACTATGGCAGAAGTGGGAACAGCTCAGCCTGGGTTCCTGATACATCTCTTGCTTTGGCACCTAGAACTGAGTTGTCTTGTTCTCACGTCGTTTACCCACTCTTGCTTTACTCACTCCGTAGCCCAGGCTAGCCCAGGCACCACTCACGCTTTACTCATCACTCAGTAGCCCAGGCTAGCCTGGTCATCACTGACCACACTTGTCACTTGCTGGAGTCATCACTGGTGAGGTCAGGGTTAATGATCCAGGCCTCCTCGGTTACCCCTCAGCAAAGGCATGGTGCATCCCACAGGTGTCCCCAGATAATGGAACCAGTCCCTCTCTGTGAAGGGCACGACTCCCCTTCCCCCTTGTCTGCCACACCCAGAAGTATCTGTCTCTCTCCAGGGCCTGAGTGTGGGAGGAAGAGACTGATAACAGGCAGAACTGACGTCACCAGCTCACAAGGCTGCCTTGTCTCTGCTGGCTTCAGCGGATCTGCTCCTCAGTGAGCCCTGGTGGGGAAACCCCTTGAAAAACACAGACACGAAAAGGGAAATGCAGATTGCTCCAAACCAGAACCTAAAATGGTTGAGCAACAAAACCAGCCTGTGAGGGAAGACAATAAAATTTACAAGGCTTCTAGGAAGGGGCGTCTCAAAAGTCCTTGCAGCTGGGAGAATCCCGAAGCCTGCCCAGCGGAAGAGATGGTTCTGAGCATGCGCAGGTGATATCCCGAGCCGGCCTGCGAGTCTGGGAGGCAGAAAAATGTGACTCTCTCTTTCCACGTCTTGCCCCAGTGCCTGATTTTTCCCCTTGCCACATGCAAATAAATATAAACCTGTCGTTTAAGAGAAATCATTCGGCCGGGCGGTGGCGGTGCACGCCTTTAATCCCAGCACTCGGGAGGCAGAGGCAGGCGGATCGCTGTGAGTTTGAGGCCATCCTGGACTACAAAGTGAGTCCAGGACAGCCAGGGCTACACAGAGAAACCCTGTCTCAAAAAAAACAAAAAAACAAAAAAAAAGAGAAATCATTTATTTTGTTTTTATTGTATTTATTAGTATTATGTGTGGGGGTGAGGGGTGAGTGTGGGTACTTATGTGAAGATCAGAGGACAACTTTTTTGGGAGTCAGTTCTCTTACCACGTAGGTTCTGTTGGGGGGCCAAACTCCAGAAGCAGAGTAGTGAGGTGGCAAACACATGTTTGCCTGCTGAGCCATGTTGACACTGCACCCTCTCCCCTCTGCAGCAGTTAGGGTCTCATGTGGCTCATGGTGGTCTCAGACTTGTTATTTAGCCTTGACCCATGATCCTCCTGCCTTCCCTAGCCCAGCTGTTTGGATGAGAGCTGGTGGCACCATGCTCAATTACCGGAAGCCACCAGTGGAGGTCAGGTAAGGCAGCTTCTGGTCTGTGGTGGCTCAGAACCTTCCTGATACGGTGAGGCAGGGAGCCCTATCCAACACCCCTGCTAGGAGAGAACACCTCAGGGCACGGTGTTTTAGGAACAGGTCTACAGCAAGCACCTCCAAGTTAGGCAGCTAGGCCTTGAGGGCTGAAGTCACATTTAAAATCATAGTGAGGCACAGAGGTTCCTTCCTTGAATGCCAGCACTTGAGAGGCCGAGGCACGAGGACTGTTCTGAATTTGAGACCAGCCCAGATACAGGGGACACTCTCAAAAAGCAAAAATTGGAAGGTGGGTGATTCACCCCTTTAATGCTGGCACTGGAGAAGTGGAGGCAAACAGATCTCTGAGTTTGAGGCCAACCTGGTCTACAGAGTGAATTCCAAGAAACAGTGAATTTCAAGAAAGCCAAGGCTATGTGGAAAGACTCTGACTTAAAAATAGGTAGCTAGATCTATATAGCCCAGTGAGTGAAAACTTGATGGTCTGAGTTTGATTCCCAGGACTCACATGGTGGGAGGAAAGAAACACACACACACACACACACACACACACACACACACACACACACACGTTGTTAAAAAAAAGTTGATTGAAGATAAAGTATATTGTGTACATATATGAGGTGTCATAATGAGACCTTTTGTTTACACAATGTTAACCAATTCCTTATACTAAAAGCAACTTCACTGCAAATAGCTTCTGAATTTGAGGTACACAACACTGGTGGTGGTGCTTCTTGGAAAGCCAAGCACAGTCTCTTTCAAGCTCCAAGGTGGAGTCAGTGGTCATGAGCCCACCCTGGGGCAGTTCAGAGTCCCTCTCCTCAGGTCCTGTTGGCAGCCGACTAAGCTGAAGCTCAAAGAGCTGGAGGGAAAGAAAGGAGCCGGGCCAAACCGCGCGCCAGGGAGTCAAGAGAAAGGGGACAGTATCCTAGCACCTACACCAGGGAGTGATGGGATCGCCAGCAGGAGAGCTATGGGGGAAGAAAAGCAAGTCTCGGGAGTTTGCAGAGACTCCTTCCCCCTTCCCCCAAGGGATGACAGGAACAAGCTCTTTAGAAGCTTGAACCCTTCAGTCCCCGTCTCTGCTTAGGGTGTGTGTGTGACTATTCCAAGAATGTAGGAGACACCCTCCCCCCCCCTTCTACTCCTGTGAAAGTGTCGCCCTCCATCTAAGGGAGCTAGGTAAGCTTGTCCCCATCCCTCCTCCCCCATCCCTCCTCCCACTCCCGCAGTGTTCCGCTGGCTTTCCCAGAATGCCTCTGGTACCCCTTGAGCTGCTCAACCCAACCGCGGGGTTTCAGGTCCTGCCCCTGAGTCTTAGAGACTCAAACACACAATATCGTTTTACTATCAACCAAAAGAGGAAGAGATCTCAGCGTTCCATTTTATTTTATTTTATTTTATTTTATTTTTCCTTTCCAGATCTTCCTGAGTCAGCTTCCCAATTGCTGAGACCATAAGCACCAATGTTTCCGTAATATCAGAATTCACGAGGTGGAGGCCTGAAGATCTGGAGCTCAAGATCACCCTCAACGATGCTACAGAGGGAGCGCAAGACTAGCTTTTTTCACTTGAGACTCTTTCGCAAACAAACAAACAAACAGTCCGGGCGTAGTGGCGCACGCCTTTAATCCCAGCATTCGGGAGGCAAAGGCAGGCAGATGGCTGTGAGTTTGAGGCCACCCTGGTCTACAAAGCAAGGTTACACAGAGAAACCCTGTCTCGAAAAAACAAACAATAACGGCCACTCATGAGAGCAGAAGAGATGGCTCAGCGGTAAAGAGCACTTGCTGCTCAATGATAGGACCAGGGTTCAGATCCCAGCGCCCCTGTAGGGAAGCCGGGCAAGTGCATCTAACTCCACCTCTGAGGGACTGTGCATTCTTCTGACTGTGTGCCTTCAGGGGCACATAAACATAGATGAGTGAATAAAGTCCTTCTTTAAAAACAACACACACACATACACACACATTTTTTCCTTTCTTTTCTTTTTTGAGACGTGGGCCCCTATGCACCTCGGGTTGGCCTGGAACTCAGGATCTCCCTGCCTCAGCCTCCCCGTGCTAGGATTTTAGGAGTGTGCCACACATCCTGTCTCAGAATCTGCATTTCTAACCACTTCGAAGGTGTCCTACGCATCCTGGACCACACTGCTGAGACACACTGCTGCAGTGTCAGCTGCCTCCCACATACCCTCAGGTAACGGGAGGTCGGGGCTGAGGCTGGAGTTTGGCTTATGCATGGGCGGGGAAGTTAATCTCTGCACATCCTCGGACACCTGGGACGGAGCCTCCGGGCTCGCCGCCCTCCCGTACGTCCTGCGCTGCTGCCCTGGGGCTCTGGGCGCCGCAGGCCTGCAGCCGTCCAGCCGGCACGCTGGACACCGTGCCCCGCTCCTCGCCTGGGGTGGCGCTACGCGGCGACCCGGTCTGGCCGCGGACCCAGCACCGGGTGGACCCGGGTCTGGAGGGAGCCGCTGCGCGTCCCGAGACAGGAGCCAAGGCTCTGCACCTGCCGGAGCGGGGCGGGGCGCCAGCCGGGACGCGACCCGCCCTGCACCCGCCCTCCCGGACGCCCTGTCGGGAAACCCGCCGGCAGCTCGGTGGCGGCGGCGGCGGGCCACTGTGCCTCGGCGGATAGGTAAGTAGCCTCGGGACGCGCGACCCCACGGTGCCCTCCGACCTCGCAGCAGGCCCGGGCTCCTCGGGGACTTGCTCCACTTGCGCTCACACCAAGTCTCGGGTCCCCGCCCTCTCCCGGCTCCCACCCCTCCCCCGGCTCCCACCCGCCTCCCCCGTGCTTCCACCCCCTCCCCCCGCAGTAAATTGAAAGGGTCAGGTCAGACTCATTATTCCCGATGTAGCGCCTCCCTCGGTGGGACACCCTCCACCTTTGCGTTTCAGAAGCCAGCAGGGAACTCCGAAATCCCTCTTCCCCACGCTCGCCCTGGCGCCTAACCCCACGCCTCCCCAGATTGGACCACCTCCTGTGCTCAAGCGCGGGAAGCCCGTCAAAGAGGGTCCTTCCTGCCAAGTCACCCCCTGAGCGGAAGGGACAAATCAGGAGAAGCCTCGTTGGTTGGGGGAGTCCCCTCAGAGCCGGTGCCTGATTTATCTCCCCTCGGATGCTTCGCTCTTTTGAGGGTGGCGAACAGAGTTCTTGTGGTAGTGTGTAGGGAGTGTGTGACAGTGACTGTCACCGACTTCCTCATTCTCCTCCACTTGTCCCATGACCCGTGATGACAAAAAGGAGAATCTTCCCTGCTACTTGCCTAGCGGCCAGTCATCCCACACTCCAGACCACTGCACAGAGCGCTCTCCTGCTTGTGTGAGTCTGGCTGGTCGGCAGCATGCCTTAGCAACGCTCAAAAGGGATCCCCTATCTTAAGCAGTAATCCCCACAGAGGTGCCGGGGAGGGCTTTAAGCTTGCACTCTGCGCTCGTCCTAGACCTACAAAGGCTGAGAGCTTAATGACTCTAGACACACCAAAGAGCCTCCGGGGGCTCTGTTCATTAAACCACAGCGGTGTGCGCATTACCTAGGCCCTGCTCTCCTCCAGACGGGAGACCGGTTTCCCTGCTCCGTCATCAGAGGAACGCTAAGAAGGATGATATAGGCAAATTCGTGTGATGACTAGGTCAAGGTTTTGAAATATACTTCATTCAAGTTATCCGAGAGTACCCCGCACCATCATAGGCGTTTCCTGGAGACGCCATGTGCTTTAGGCACCTAGAAATGACAGGAGAGAGGGGTGGGCGGGGTTAGGCAAACCGGGACTGTCTGTCAAAAGGAAGTGTAGAGCAAGTGAAACTGTGGAGAAGGTTGGCTGCCAAGTAACCACTGCCCACAGCACAGAGAAGAGTCCAGAAAAGGGGGTGGGGGAGGGCCTGGGGGTTAGGTGCCCTCTGAGGTTAGAATCTTTTTTTTTTTTTTTTTCCGAGACAGGGTTTCTCTGTGTAGCCTTGGCTGTCCTGGACCCCCGCTTTGTAGACCAGGCTGGCCTCGAACTCACAGCGATCCACCTGCCCCTGCCTCCGAGTGCTGGGATTATAGGTGTGCGCCACCACGCCCGGCCGAGGTTAGAATCTTCTTAGTCCACCTTCGACTGGGACCCCACGATATGGTCATAGCCTGGATCAGGCTTGGGAGGGGCAGCCCAGTCGTCAGCTGAGAGCTGTTCATAGGACAGGGCGAGGCTGGTATATAATGAAGGCTGCAGGTGGCTGACTCAGCACTGCCGTTCCTCTCACTGCCTGAGCTGGGAGCAGAGGAGGAGATGCTTTTCTGGACAGACGTGAGCCTGGGTTTGAGGACAAACTGGGCTCTTTCCTAGCTGTGTGTGTCTCACAACTTCAGTTTCCTTCTGGGTAAAACAGAAGTTAGGAGTTGGGCGTTGTGGCTGAGTTGGCAGGGTGTCTGCATCACCCGCGTAAGGCTCTGGGTCCGGTCCCCAGCACCACATAGTCTGGGCCTGCCTGGTAGCACATGGTTGTGACCCCAACACTTAGGGGGTTGCAAGCAGGTCATTCTTGGCTACACAGTGAGTTTGAGGCCAGTTTGGACTACACATGACTGCCTCAAAGCAAAGGCAAAAACCAAACATGACATGTGTGTGGGGGTTCTTGTCTGCTTTTTACTTTATTTTTTATTTTTGAGACAGGGTCTCTCTACACAGCCTTGGCTGGCCTGGAACTCACTGTGTAGACCAGGCTGGCTTCAAACGCACAGAGATCTGCCGGCCTCTGCCTCCCGAGTGCTGGGACGAAAGGAGCAAGACGCCACTAAGATCCCAACTACTCAGGAGGATGAGACAGAGTTGCGCGAGCCTGGGCGAGCCTGGGCGAGCCTGGGCGAGCCTGGATGACATAGTACAGTGATCATAGGCTGCGTCCTGGTAGCCAATACTCCTTTTTCCTGAAAAAGCAAATGGAAGATGATGACAGTGTTGCCCTAAATGCCCTCTAGGTCTGTCAGACACTCTCCAGCATATCCAGTTCTGGAAGGGAAGCTGTGTCCCCACCCACCCAACCCCACCCCCCACCCTCCTCCACCGTTGGAAGTTTCATGCCAGAGGGACCCGGTGAATGGCTGTGCCAGAGCTTAGGCAGACTTGGCTCATCTTATAGCCTCAGCCTTTCTTCTGGAAAAGCCCAAAATGTCCGTTCTCCATGACGGGAGTGAGGGTTTGAATAACAAGAGGTCAAGTGCAGGGCAGTGCCTGTCTCTGCGGATCTCAATGCTGTAATTGTGCTGGGGAAAAGGCTTGCCTGGTAAACAAGGATGGGCTCAGCCCGGGAGGAAAGGGCTTTGAGAAGGGTTCTGCCGGCACCTGAGAGCCCGTGGCGTCAGGTTGTTCTCCTGTGCCCTGCCCAGCCTGGTCCTGAGTCCCAGGGAGAGATGTTCAGGAAAAAACTCCATACTCTGCATCTAATGGCAAACAAAGGACAGATAAGGAAGGAGGGGACTACACACACACACACACACACACACACAAGCACACAAATACACACAAGCACACAAACACATACACACAAGCACACACTCACACACAGGCACACCACACATATATTTATACATACTCACACATACACACAAACCCCGCCCCCACCTCACACAGAGACACACCGCACACACATATACACATAAGCACACCACAAGTGTATACATGCACAC
>OU015748.1:123574105-123586375 GCA_907169655.1 Acomys percivali | reverse complement strand
CGTGGCAGAGGGCACGTGGCAGAGGGCACGTGGCAGAGGGCACGTGGCAGAGGGCACGTGGCAGAGGGCGTGTGGACCTTTGCTGGCTTTGTTTTGGCTGTTGTTGTCATAGAACTGGTTGCAATCTGTCTAATGGCGGTCACAGTTTTCCGTGCCGTCTCTACAAAACTTCAGGGAGAGAGTGGAGAGAAAGCCAAGGGAGGGGAATGCGAGGTTACAGGCAGAAGAAGGGAGGAAGGAACAGGACTCTTCTCGGTAGTGTCGATGGCGGCTAGAGCTCAGAGCTTTGTAGCTGCAGGTCCGTGTGAAGGCTTTTGGGAAGGACCCACCGATACATTTTTTTTAAAGATTTATTTATTTATTACATATACAGTGCTCTGCCTTCACGTACACCTGTGTGCCAGAAGAAGGCATAAGATCACATTATAGGAGGTTGTGAGCCACCATGTGGTTTCTGGGAATTGAACTCATGACCTTTGGAAGAGCAGTCTGTGCTCTTAACCCCTGAGCCATCTCTCCAGCCCCCCACCCCTGCTAATACACTTTAACAACACCAGATTCCAAGGAATGACAGACAGGGGTCCACCACTGCAGCCTGAGATGGCACAACTGGCCCAAAACTTAAAATTTTCATGTCTCTTTGCTTGAAAGTTTTTGTTTTTCCCTATAGTTGAAATAGAAAGAGTATTTTTGTTGTTGTTGTTTGACATTGCTAAAACATGAGATTTTTAAAGACTTTGATTGTATTTGAGATAAAAAAAAAAAGTTCTGGGTGTGGTGGCACACACCTGTAATCCCAGCACTCTGGAAGGCAGAGGCTCTCTAGTCTACAGCGTGAGTCCAGGACAGCCAAGGCTACACAGAGAGACCCTGTCTCAAAAAAACAAAACAAACAAACAGTCATACAAAAAGGCATAACCACCCATTCCATATGGAAAAAAAGGACAACACAACCCAGGTACAAGATGCCTAGGGTGTACTTAAGCTCTAGAAATAAAGGAATTTACATAAAGTTTGGCTGTAAAGACACGACTACCTATTCCATATAGAGAAAGGGGCAGGACAAAAGTAGCCACAACAAATATAAAAACCCAAGCCCAAACCTCTAAACAGGTACAAGATGCCTAGGGAATGTTTGAGGACTAAAATTAAAAGGGAGTTTATATAAAGTTTATTTATAATGTAATGACTTTTCTATTGCTCAGGGCAACTGGCTTGTCTCTTTAAACGGGAGGCCTTCTCTGAGGAGGCAGGTAGCGGCTCAGACTAACACAGCAGGTGCTGAGGAGCCTGGAGGAAGGCATTTTCATTTATCTAATCTTCTTTTAATTTCGATGAGATAGTGATTGTGTGTTCTTTGGTAACGGTAATATTAATACATCTTCTTTGAGAAGGGTCAAAGTAAAACAGCCCTAAATACAAATTTTCCTTCTCCTGCTTATTCAAAGAGCAGAAAAACATCCTCAATTGATCTGTGCATCCTGCACATCTCATGCATTTATACTCTGAGGACTGTATAATGCTCTTGAGAAGTTATATATTTTTCGAACAGAAAAACCAGACCCTAAGGACTCTGGATCAGACCTGACGGGACTCACCCTCCAGCGTGCTGAAACACTGACTCTGTTCCAGCATCCTGCATGTTCCAGCCTCACTGTGGCTCATCAGAGCCTGTTCCCAGGGGAGCTCTGAAAAAGATGCTGATCTCAATTGGTCCAGCATTTCAGACTGTCCCAAAGAGGACTTCTGTTTAAGCCTAGGATTTCTCAACATTTAGAGACTGGACCACAGATGCTTTTTCTAGCTTTCTTAACTATTTCTTCCACTTATATGTGGACTCCCAAAAAGACATTCTTCATCCAAAATCAGTAAGAAGCAGTCATAAAAAAAGAACAGTACCTGAAGGCTAGATTTTTTTTTTTTTAAGTTTTTTGAGACAAGGTCTCTCTGTGTAGCCTTGGCTGTCCTGGACTCACTTTGTAGACCAGGCTGGCCTCGAACTCACAGCCATCCACCTGCCTCTGCCTCCCGAGTGCTGGGATTAAAGGCGTGCGTCACCACCACCGCCCGGCTGTGGTTACAAATTGTTTTTTTTTTTAAAGACTTATTTATTATGTATACAGTATGCATCAGATCACATTATAGATGGTTGTAAGCCACCATGTGGTTGCTGGGAATTGAACTCAGGACCTCTGGAAGCGCAGTCAGTGCCCTTAACCTCTGAGCCATCTCTCCAGCCCTGTCACAAATTGTTAATGGCCTTATTCAGAGAGAAAAAGACGTTGACTCAGGGATTTCTCCATTATTTTTTTCTTTTCTTTAGGTATGGAGATAGGGGTTGAAAAGAAAGAAAGGGGGAATATAGAAATATATAGATGGGCTGGAGAGATGGCTCAGTGGTTAAGAGCACTGCCTGCTCTTCCAACGGACCCGGGTTCAATTCCCAGCACCCACATGGCAGCTCACAACTGTCTGTAACTCCAAGATCTGACACCCTCACTCCAATGCACATAAATTTTAAAAAAATTAAATAAAAAATATTAGAAAAAAAAAAGAAATATATAGAGATGATAGGACAAAAGTAGATTATTGAATCTACTCCTCAACTTAAGGTCTTAATAATTGTCACTCTCAAGTAAGGTTATTTTTAATTCATTGGTACAGAATTTTGTATATTAAGGCAAAAATAATTTTATTATTTTTACTCTGGCATGAGGCATTGTACTCACACAACTCATTTATAATACAAGGTTTACTTCCAATACTTTTAAAACTGCTATTGCAGACTGTTTAGGATAATTAAGTGATGCAAGTTAATGGACAGTCAGATTCATGGTCATGTCAAACACTATCTAATTTAGCACAGAAATATACATCCTAGATTTAACAGATAGATAGGATTCAGTAGATAGATAGGTAGGTAGGTAGGTTGGCAGGTAGCTAGATAGACAGAGTCTTCAAAAACCACAGAGACTGGGCTGGAGAGACGGCTCAGTGGTTAAGAGCACTGTCTGCTCTTCCAGAGGTCCTGAGTTCAATTCCCATCAACCACATGGTGGCTCACAACCATCTATAATGTGATCTGACTCCCTCTTCTGATGTGCAGGTGTACATGCAGGCAGAACACTGTATACACAATAAATAAATCAATTAAAACAAAAACAAAAAAGACCCCAGAGACCTACAGAATACGGCATTTAAAAACTGTTTTATTATTTTAAAGATTCTTTGGCAACAAAACAAGTTAACTCCTGGCAACACCCAGCCTACCTCAAAGAAGATGATGAACATCAAAAACCTCCTTTTAGAGATGGCTTCAAATGTGGCAAACAAGCCACAGGGCAAAAATGCCTTCATTTCTTCCACAGACAGAATTCTACCTGAAATGGGCAAGCTTGGATGCAGGTTGAGTCAACTGCCAAACTCTGCCAAGACAGAGTAAGCAAGTCCTCAATAGTTCCTGCCTCACAAATATGTCTGTGAGATATATTGGGCCAGAGGCTGAAGATGATGCTCTAACATTATAGAGAGTTTAGGGTGGCTGTCCAGGCAACAAACTGTCACCTCACCGTCATTGTTTTATTTTGGAAGCTGCTAACCTGCACTTCCTGTGTACCCAGGTAATTAATTTATTCCTTCTCAAGTCTCTGATGGGGTTGAAGACCAGATTATGCTTATATTATTACTGTTGTTGTCGTCCGAGAGTAAATACAGAAGAATCCACTTAGCCTGGCTAATTCATGAGCTTTTTTTTTCTTTCTTCAGAAACTGGCTTTACTGTTCTTAGCCTCTTTGGAGCTTTACCACATGCTTGTATTCACAAATGTCATCTTTTTTTTGTTGTTGTCGTTGTTGTTGTTTTTGGAAACAGTGTTTCTCTGTGTAGCTTTGGCTGTCCTGGACTCACTCTGTAGACCAGGCTGGCCTCGAACTCACAGAAACAGCGATCCGCCTGCCTCTGCCTCCCGAGTGCTGGGATTAAAGGCATTTGCCACCACACCCGGCCCACAAACATCATCTTTAACATGGTCATGCTTTATAATTTTTTGGCAAATGGGAACACCGTATCTCTCTGCATCTTGCCCTTTCACCCACTGGCATGCGGTTCATCCCTTTCGCTGCTGCAGAGAGAGAGCTTCCTGGCTGCTGTTCCACACGTTCCCGCGCTTCAGCCGACTTAGATCAGCGCTAGTACAACAGGCATTCTAGTCCAGGCCTGCAGGGTCACACAAACCAGTTTATCTAACACACAGCGTGGCCCAGGCCTGGTGGTGCACACCCATAATCCCAGTACGCAGGAGGCTGAGGATCAGGAGTTGAAGGCTAGCCTAGGCTAATTAGCAAAATCCTGTCTCAAAACCCAAAATATACTAGGAACCAAAGTGCAGGTGTTCGTGGAGTTGCTGTCGGGTCCCGCCCTCTGAAGCACGGCGCTGACCAGTGAGTGTGTTCCCGCTAAACTTTATTGGAGTGGCAAGCTGCTTCTCAAAGCCGTTTCCTCTGGGCAGGAAAGACCCAGACCCGGTTTTCTCAGCTCACAGCAAAAGGAAACTGAGGCACCAGGATGCTGCGAGCGGGCGAAGGTGATCCCACCGTTGGAGCCGCGCTCAGACCCGGATCCCTAGCACCTGCCCATCTCCGCTGTGGCTCATTTCCCTCCTGTGCTCTGTTTTCTCAGGCTGAGGACCCAGGCGTGGCCACCCGGCGCATCCAGCTGCTTCTACAGTGAGCTCCAGGACTTGGTGCTGACCCTGCTGGGGCGCCAGTTGGGAAGATGAGGCTCCTTCGCCGGCGCCACATGCCCCTGCGCCTAGCCATGCTGGGCAGCGCCTTCATGCTCTTCCTCTTCATCCGGCAGAAGGACGTGAGCAACCACGAGGAGGCCGTGGAGAAACCGTGGCTGAAGTCCCTGGTGGGCCAGAAGGACCATGTCCTGGACCTCATGTTAGGTGCGGTGAACAACATCAGAGGTGCTGTGCCCAAGCTGCAGATCAGGGCTCCGGAACCGCAGGAGACGCTGGTCTTCACAAACCACTCCTGCCTCCCAGGCTTCTACACCCCTGCTGAGCTGAAGCCGTTCTGGGAACGGCCACCTCAGGACCCCAACAGCCCCGGGGCAGATGGGAAAGCATTTCAGAAGAGAGAGTGGACCCCTCTAGAGACCCAGGAAAAGGAAAAGGGTTATAAGAAACATTGTTTCAACGCCTTTGCCAGCGACCGCATCTCCCTGCAGAGGTCCCTGGGGCCAGACACGCGGCCTCCTGAGTAAGTAGCACCCAGAACTCTCAGCGGAGACCAGAGCTCTCCCAGAAGTGTGGCAGGAGGGCTGTGGTTGCTGGCCAGTTGTCAGGAAGAAAGCTGAAGGAGATTTGAGATAAGACAGGGATTTCCTTTCTGCCCTCTTTTCTTCTGCTAGCCCATTGCTCTGATCCTGGGGGCTGGAGTTCAGGAGCACCGTGGTCCAGCAGAGGCCCAGACGGACCCGTGAGACTAAAACGCAGTTTATGGAGGGAACAGGACACAGAAGAAGGAAGCCAGGGCTGCAGACCAGGATCTGGCAGGGGCCCTGGGAGGGGCTGGGACAAAGCTGTGGTTTCTGCAGCCCTGCCCCCAAGATACTGAGCCTGCCATCTGGGCCTCTAAGGAGAAAGGGGGCAGTTCCTGACTGCTACCGCGGTAATAGGGAAGACCACCCACTGTGCTCATGTGTGTCCTGATAAAAGTTTCTTTGTTTTTGCTATTTGTTTTGGTTTTTATTTGTTTCTCCCACACTTAGCTGTTGTCCTTTTCAACTAAATAGTTAGTTGAAGAGAAATAAGACTCTCATATAGAAGTCATGACCCTTTAGGGCTGCGAGCCTGGTGCCCCTCAGGCAGGAACTTCTGAGCGAAGAAGGCTGTTGCCACGGGGGCAGCCACTTCAGGAAGCTGAGGAAGCTCCCTGGCAGGCCCGGAGAACATCTCCCTGTCAAGCAGGAAGGAATCGGTGTCACCGAGACTGGGTCTGATGTGGCAAATCTATAATGCCAGCACTTCAGGGGCTGAGGCAGGAGGGTTGCAGGCGTGAGACCAAACTGATTTACAGTGGGAGACCCTATCTCCACAAAACAAAAATGGTGTGCAGTCGTGTGGTCCTTGAGATCTAGGGCCCCGCTCCTTACAGTGTCCAGATGACAGGATAGCCAGTCGTCACGCCATGGTTGCCGGAGAAGACGATGAGGGACCGGTCCCTAGAAATTGCCAGTGTTGGTAGAGTCAGATCACAGGGTTCCGGGAAGGGTTTAGAGGGGGAAGTGTGAATTACAACTCTCAGGGAAGGCCTTCTCCTCACACTGTCCTCAAATGAACATTTGTCCTTAATGACTCAGCCCTCTGGGACCTCTGGACCGGATCACACCTGACACAGTGTCCAAGGTGCTGAGTGAGTCAGCCACGAGAACACCTAGAGAGCGAAGTACAAAACTTGGGGGGAGGGGCGGAGGTACCTGAGCATTGCCTTAGGCCACTGAGCTAGCTCAGGGCGTGGCTTTAGTGGGGGCTTTAGCTCTGGGGTGGGGTGGGGTGGTGGTTAGGGAGCTTCAGCCGGATCTCTTTCCCCTCCTGGAGCTCCTCCCCTCCCCCCAGGACTTAGAGAGCTGTGTCCATCCTTCCGTCCTTCCAGGTGCGTTGACCAGAAGTTCCGGCGTTGCCCACCACTGCCCAGCACCAGTGTGATTATTGTGTTCCACAACGAAGCCTGGTCCACTCTGCTGCGCACAGTGTACAGCGTCCTACACACCAGCCCTGCCATCTTGCTGAAGGAAATCATCCTGGTGGATGATGCCAGTACAGATGGTGAGGCTGCTGGGTCTGAGGAGGGGTGAAGCTGGTGGGTCGGAGGAGGGGTGGGGCTCAGGGCTCACTGAGGAAGGCAGGCCCTCTCCAGGGATCTGGCCTGCTGTCACAAAGGGCAGGAGCAGGAAGAAGGCAGGTAGGGACAGAACGTACAGGCCACATTCCCAGAGCCCGGAACCCGTCCACAGTACACAGAGCAGCGTGGGCCTCCTGGTCTGCTGTCCCCCTACTGCTGTCACACACAAACTCAGAAGGGAAGGGAGGGAGCCAGCAAGGTGGCTTGACAGGAAATGTGCTGGCTGCCAAGCCTGGCTCCCTGAATCTGAACCCCGAGACCCACACTTTACCAACCGTGTATGAGGGCTGTGGTGTGAGTGTGTAAGTAGATAGTTACGCACACGCATGCACACACACACACACTACATAAGGAAAGATAGGAAGAAGGAAAGGCAGGGCAGGGCAGGGCAGGGCAGGGCAGGGCAGGGCAGGGCAGGGCAGGGCAGGCAGCAGCTGGGAGGGCCGTCCTCCAGATCACTCCTCTGACGACTTGCCCTTGGAAATCCTTTCTACCCTAGTCATTAACAGGGCAGGTCGCTCACCATCTTTTACCCTCCATAGTATTCTGCACCTGGCTCTGACCTGGGCATGGGTCAGAGAAACAAAAACAAAAACAAGCAAACAAGCAAACAAAACAGTGGTTCCCTGACAAGACTAATGAACGTTTTAGAGCACATGAGAGCAGGGCCGTAACACTCCTTTAGCGGATCTGAAGTGACGCGGGCTTGAAAGCTCAACTCAAATTCCAGCTCTGGCTCTGCACTGAGCCTTACTCACCTCAGTTTCCTTTTCTACAAATGGGCACACTTGACCGCTTCCTATGGTAGATGCCGTGTGTGAAATAGGTGGCAGATACAGTTCAAGATTGGCATCTCATGAAAGCTCCGTTTGTTTGAGTTTGTTTTACTCATTGTGAGGAGAGAGTGCATCGTGGGAGTGTGCGGCCGGGAGATGCTCTCTGCCTGGCTGTGCTAGCTGGGCCGCGAGGGCTGTGTCTGAGGAAGGAACAGCCCATGGAGGCCATTCCTGCGAGAGAGACGGTGGCAAGCAGAGTGCTAGAGATGTGAGGGACGCAGGATGTGGCTGAAGTTTAGGTTTGTCCTAGGAAATCAGATAGAAAGGAGGCTGGGGTTCGGGTTTTTTTTGTTGTTGTTGTTGAGGGGCTGGGACCAAATTGAGGACTTTGCGCTGTAAACAGGTTCTCTCCCCTGGCATAGCCTCTTTTCCTCTTGCTGTGATAAAATACCCTGACAAGAGTCTGGAGAGCTGGCTCAGCTGTTAAGAGCCCTGGCTGCTCTTCCGGAGGACCCAGGTTTGACTCCCAGCAGCCACATGGCCGCTCACAACCCTCTGGAACTCCAGTCCTAAGGGATCCGATGCCTCTTCTGAACATCATTCTACACGGTTCACGGGCATACGTGCAGGCAGAACACCGTGATACACGGGGGAAAAACAAGTCTTTAAAAAAAAATACTTCAACTAAAGTAATTCAGGAAGAGACGGTTAGTTTGCTTTCAGTTCACCGTTACAGTTCTCTGTGGTGGGGAACTCACGGCAGCTGGTGCCAGGGGCAACCAGGCACACACAAGGAGCAGAGAGCAGGCTGGCTTTGCTCAGCTCCTGTCCTCCTCCTCCTCCTCCTCCTCCTCCTCCTCTTCCTCCTCCAGTACAGGCCAAGGAAAATGTCACCCATGGTGGGCGACTCTTCCCACTTCGGTTAACTTGCTCAAGTAATTCCTTGTTGGCATACACACTGGCACGCCCGGCACGCACGCCCAGAGACCCATCCCTGGTGATTCTAGAACCATCAGATGTTCAGAAGTGACACTGTTGCCAGGATCATGCTTCATGCCACTGCCAGAGCCTCAGGCTCTCCAACTCCCCGCCCCCTCCCCACCTTCTGCCCTCCCCCCCACCCCCTCCCCCACTCCTGGGCTAGGAAGGATGATGCAAGAGGATGAGGAAGGGCGGTGAAAGAGGGGCCCAGGATGAACACATTGAGCCCTCCCGTCCAGGAGCTCTCTTTTTCCCAGGGAAGACAGGCTCTTGGCCACCCAAGCATTGGGGTTGCAGCCAGTCTGGTAGGCACCTCAGGCTTCTGGAAGGGGAGGGGCTTGCTACCAACAACATTCATAATGGTGGGCTCCTGAAAAATCAAAACCAAACACTTTTTTTTTCCCGGTGTCCCACGCTCAGAGTTGGCCCACACCTTTAGTGCCAGCACTTGGCAGGCAGAGGCGGGCCTGGTCCCCCCTTAATCACGGCCGATCCTTTAGCCCCAGCTGAGCAAGCACCAGTTGTGCTAGCAAGCAGAGGTCTCGCCTGGATGGTTCTGGCCTCCCGTCCATCACAGGAAGCCTTCAGTGCTTGACCAGAACCACAGATTCTCAAAACACGGAAGGGCCCCAGTGTCATCTGTAAGGGAGCCTCAGACTTCCCTCTGGCTTCACAAGCCAGGCTCCCACCATCGGCGCTGCTCTCACAATGTCCTCTACGGTCCCACACCAGCTCATGAAGCTCTCAATGGCTTTTCTAGCCAAGGCTCCGGAGTTCCTTCCACACTCTCTTAAAACACATGGTCAGGTCTGTCACCCCAACAGCCCACTCCTGACACCAGTCTCTGCCTTAGTTGGAATTTCTATTGCTGCAATAAAACACCCTGACCCAAAGCATCTTGGGAAGGAGAGGGTTTATTTCAGACTATAGTTGCCTGTAGTGAAGGGAACCCAGAGGAGGGAACTGAAGCCCAGGCCACGGGGGACACCACTTACTGGTTTGCCTTGCGCAGCTTGCTCGCCCTGCTTATAGAGGCCAGGACCGCCTGACCAGGGGTGGCACCACCCACAGTGGATCACTAATTAAGAAAATGTCCCGTAGGCTTCCATCTGCAGCCACTATTATGGAGGCATTTTCTCAACTGGGGATCCTTCTCAGATAACTCTAAGTTTGTGTCAAGTCTAGAAAAAAAGGAAAACAAAGAAAGGAAGGAGCCGGGCGGTGGTGGCGCACGCTTTTAATCCCAGCACTTGGGAGGCAGAGGCAGGTGGATCTCTGTGAGTTTGAGGCCAGCCTGGTCTACAGAGTGAGTCCAGGACAGCCGGGGCTCTGTTACACAGAGAAACTCTGTCTTGGGAAGAAAAAGAAAAAAAAGAAAGGAAGGAAGGAAGGAAGGAAGGAAGGAAGGAAGAGAAAGACCAACCAGGACATTACTTTGTCATAGCAGTCAGCAGGCCTGTGTCCGTGTATGTGTGTGTGTGTGTGTGTGTGATTTTTTTCTTTTTGGTTTTTCAAGACAGGGTTTCTCTGTGTAGCCTTGGCTTTGTAGACTAGGCTGGCCTCAAACTCACAGAGATCCACCTGCCTCTGCCTCCCGAGTGCTGGGATCACAGGCATGCACCACTGTGCCCGGCTATGATTTTTTTATTATATGTATTGTATGTATATGTGCGCCTGTGTGGGGGTATGTGCATATGAGTGCAGGTGCCCTAGGAAGCCAGAGGATCCCCTGGAAGTAGAATTAGAGATGGTTTGGGCGACGTCGGACGTGGGGATCCAGACTAGGGATCTCAAGAAGTGCAGAACATGCTCGTACACACGGGGCCATCTCCAGACCCCAGACCCGGGCTCTCTCTGGTCCCCTCCTACATTTGCCCTGGACTCATTCTTCTTCTTCTTCTTCTTCTTCTTCTTTTTTTCCTTCTGTATATAAGTGTCTCGCCTTTATCTCTGTCTGTGCACCGTGTGTGCACCTAGCACCCTTGGAGGCCAGAAGATCCCCTGGAACTGGAGTTACAGGTGATTGTGAGTCTCCTTGTGGGTGCTGGGAATCAGAGCTCGGTCCTCTGCAGAGCAGCCGGAGTTCTTAACCCCTGAGCATGCCTCTAGCCTTGCACACTCATCTTTTTGTTTGTTTGTTTGTTTAGTTGGTTGGTTGGTTTTGGTTTTGTTTTGTTTTTTTGAGACAGGGTTTCTCTGTGTAGCCTTGGCTGTCCTGGACTCGCTCTGTAGACCAGGCTGGCCTCACACACTCATTCTTAAGGCTACTTCTGTCATCTCTAAATTCCCACCGGGGAACTCTGGGTCCTGCTTTGAGAATGTGTGCTGTCCTCGCTAGCTGGAAAGATGCCTTTGCCCACAGTGATGTCCACTGCCACCGCATCTCTGCATGTAATCCTAGGGACGCTGTTCGTGCTGTGAGGAGCATCCCTCCCTGGGGCCCCTCAGACTCCAGGAAGACTCTTTGTCCTGTGCACAGAACAGAAAAGCCGTGGGGGCAGCAACCCCTGCCTGTCCATCCACACAGGATACAGTTTCCCACACCTTTGACTGTTAGATCAGATTAGCTGGCTCTTGTTACACACACAAAAAGGGCGGTGTGTGTGTCTCTGAAGGACATTGTGCCTGACCTCTGTCCTTCTGCCCAGGTGCACCACAGCAGCCCCGTAACCAGGATTATATGGGTACTTGATACTTGGGGGAGGAGCCCTTACGCCAGCCTGGGGGCTTTTTTATTCCCTGCCGCAAGTCAGAACCGGAGCCCAGACTTCACCCCTGACTGCTCGATCTTCTTGGAGCTTAATTTTTTTTTTTTTTAGTTGAAAACACAGAAATGTATTGTAGTTTATATTTTTAGGTTTTATGTGTGTATGAGTGTCTTGCCTGCATGTATGTAAGTGTACATACCTTGTACATACCTGGTACCCATGAAGGCCAGAAAAGGGCCTTGGATCCCCTAGGACAGGAGTTGAGGATGGTTGTGAGCCACCATGTAGTGCTGGAACCCAAACCCAGGTCCTCTGCAAGAGCACCAAGTGCTCTTAACTGATGGGCTAGCTTTCTAATGCCTTTATTTTGTTTTTTAAAAAATAAGATATTATCGTTATTTATGTAAATGTGAATTGGTTTGTGTATGGATATGTGCATGAGAGTGCAGCACCCATAGAGGCAAGAAGAGGGTTGGAGGTCAGACTGCAGGCAGTTGTTAGCCTCCTGAAGTGGCTTCTGGGAACCAGAGTAGCAAGGGCTCTAACCACTGCGCCATCTCTCCAGCTCCCAGAAGATGATTTTACACAGTGGTGAGTCAGGGCAGATCTTCAGCAAAGACACCAGGGAAGGCCACTCAGGAGCCAGTGCAAGGCCCCTCAGGCGTGGTATGTGGTGAGAGAGCAGGCTGGTATGGCAGAAAGGAAGTGGGCACGGCAGCTAAAAACAAGAACACAAAAGCTTAGGGAAGAGCAGGGGTGAATCACAGGACCGTAAAGAATGGTGGGTAAGTGTGCTTCTCTTGTGAACTGGGCACAATGTAAGAGGTGACAGTGCCATTTCTTGTTTACGTGTGTGTGTGTGTGTGTGTGTGTGTGTGTGTGTGTGTGTGTGTGTG
>OU015748.1:123534537-123561560 GCA_907169655.1 Acomys percivali | reverse complement strand
CACACACACACACACACACACACACACACACACACACACACACACACGGAGGGGGGGCGGGGTTGAGATCCACAGGTTAAGAATCTCTGCCATAAAGTTCTTGAAAACAAGTAGCCAGGCTACATAGCTGGAAGCTGGTGTGCTGCCCAAAGCTGTGGAGGCCTTGCGTCCCTTGTTCCGGCCTCCCCAAATCCCTACAGGTTGACCTTTTTTTTCTACAGATTTCCTCGTGTGTGTGTGTGTGTTGTGAATGCCCACATTTTGCAGTGTGTGTGTGTGTGTTGTGAATGCCCACGTTTTGCAGTGTGTGTGTGTGTTGTGAATGCCCACGTTTTGCAGTGTGTGTGTTGTGAATGTCCACGTTTTGCAGTGTGTGTGTGTGTGTATGTTCCACATGTTTTGCAGTGTGTGTTGTGTGTGTGTGTTGTGAATGCCCACGTTTTGCAGTGCGTGCGTGTGTGTGTCTGTGTGTGTGTGTTGTGAATGCCCACATGTTTTGCAGTGTGTGTGGTGTGTGTGGTGTGTGTGTGTGTGTGTTCCACATGTTTTGCAGTGTATGGGCACATGTCTATGTCAGGACCAAGACCCACCTGAAGTTCAGCAACGGCACAAATATCTAATGAAGTTCACTAGCTCATCTCCTGGCCTGCCCCCAGCACCTAGCTCTTCACTTCCCCCTTCACTCCAGACTGTCTGTGCCCCTCCAGGTCTCCCGGGTTTCACTTTGACTCTCTGCTCAGAAGCTCCGCCCTCCTACTTCCTGCCTCAGCTATTGGCCATCAGATCTTTATTACAGCCAATGAGCAGCGAGACAACACCTGACCCCTTTCTTTTTTTTTTTAATACTTATTTATTTATTTATTATGTATACAGTGCTCTGCCTGCTTGTACACCTACAGAGAAGGGCATCAGATCACATCATAGATGGCTGTGAGCCACCTTGTGGTTGCTGGGAATTGAACTCAGGACCTCTGGAGGAGCAGTCAGTGCTCTTAACTGCCGAGCAGTCTCTCCAGCCCTCCTGATCACTGTCTTAAGTTGCCTTGAGGCAGGTGAGGAAGGACAAACATTTAGAAAATAGAAAACACCTGTGATGGGCTATAGACATTACAATACCAAAACCCTGCCAGCACGTAGGTCTCTGCCGGTACAGAATTAACAGTTGGAAACACAGAGAAACGCATTCATACAGTGTAAGGAAGGTCACCCCGACACATGTTGGGGTGTTTCTGCCATGTATTCAGGAGCCTGAGGGTGATGCTGGGAGTCATCTTTAATTGGTCTTCCCACCTTGTTCACTGAGGCGGTGTCTCCTGATTAAACCGAAAACTCAGCAGCATAGCTGCTCACGCTGGGGACCCAGCCGCTGCCTCTGAGGCCTGAGTAACGGGCAGGCTGCCGCACCCTCCTAGAGCATACCTGCTGCAGTTCCAGTGTCTGGACACAGGTCTGCACACTTGCACGGCAAGCCCTTCAGCAGCTGGGCAGTCTCTGCAGCCCCCACGTTGCTGTTAACCTTCACCTCCAACTACAGGGTTGGGGGCTGACTTTGTGGGTGCCCTGTGGGTTTGAATTCTGTGTATCTTTGTCCTTCTGTCCTGATCATGGATTTTAGGACAGCCTGAGCTACAAATACAAGGTTCCAGGAAAGCCTGCACTATGGTTAGACCCCCATCTTGAAAGGAAGAGGGGAAAGAGGGGGGAGAGTCAGCACCCGTCTGCATGTCTAGGAGCCTCTATTTGGAGTGCATAGCAACAAACCGTTACCCCACCCAGGCCGGAGCCAGGCACACAGTAGCACGGTTAAGGGCAGGGCACCTGGTCCCCACCCATCACCAGCATCCTGGCCTCTGCAAGGACCGTCCAACTGGAGGACAAGGCTCTAGTGTCTGAGATGAATGGCCACTTGGTTCCGGTGCCCTGGCCGCACGTGGCTGGCTAGGAATGCCTCCTACAGCGGCCCTCCTGCAGCACTGTTGGTGGCACCTCACAAGCTCGTTCTCAGAATGGTGGGTGGGATGTACAGGGGTGAGCCTTCAGTGACGTTGTCTGAGTGACATTCATCCTCATAGCGAATCTGTCAGTGACCCCCCCCCCCTCAGTCTGGGAGGCCTCTCAGACACTCTCAGGAGCAGGTTAGCTTCAGAGCGCTCAGCTGGAGTCTTAGGGCTCAGAGAGCTTTCCTGGGGCTACTTGGGCTGGCCTAGGATCCCTGGAAGAAGACAGAAGTGATGACAGGAAGCCAGCCCAGCATGAGGGTTTCCCAACTGAAGTCCTTCTAGAAAACGGCTGTAGAAGCAACGTTGATGAAACAAGAGCAGGTGCAGGGACTCCCCATGGCTGAACTCGGTGACTTGGGTCTGTGCCCCCCTCCCTGCATCTGAAAGTCAAACCCCTCAGCAGTCTCCCCACACCAAACTGAGTTCGCCCTCCCTGTCCACTCACTCGGTGCCAGGAGCATCTCTAACCAATGTCCCTGTTCAAACCAACGGGCAGCTCTCCCTGCAGCTTCTGGCAGTCTAAAGCACACTAGTAGGCAAGGCCCCAGCTAATACCATCGACATATAATCCCTGAAGAGGTGAGGACCCTGGCACAGAATAGGGCCAGCCTGTTGGGTAGCGTGCATTCATTAAATCATTCCCGCTCCTTCTTGCTCGCAGAATGTCTCTCTTGGGGCTTCTGATGGTGGTAGAGTGGCCCGTGGACACACAAAGCGAGAGCCGGGCTTTCCCCTCTCTCTAGACTGCACTCCCAGGTTGCTTTGCGCAGCTTAGGATGCAGCCGTGCGCTCAGGCCCTGCTGGCCTGTATTTCCTACATGCCCAATTGAAAGGATGAAGGCGTCCATTTAAAGAGTGTTTTCTGATTACCTTTCTCCTGGGCCCAGTTCCAGAAGGGGAGGCGGGCACAGTGAAGGTTAGCAGAGGGCCTCTGAGGGGAACCTGCTCTCCAGGCACCTGCTGCCTCCCTACCCATGATGTCTGCGGTCTCCTTTTTCCCCTCCAGGTCCCCGACGTTTGCCGGAGGCCTCTTCGCCATCTCCAAGGCCTACTTTGAGCACATCGGTACCTATGACAACCAGATGGAGATCTGGGGAGGGGAGAACGTGGAAATGTCCTTCCGGGTGAGGATGAGAGGGCTTCCGGGGGGAAGGGCAACATGGCAGGCCATGGCATGGCCGTGTCTGTTCTCTGCCATGGCTCCACTCTGCCTGTGGGGAGGAGACTAAGGGCTCAAACCGAACTCCAGGAGAGAACTTCTAAGAGGGGAGGGATAACAGGAGCGGTAAGGGTCCAGCTTAGGTAAGGGACAGTTTTATGAAGTCTGTGGGAAACGATTGAGGTGAAGATGCAAACAGGGCCCCACTCCAAGTCAAAGAGCTCCTGCCTGGTTAGCTACAGGTTTTCCCCGTGTGCGTTCACCGAGTTCTTCCTAACTGAGAGATAAGTGGTGGAACCTGATTCTGATGGACGCATAAATCTGAGGAATTCTGAGAAAGAGGCAAATCAAGATAGGTCAGGAGCCAGTGGTGGTAGCACACACCTGTAATCCCAGCCCTCGAGAGGCAGAGGCAGAGGCAGAGGCAGGTGGATCGCTGTGAGTTCAAGGCCAGTCTGGCCTACAGAGTGAGTCCAGGACAGGCAGGCCTACACAGAGAGACCCTGTCTCGAAAAACAAATAAATAAATAATAAATAAAGGAACAAAGAAAGAAAAGAAGAGTGGCATACTCAAAGCCCAGTAACGGCAGGCCTCTGGCGGAGGCCGGTCGGGGGGGGGGGGGGGGGGGGTCAGGTTTTCTGTGATTCCCAGGTAAGCTATCACGTCTCCAGATCAGAGAGTTGGGTGGCCAGAGCTGAGAGCAAGTCCATAGCAGAACTAGGCAGCTGCCTCATCTCTGCCATGAACCTTGGTAACATGAGGACTCTGTGCACCCCGCAATCACCCACTCAGAGTGAGCCAGCACAGGCAGAGGGGCCTGGAGATGTGTAGCCGTGCCTGCCGGCGTCTCCTCGGGGCTGGAAAGGGTAACGTCATTTGCTTATATCCTAGGACCTGGGGTCTGGTGTCCTGGGGAACTGAACAGACCTACCTGGGGGAGCTCGTCCCATTGTCAACCTTCTGAAGGCCCCATCCTGTCCTGTCTCCTTTTGTGTCAGGTATGGCAGTGTGGGGGCCAGTTGGAGATCATCCCCTGCTCCGTGGTAGGCCACGTGTTCCGTACCAAGAGTCCCCACACCTTCCCCAAGGGCACCAGTGTCATCGCACGCAATCAGGTGCGCCTGGCTGAGGTCTGGATGGACAGCTACAAGAAGATTTTCTACAGGAGAAATCTGCAGGCAGCAAAGATGGTCCAGGAGGTAAGACACCCGGGCATCTGGAGAGAGGAGCAAGGAGTCTCAGGCCCCTGGGAAGCTGCCCAGTGGCAGGGCCGTCCCATCTCCACCTTCCTGCCTCAGAACTCTGTACGCTAGCCTCATAAACACCAGGCCCTTAGGCTAGGAGGAGGTACCTCTGTTGCCCCTTCCTGCAGAGTCCCTGCACCACTCATAGGGGAAGGAGAGAAAGGAAAAGAGACAGAAGAGAAAACCTGTCACAGGAGGGATGGTTCTGACAGGCTCAGAATTGAAGACCGGGAGGGTTGACTGGGGAGTCTCAGGAGATGGAAGAGCGACGTGAGGGAGTGAGGTCTCCACACTTATCAAGGGGCTGGGGGGGAGGGGAGGTCAGATATTGCATGTCCAAGGCTGAGCCAACGGGCACAGTGAGCAGGAATGCTCAGGAGAACGGCCGCAGTGCCCCATGGCTTTGACAGAAAGAGCTGGGCCGCTGTGGCGCTGACCCGTTAGGGGACTGGCTTGGTTGACAGAACAACTTCGGTGACATTTCCGAGCGACTGAAACTGAGGGAACAGCTACGCTGCCACAACTTCTCCTGGTACCTGCACAACATCTACCCAGAGATGTTTGTCCCCGATCTGAACCCCGCCTTCTATGGAGCCGTAAGTTAGCCGCCCATCACCATGGCAACCCCCCACACACACACACAAAGAAGGCAAGACCATGCAGCCCAGAAACAGACAAGACAAGCTAGGAGGATGGGGGAAGACAAGTTGAGGGGGGGGGTCCCTCTAATAGTTAATACCTGAGAAAGGGGGAAACCTATGAGTAGTGGTGCTTTTTTTGTTGTTGGGTTTTGTTTTGTTTTTCGAGACAGGGTCTCTCTGTGTAGCCTTTGGCTGTCCTGACTCACTTTGTAGACCAGGCTGGCCTCGAACTCACAGCGATCCGCCTGCCTCTGCCTCCCGAGTGCTGGGAGTAGTGGTTCTTAAGTGTTGAGTCCATGGGCTTCCTTGCTATACTCACTGCGAGGCCCCGTGCCCACCGTTTCTCAAATCTGCCTTTCGACAAGTCCGGGGTGATGCTGAGGGTCAGCTCCCGTGTGTCGAAGACCTCTCCGGACCGGGCGTCCTAAGGAGGCTGCCCATCTTTCCCCACAGAGGGCACCCAGCCCCACCCTGCCCCTCCTCCCGGGTTCTTGAGCCACACCTTGCTCTGAGCGCCAGGCATCTGGGTTCGAGCACCGAGCCGGAAGCCGGTCCAGCTGGGCCCCACACCCAGCTGAGCTACCCTGGCTCCCACTTTACCTCCGTGCAGATCAAGAACCTCGGCACCAATCAGTGTTTGGACGTGGGTGAGGGCAACCGTGGAGGAGGGAAACCTCTCATCATGTACGTCTGCCACAACCTCGGCGGCAATCAGGTAGAGAAAACACGCTCGGCCCCGGGAAGCCTCACAGACGCCCCGTCTCGCAGGTGCCGCCTCTTGCCAGGGGCCCCCTTTCCTTAGGCTTGCGAGAGAGGAGAGGTGCCAGCCTCCTGCAGGAAGCTCCTAGGCTGAGTGGGAAAGCGAGAGGCACACAGACAGGGTCTGCAGGCTGAGCCAGGGACACAGAGCTGGTGTCATGCTGGACACCAAAGGATGAGGAACACTGCCAACAGGGAGAGCTGTAGGTGAGGCCAGCTGCTGGGGCCTGTCGAGAACTGTTGAGCGCTCTCTCTCTCTCTCTCTCTCTCTCTCTCTTTCTCCTCACCTACAGCTGTATATACTCAGCTTTTATCCTTAATCCCCGCCCTGGCCAGAAGCTACCACTCCAACCAGGCTGTAGATCAGGCTGGCCTAAAACTCAGAGAGAGCCACCTGCCTCTGCCTCCTGAGTGCTGGGTTGAGGCTGTACGCCGCCACGCCCACCTGCTGGTTTGTTTTCTGTTACATTTCTAGACTGCAGAGGGAAGGCGGGAATTGAAGCAGAGGCCACGGTGAGCTAGTGCTTCCTGGAACACTCAGCAAGATCCTGTTCAGCTTGCTTCCTGCCCACTGGGGTCCCCTGTCCAGGATCGCCCCCTCCTGCAGTGGCCTGGGCCCCCTCACTTCAACCATTAACCAAAAAAAAAAAACCACCCACAGCCTTGCCCACAGGCCAATCTAACAGGGACGTTTTCTCAATTGAGACTCCTCCTCCTCCAGATGAGCCTAGTTTGTGTGAAGGTAGCAAAAGTAACAGTGTCTCCCCATCCACTGCCCCTCAGCCATCCAGTGCCAGGATCTGGGAAACAAAAGGTATTTAAAAACAGAGCTGAGCGGGAGGGTGGTGGCCCACGCCTTTAATCCCAGCACTCACTCGGGAGGCAGAGGCAAGCAGATCGCTGTGAGTTCGAGGCCAGCCTGGTCTACAAAGCGAGTCCAGGACAGCCAAGGCTACCCAGATAAACCCTGTCTCGAAAAATAAATTAATTAATTAATTAATTAATCAAATTTAAAAAGAGCTGAAGCCATGCAGTGGTGGCACACACCTTTAATCCCAGCACTCAAGAGGCGGAGGCAGGTGGATCGGTGTGAATTTGAGGCCAGCCTGGTCTACAAAGCGAGTCCAAGACAGCCAAGGCTACACATAAAAACCCTGACTCCAAAAAACAAACAAACAAAAACTAACAACAACAAAAACAGAGCTGAAACAAGATAAAGGGTTGGCCTGGGACACTGAACCGACTGCTGAAATGTACAGATAAAAGCAAAGCCATTTGGAAGCAGACTCAGGTACTACTAGCTCAGAAGATGCTTTCAGGTGGTTCGTTGACGAGTATCTTTGATTTCAATGGTCACTTATTAGCAAGCCCGGAGCTAACTGCTGACTGTGATGATGCATGCCTTGGCCTGGATGGTGCAACATTCTGCTAGCTGGAAGGCTGAGGCAGAAGAATCATGAGTTTTGGGGCCAGCCTGGTCTACAGGTCTAAACTAGCCTGAGCTACAAAGCAAGACTCCGTGTCACACACCAAACAGCAGAGCTAGCATATGACTTCAGAGTTCATAGCTTAAAATAAGGCTAAGGAAAATTTTATATTTATAGTTCAAGTTCTATGCACCATTAAAACCAATATAACACGATGTGGCAACAGTCAAGACGGTGACGCAAATCACCGAGTCTCAAGTGTCGGTATAAACCCTCTCCCTGCCCGCCCAGGAAGCCGGCGGGTGGCCTCGGCAGGTAGTGGAGTGGGCAAGCTCCCCGCCTGCTCCACACGGCACCTCTGTCTTGACTTCTAGTACTTTGAGTACACATCGCAGAGGGACCTTCGTCACAACATCGGGAAGCAGCTGTGTCTACATGCCAGCGCTAGCACGCTGGGCCTGAGGAGCTGTCAGTTCACTGGCAAAAACAGCCAAGTGCCCAAGGACGAGGAGTGGGAATTGACTCAGGTGAGTTGGTGGCCCAGGAGTCCAGGGTACCACACCTGCCCCCTCCTTCTCCTCCTCCTCCTCCTCCACCTCCTCCTCCTCTTTCTGTCTCTTCACCTTCATCTCCGTCTACTGCCTGAGCACCATGGGATTGGAGCAGGCTAGAATGGGTGCGGTCGTGTCTGGTCCTGGACGATTGAAAAAAAATGGAGCAGAGATGATGGTGAGCCATGGGCGTTGTTGCTGCCATGGTACATTTTAAGGCTGAACCCAAATAGAAGAAGGTGAAGAGTCCACTCCTGGCTCTCACCTGCCTCCGTGTGCCAGGGGCGAGCAGTGCACAGGCACGCGTTGCCTCACCTGCCTCCGTGTGCCAGGGGCGAGCAGTGCACAGGCATGCGTTGCCTCACCTGCCTCCGTGTGCCAGGGGCGAGCAGTGCACAGGCATGCGTTCTCTCTCTGTAGGGCCTTTGTCCTGAAGGACAATAGCCTCATCTCTACAAAGTAGTCAGATGAAGTTCAACACATTTGTCCCTCCCAGGCCCTCCTGCTGGCGAAAGGCAGGCTGGGACTGAGACCTCCATAAATCTGACTGGAGGGTCAGGCTCTCTCCCTGCATCACGGCGCTGTCGTGAGGAGGGTGGTGGTGGTTCCCATCAGTAAGACAGAGCTCCCTCTCTCGTCACCTGCGCAGAAAGAGTGGCCTAACCATGAGGCTACCAGACAGGACGCAGCCGAAGTTTAGCCAGAAGCAAAGAAGGGGGGCAGCAGATGTGGCCCCAAGTTTTTGAGCCTGGCCAACCTGGGAAAAGAGGCTCTTAAAAGGGCTTACCACCCACCACAGTCTCGCAGTCTTCTGTGACACCCTCAGGCTAAGGCTGGGCCCAGCCGGCATCTCCAGGAAGGAGTCAGAAGCACCCTCTTCGCACCTCGCTGCGTTTCCTTTGCCTTTTGCCACCTGCCCTTGTCCTGTTGTCCTCAGGCTGACTGGGCTGACCGGTTGCTGTGTTGCCTTTTAGGATCAACTCATCAGAAACTCAGGGTCTGGCACCTGCCTGACATCCCAGGACAAAAAACCAGCCATGGCCCCCTGCAACCCCCGAGACCCCCACCAGCTCTGGCTGTTTGTCTAGGCCTGGGGTCATCCCAACAAGCCTCTCAGGAAGTGAGGTCACCGGGCATCTGGGAGTCTTCTGCTCCTCTGGAGGCCTGAGAGTTGGATCTCTAAGCCCAGCGGTCATCAAAGCAGGACCTTCTTCTTCTAGCAACAGCACTGGTCCCATTTTCTCTCGTGTGTGCCAGTAGAAGAGACCAGGAGGTCATGTGCCGCTTGGCCTACGGCTTTTTTCCTCTCCCGGGGAGAGCAGCCTACAGAGAGCCGGCCAGCAGACCATCATGACATCCAGAGTGCCTTTATCCTACATCATTTGCACGGTTATCCGTGGAAAAGACAGGCAGGAGCGCCACCCGTTGTACCAGGGAGAAGGCTGAGACTGAGCTGGGATGTAGTTTAGGAAAAGGGGCCCTGGGTTTGACCCCCTAGCTCTGCGGAAAACAGAATGGCTTTCCCGCTGGCAGGTGGCTCGAGCATCTTTGGTGCTGAAGCAGAGCCCCTTCCAGCCTTGCCGTTTCTTGAGACCCCTCTCTGATCCTTCTGGCTGGCTGGCCGGCCTCCGGAAAGCCAGGGAGCGAGGCTGGAGACCACACTGCAGCTCCTAGGCTGTTGGTGTTGAAAGCTGTTCATGGACTCAATCAGCTCTCGCATTAAGCCCCTTTGTTCTAAAGCCACATATAAAGAGATTAAAAAAGCAACGCAGGCGGGAACTGGGCGTGAAGGCGCAGGCTTGTGGTCTCGGTACTCAGAGACTAACCCAGGTAGGTCTTAGTCCACCATCAGCCTGAGCTACGGAGTCAGACCTTGTCTCAAAAGCAGTAAAAACTAGTGTGGGGTACCACCTGGCAGCCCTGAACTAAGGTAGCCCACTTCTGAAGTGTATTCTTTGGACACAGCTAAATGGCTGTTTTGTCCAAGGTTACCTGGCAAGATGTTTGGCAGCTTGGAGCCCAGATCATAGATAAGGCTAATCAGTGTCCTAGCAAGCCTGAGGGGTCAGGGACAGTGTGCAGATGGCTGCAGGACTGACCCCATCTGCACAAGCACCCTGCCCTGCGTGGAGTGGCGTCGAGGATGCCAACCCTTCCACAGTCAACTTGGACCCCACTGCTGCTCTGCCTGGGGGAAAAAAAAATCCTGGAAGGCTTTGGGGGACTTCAGTGGCACGCTGCCACCACACGAGGGTGCCATGGGACCACAGCCTCCTCCCATGTCCCCTGGGAGATAAGCAAGGGTGGTCCTGCCAAAAGGAAGAGACTGGTTAAGCTGTGATCCAGGGTGGGGTGTCGAAGGGGAGACTGATCTGGGGACCTGGTGGAAATAAAGGTTTTATGGTATTAGTAGAGGATGGTTGCATTGCGTCCCGCGCTCCCTGCTTTGGCCCATAGCTGAAAGGTTGGACTGGGGAGAACCACACTGTTCTGTTACAGCCACTGTCGTCCTCCAGCCAGGGTATTGGGTGTGAAAGACGTGTAGGTGTGAGATGGGGTCCTTCCCCTGTGGAACTCCCACTCTAAATGTGAGTGAGCACTAGAAGGTGCCGGGAAAGGCCTCACATGGTGGCCTCACACGGAGTCCATCGGAGGGAGTGGCGGGAAGGCCTCATTTGCACACAAGCAGTCCTGCATGAACCAAACCACCAGCAAAGACAGGAGCCTGGAAAACAATGACAGGCGGGTGAAGGGCTGATGGGAAATCAACTTCAGTGGGTCCCGAGACAGAAGCAGGCCAGTATCAGTTTGAGGTCAGCCTGGTCTACATAGGCAGTTCAAGATCAGCCAGGACTATATGGGGGGGGGGGTTGCTGGAGAGCTGGCTCTCATCTCTGCTCTTCTAGAGAACCTGAGTTCAATTCCCAGCAGCCACACAGTGAGTCACAACCATCTGTCACTCCAGTTCTGGAAGGTCCCTGTCCTCTTCGGGCCTCTGAGCACACTAGGAACATGAGTGGTACACAGACATGCATGCAGCAAGACACTCATACCCATAAATTATTTAAATATTTTATTATTTATACAGTATTCTGCCCCCATGTATTGCCTGCATGGCAGAAGAGGGCACCAGATCTCATTATAGATGGTTGTGAGCCACCAATGTGGTTGCTGAGAATTCAACTCAGGGTCTTTGGAAGATCAGACAGTGCTCTTAACCTCTGAGCCATCTCTTCCAGACCCTCATACCAATAAATTTTATACAAATATTTTTATTTAAAAAATAGGGGGCTTAGAGGTTAAGAGCATTGACTGCTCTTCCAAAGGTCCTGAGTTCAATTCCCAGCAACCACATGGTGGCTCACAACCATCTATAATGAGGTCGGTACCCTCTTCCAGCAGGCAGGCACACATACAGGCAAAACATTGTATACTAAATAAATAAATAAATAGTTTTAAAATAAATACATAAATAAATCTTAAAAAAAAAAAAAAAAGTACTCGGGAGGCAGAGGCAGGCGGATCGCTGTGAGTTCGAGGCCAGCCTGGTCTACAAAGCGAGTCTAGGACAGCCAGCTGGGAGAGGGGCCTGGAGAGATGGCTTAGCGGTTAAGAGCACTGACTGCTCTTCCAGAGGAGCCAGGTTCAAATCCCAGCACCCATATGGCAGCTCACACCTGTCTGTAACTCCATGATCTGACACTCTCACACAGACACACATTCAGGCAAAACACCAGTGCAAAGAAAATAAAAATAAATAAATGTTTAAAAAAAAATACACACAAGCCGGGGGATGGTGGTGGCGCACGCCTTTAATCCCAGCACTCGGGAGGCAGAGGCAGGCGGATCCCTGTGAGTTCGATGCCAGCCTGGTCTACAAAGTGAGTCCAGGAGAAACCGTGTCTCAAAAATCCAAAATACACACACACACAGACACACAGACACACACACACGCATGCATGCATGCACGCACGCACGCACTAACATACACACCCTATACATTGTCCAAAAAAAAAAAAAAAGAGCTGGGAGAGTTCAGTCAGTAGCATGGGCCTAGGGTTTGTCCTCTGAGACAGGTAAATTTGGTGTAGTAGCACAAGCAGTCAGGAGGTGAGAGGAAGATGAGACGTTCACATTATCCGCTACATGGAGAGTTGGAGACCAACCTGGGCTATAATGATAACAGTAGTATGTTCAGATCATACTGGCATAAACATGATAAAGATTCTATTCATTTCTTCAGTCTAAAACTGAAACATGCCAGGTGATGGTGGCGCACGCCTTTAATCCCAGCACTCGGGAGGCAGAGGCAGGTGAATCGCTATGAGTTCGAGGCCAGCCTGATCTACAAAGAAGTCCAGAACAGCCAGGGCTACACAGAGAAACCCTGTCTCAAAAACAAATAAACAAACAAAACGAAACAAAAATGTGAAACACTTTTGTGGGCCCCTAAATGTATTCTGGGCCCTAATGGCTAGATCTGCCCTGTGAGAGAGTGGCTCAAGTTCCAGCTGAGGAATGCTCTGTGTGCTGTGCTAGCTGGTTATTTATAGGGTGTCAAAATATTGACCCTAAATTTGGCTCCATTAAACACCCAAATATATATCAGGCATAAATTATTTCCCATTTGTCCAAGAATTCTCATATTACCTACTCAGCCCAATCCTATTATACCCAGCTAAGGTGGCCCACTGTGGTACTGACAGCTTCCTCACACCTGCCCCCGAAACAGCATGGAGTCTCCCAGGAGCTAATCTTTTCTTCCTCCTTTCTTTCCAGACAAGATCTTGCTGTGTAGCCCAACTGGCCTCTAATTCTCAATCCAGCCTCCATTTCCCTGTGCTGGGATCACAACCTTATACTATTTCCTGTGTGTCACTGTACCATTTCTTCAGGAAATAAGCACTCTAACACCAGTGGGGTTGGGAGAGAGAGGAGCTGTCCCAGTGGTCCGAAGCTTTGACAGCTCCTGAAAGGCCCCCCGTCCTGCGTCCAGTTTGCATTTTCATTTTTATACTCTAAAACCACAAGGTGCATCAGGCAAGTAAGCGAGGTTCTACCAAAACCTACCTGGAAACCAGCAGGTTGTTAGGGCAACGACCCACGGTTTCGGCTATCTCCCCAGGTCATCCTGTTCCAGGCAGCAAATGAAGCATGCTTGGCAAATAGACGAGACAAGCCGTGCTTTTTCTACCTTCATCTACTTCACCGTTTCATTCAAACATCCTCTGTATCTATTTGGGGTTTTCCAGGTTTTGTAGGAAATTTTATAACCAGCCATGGCGTTCTGGGGTAAATTGTATTATAGATCACAGCCTGTGCCTTTGTTTGTTTGTTCAGTTGAAAAGGATGTGTACCTAGGATTGAAATAGCTTATTTGAAGGAAAATAAATAAATAAATAAATAAATAAATAAATAAATAAATAAATAAATAAAAGCAATGTCTTGGCATTGAAGCCAAGCAAGGCCACTGTCTGTATCTATACAAATGAGAATGAGAAGGTCTGAAGCCATGGTGTGGTGGCGGGCACCCATAACCCCAGTATCTGGAGGCTGAGACAGAGGAATCTGAGTTCAAGACCAGACCCTACCTCAAGGAAAAGGAGAAGGGCTGACCGCTGTACGAGATGAAGTGCCAGCTGCAAGAGGGTTAAGAAGAAGCCTGGAGCTTATTCCATGTGTTTGTTTGAGAAAGGGTCTCAGCCCAAACTGGCCCTGAATGTCTCCCTCCTCTGCCTCTAAGCCCTGGGATCGCAGATGTGTGCCACCGTTCCTGGCAGGAGGCTGGTTTTCAAGTGTGTTCACTCAGACTGGGTTTCTCTGGGCCAGGCCAAGAGCAGAGACAGTTGGTCCTGCCCTAAGGCCCGAGGACACTGGAGTCTGTGGTGTCTGCCTACACACTTCAAGGGGCTCTCAAGCTGCCTCTGGAGTACCTCATCCTGGACCAGCCAGCTCATCCCTCTCCCCAAGATCACCCCCATTCCTGAGATCACCTCTGCTTCCGGATGCTGGAGGTGGGCCACAGAGGGAACCCTTCAAGCTACCTGGCCATCAACTGTCCTGAAGGCTCAGGGGACAGACTGCAGATTCCTGCAAGAACTCTTCCCCGCCTCTCCCAGCCCTGCAGCCCCAGGAAGCCTCAGCAGCTCCCACGCTCAGCTACGCTGCTGCTCCCATAGTCCTCTGCTCTGATGCCTGCAATGACCCATCATCTTGTGCCCAGCTCATGGTCCTCTGTCCTCTCTGACCTCCTCCATCCTCTACTGGTCCTTCCTCTTTCGCACCCTCCTCCCTCGATTCTCTTGGCTTGAGCACACCCTCTCCCACCCTGCCCGCGTGCTCTTGACCTGAGAGCTCCCCGCCTTTCCTAGTGAGCCCTTCTAGATCTGACTCTCTCCATAGCACGCTTTGCTCCTGGGCTTGAGCCTTTATCTGTGTGCTGTGAGAACAAGCCCCACCTCCGTCTTCGTACATAGAGACGATGCTGTGCCCCCTTTCTCCCCAACCTCCCAGTCCCTATATGCACAGGACAGGTGTCTGCATTTATAGCGCCGCAACGGGCAGTGTGACAGTGGTGGGCGACGAGAGCGACGCTGACAACATGGGGTACATCTGAAAGAAAAAGCAATGCTCTTCCTTTGTCTTACTTTTTGTTTGTTTGGTTGGTTGGTTTTTTTTTTTTTTTTTTTTTTTTTTTTTTTTTTTTTTTTTTGAGACAGGGTTTCTCTGTGTAACCCTGGTTGTCCTAGACTCACTTTATAGACCAGGCTGGCCTCGAACTCACAGCGATCCGCCTGCCTCTGCCTCCCGAGTGCTGGGATTAAAGGCATGTGCGCCACCACCGCCCGGCTAAGTTTTTTATTGTTATATTTACCTATCTGTGTGTTCAGGCTGTGTATGCGTGTACATGAACACATGCATGTGAGGGTCCCCACAGGAGTTCATTTGCTCCCCTACCATGTCAATGCCAGGGATTGAACTAGGCCAGTCAGCTTGGTGACAAACGCCTTCACCCTCTCAGCCATCTTGACCACGGCCCTCTAAGGATCTGCTGGCTGCTTCCCAAGCGGGGTCAACGCAGTCGGCTCAGGCTAACCGAGCGCCGACCTTGTTCTGTGTTTGAGTAGCAGATAAGTGAGTTTACTTGAAAACTTTTCATTTATGCTGCCGTGTCACCTGTGCCTTTCCCTGCCTTCAACCCACAGCCCTGCCCGGCTGGCAGGAGGAAGGTCAGCAAAGCTGCTGATAAGAGGAGTATAAAGAGAGTTCGGCCCATGGCAAGGGGGCAGTGGTCTACTCTCTCCACAGCATGTTGCGTTTCCTGGTGTTCGCCTCTCTGGTCCTGTGCGGTAAGCAGATCGTTTGGTCTGAGTCCTGAGGGATGGGGATTTGAGCAGGGAGGGCCAGCAAGCCTCTAAGCCTGGGCTAGCTCTCTGTCTCAGAGGAAGGTGGGAAGATGTGCCTGACAGTCTAGAAAAAAAAAACCTTACCCTCCTGGAACTAAAGGCAGGCACTGCGGAGCATGGACCGGCCATGCAGGCGCCTGATAGGTGCCAGGTTCCTGAGCAGCAGAGAGGTAGAAAGAAGCTCCTTCGGAGTTTCCCATCAACCCTCTTGGCTGCCAGATGCCCCCAGAGCATGCTTGGCTGGTTGTGCACTGCTGTCCACAACTCATGGAGAACCCCGCCAAAGCACAGGGAGGGGCTTCCTCAAGCAGAGAGGTGACCTTCAGCCAGGGAGGGAGGAGCATAGGCCCCTGTGGGACCCTAGCCTGATGGTTTAGGATGGGTCTTTGATTGCAAGGCAGAGTTCTCAGACGCCCCAAAGAAGCAGAAGACGCTCTGAGGCTCTGTTTTCAAAAGAGGCCAAAGGGGCGCAGACAACTCAGGCCTGGGCCCCTCAGTATGTTGGGGCAGAGCTGTGAATCTGCAGAGGAAGCTAACAGTCTTCAAAGCATAGCTGCCTGTGCCCAGCACCACCACCCCCCCTCGCCTGGCTGACCCTCTGCCCAGCCCCCGCCCTGGCTGATCCTCTGCTTACTCATCACTCACTTCTCTTCTGCCCCACAAAGGACATGCTACCGAGGACTTTCCAGAAACTAACGCAAGGGTAGTTGGAGGGACTGAGGTCCAGAGGAACTCTTGGCCATCTCAGGTGGGTGTCTGTCCCAGCCCAGGCTTCCACCCAAACAAGAGATGCTGTGTACCCACCCCCCCCCAAAAAAAGCATTTCACGTGTGTCTGTGTTTGGCCAGCAGGCAGCTCATTTGCTGTCTAGTCCTGGATTTTAAAGATGTATGGGGCCTGACTGAGGATTGTAAATGCAGAAGAGCGGAGGGAATTAATTTATATACCAGTCTCCTGGGTGTGTACTCAAACACGTGTGTGTGTGTGTGTGTGTGTGTGTGTGTGTGTGTGTGTGTGTGTAGAGAGACAGACAGACAGGGACAGACAGATAAAGCGCCACCATGCTAAGCGCAGAGGTTTCTAGCCTTCCGCCATGTCTATGGTGGGGCCTCTCATGCTTCTGCCGCTGTCTGTGCTGCACACTGCACTCCAAACTGGCTTATGTTATTACATCCTTACCAGGGCAGTCGGGGCTGACTCAGTGCAAATGTGAATGCATAAAGCTGGCACACCAACTGCTCAACAGCCACACTTCCCCAGGAATCTCTGCAGTTAAATCCAACTTACAGCAGTTTGAGCCCCAGTTTTCAGTAGATCTATTGCATAATATGAGAAAACACAAACTGATTTTTTTAAATTAATATTCCATTGTCATTTCCAAGTACTCCCTGAGGTGAGAGGCCAGGGTAGTTTCTTGTGTGTGTTTGAAGACAGGGTTTCTCGCCACGCATGGTGGCACATGCCTTTAATCCCAGCACTCGGGAGGCAGAGGTGGGTAGATCACTGTGAGTTCCAGGTCAGCCTGGTCTACTAAGCGAGTGAGTCCAGGACAGCCCAGGCTACACAGAGAAACCCTGTCTCAGGAAAGAAAAAAAAAAAAAAAAAAGACAAGATTTCTCTGTGTAACCCTGGCTGTCCTGGAACTCACTCTGTAGACCAGGCTGGCCTCAAATTTAGAGAGATCCACCTGCTTCTACCACTCGAGTGCTGGGATTAAAGGTGTGTGCCACCACTGCTCAGCCTAAGGTATTCTTGAAGACATAGAAGAGAGGCCCTAAGTTTGTAAGGCTTGGGCCAATGAGCGATGCCTTGGCTCCCTTTGGAAAGGGGCTGATAACTGAGCCCCTAAGCCCGCAGCAGCGTGTAAAGGTGCCGAAGGCGCTTGTGTGCGCCTTCACTTTCCCACATGCATAGTAAATGTCTCCAAACAGTGAGGCCGTTCCAGCTGACCCCAGAAGCTGCTCTGTACCTCGCCTACCGTGCAATGAGCTTACCACAAGCCAGTCCCTAGCAATCGGCAGGTGTGGGGTGGGGGTGGGGGGTTGGGAGGGTGGAATTGTTTTTCCGCCCTGGTCCAGAAAGTGAGAGCATGTTTTGAATGACATCCGGCATTTCAAAAGGTGACACGACCCACCTGCGTGTTCTTCCCTCACTAGATTTCCCTCCAATACCGCTCTGGAGTGTCATGGCACCACACCTGTGGAGGGACCCTCATCCGACGCAACTGGGTGATGACGGCTGCTCACTGTGTGGACAGGTGAGGAAAACAGCTTCCGGAGCCCATGGCAGGAAGCGGCTCACCCTTCTGGAAGAGTATACAGCCTGAGCTTCTCAGGGCCGTGGGCCACCCACCTCAGAGCATGTTTGTGTTTGGGTGTCATTGAGGGGACAATTTATAAAGTACAGGGTGTGTGTGTGTGTGTGTGTGTGTGTGTGTGTGTGTGTGTGTAAAACCTGTAAGCTTATTTTCTATTTTCCTCAAAGCCAGATGCCACTATGCACCCTTACATTCTGAAAAGGTGCAGCTGACTTTTTTTTCCTCCTGCCACGAGTTGGGAACTCAGGGGATGAGGGAGCTTGTTGGGTCCTCACCTTCAAGACCTTTCGTTCTCCTCTGTCTAGGCCAGAGGAGCTCAGCTCCCACCCCAGGTGCAGGGAGGAGACCGCTCAGGCTTCCTTCTCTCTCTCTCCAGCCAGATGACGTTCCGAGTGGTGGTGGGCGACCACAACCTGAGCCAGAACGACGGCACGGAGCAGTACGTGAGCGTGCAGAGGATCGTGGTGCACCCCAACTGGAACAAGAACAACGTCGGCGCAGGGTAGGGGGGGCCGAGCTGGGCCGCCGCAGGGGCTGCTGGGTCGCTGCTCCCTTCACCTGCTCTCCTTGGGGCAGAGGGACCCCCTGAAACATTACCTGCTGCTCTCGTGCCCTGGCCTCTTTGAGCGGTTGAGCCTGGGATAGTACCCCTGCGGAAGAACAGGTGTTAGAGTCTCACCCAGGACCAGCAGCTCACGCGCGCGTAAACACACACACACACACACACACACACACACACACACACACACACACGGACCTGGGCGGCCTCGAGAACGCCTGAAGAGGTTCTGGCTTTGTCCCACGTGGGTGGGTCTGCACAACTGGACCCCGCTGGGAACTTTTTTCTGTTTTTACTGTCTTGGTTTTTCTGGAGGCAGGTATTTCGGTTTGGCTTTGACTTTTTGAGCCAGGCTCTTATGTAACTGAAGCTGGCCTCAAACTTGCCGCAGCCACCCTACCTGCCAAGTGTTGGGATTCTAGGGAAACGCCGCCACACCGCGCCTCACGTGTTCTTTGTCATTTAATCACTTTACGGAACATACTTCATCTGTACAAAGAAACCTTGTTTGGATTTGATTTGGCTTTGGTGTAGGAGAAGGAACCCAGGGCTTTGGATCCACCAGACAAGTAGTTCACCTCTTAGCACAAGCCCCTAAGGAAATGTCTTAAAGTGGGTTGCAAAGTTTTGGAAAGGCAATCATTAAAACAGCAGTTAGGAGCCGGGCGTGGTGGCACACACCTTTAATCCCAGCACTTGGGAGGCAGAGGCAGGCAGATCGCTGTGAGTTCGAGGCCAGCCTGGTCTAGAAAGCAAGTCTAGGACAGCCAAGGTTACACAGAAAAACCTTGTCTCAAAAAACCAAAAAACAAAAGACAAACAAAACAAAAACCGTGGTAGTTAGGGAGCTGCCCTTAACGGGACTGTCTTGTAGGCTGGGCACTTGAGAGGCTGCTCAGGAGTTCAAAGTCATTATCTGTTACACAGCTAGAACAAAGGTAGCCTGGGCTCAAAAGGACCCCACTTCAAAAACACCTACCCCCTGCCTGCCAAAGCTGAATAATAAAACAAAAAGTAAAGCAAGAGCAAGGGACACAATTCAGAGGCAACGTGCCTGCCTGACACGCTTAAGGCTCTAGATCCCAAACGCTAGAAAAAATGGTTGTGGAGGAGGGGCTGGTGGAGCAACTTTGTAACCCGTGTCCTGCACTGGCCTACATGTGGGGGACCCTGACTTTGACGCCCCCACCACATAAGAATAAATAGGTGTTCTATTCTGTAGAGTGTGTAGTGGTGGCTTCAAGTAATTAGTATAATTTTGACAGATATTTCAGAAGCTTACCAGTTTGAGAGCTCTATAGCTGGGACACCACCTGCTTCTTTTATGAATCTGACTGCTCACCACAAGTGGCAAAGCAGAGCCAGCCTGCAATTCCATAATTTGACCAGCAGAGGTTGCTATTGCACATCTAATGTCCTGTAGGTCAAGTGCTTCCGTTTGCCCATTCCGTGTGTGCTGTGTGTGTGTGTGTGTGTGTGTGTGTGTGTGTGTGTCTGTGTGTCTGTGTGTCTGTGTCTGTGTGTGTGTCTGTGTCTGTGTGTCTATGTGTCTGTGTGTGTGTCTGTCTGTCTGTCTATCTGTCTATCTGTCTGTCTGTCTGTCTGTCTGTCTCTGTGTGTGTGTCTATCTGTCTGTCTGTCTGTGTGTGCTATGGCCAGAAAAAAATCATCAGATTGCATAGAGCTGGAGTTGCAGGCACCTGGTGTAGGTGCTTGGAACTGAACTCGGGTCCTCTGAAGAGCGGACTTGATCAGGTGACTGAGCCACTTTTTTTCCTTCTGCAGCTATGACATCGCCCTGCTGCGCTTGGCCCAGAGCGTTACACTCAACAACTACGTCCAGCTGGGTGTTCTGCCTCAGGAGGGAACCACCCTGCCTAACAACACTCCCTGCTACATCACAGGCTGGGGGAAGACCAGAAGTAAGTGACCCACACTCCTGCCACCCACCTCCAAGGTGTCTGGGGTACCTTTCTCTGTGGTCCTAGGTGTTTATAGCCAGAGACCAACACCTAGGGAACCACAGGTCAAATCACTGACACATTAAAAAGAAGAGACCATGAGACAGAGTCACAGACTTTTATAGCTGAAAGCGGGAAAAAAAACTTACCAAAGAGACTATTTTATTCTGGCCATTACTTTATACATCAGGAAAAGGGGCACACACGCAAAAAGAAAGAGAGAGAAGGAAGGAAGGAAGGAAATAAATTGGTTACAGGTATCCTGGCCCTCACTTTGGTGGTCACCGACCTCCACAGACTGTGGAGGTAGATCCAGCTGCAGAATGGAGAAGGACCCAGCTCTCCTCTCATCAAAGGGGGTGGAGTGCTCTCAGTCCAGAATGTTACACAAACAACGTGGAAAGATGGGAAGGTGGCTGTGAGCAGGGATCAGGGACGGTTAGGAAGGTGGCTGTGAGCAGGGATCAGGGACGATTAAGAAGGTGGCTGTGAGCAGGGATCAGGGACGGTTAGGAAGGTGGGTGTGAGCAGGGATCAGGGACGGTTAGGAAGGTGGGCACGTGAGGCATGACGGAGAAGCCCGACACAAGGCAGGATTTGGTTTCCAGAGAAAAGCCAGGGCCTTGCCGTGAGCAGAGTCTACTGGTCATTAGCCTAGGCTAAGGAGAGTCCACACTGCCCTCCCTCCCCCCCCCAAAAAAAGGCAAGGGAGAGAAGGGGGGGGGGCTTGGTGGCTACACCGTTCTTCTGCTTTGCTGTTTTGTGGGGCTTCCTCAGGCTGAGTGTTGTGGGCGCTATGCCATTGCTTAGCTAAGTTATCCATTCTGGAAACAAGGAAGAACAGGCCGGAGGGGCCCGGGGGGGGGGGGGGGGGGCTCATGCTGGAAACAGTGAACCTGTGGAAGGAGTTCCCACCTACAGGCGAGAGAGGGAGCGGGAACCCATGACCTACAACAAGCTAAGAGGAGCTAGACCCCAGTTTAGGTCCCCAGATCTTGGGGGGAGGTTTGGTGAGACGCAGAAGGAGTCTTCCCTGCGCTGACATCCACTGTGATGCCCCATTCAGCCAACGGGCAGCTGTCCCAGACTCTGCAGCAGGCCTACCTGCCCACCGTGGACTACGCCATCTGCTCCAGCAGCACTTACTGGGGCTCCACGGTGAAGAGGACCATGGTGTGTGCTGGTGGGGACGGGGTCCGCTCAGGATGCCAGGTGAGTGCGTGAGGGGCGAGCCTCCACCTCCTGCTCACCCTCCTCCCCTCGTCTGCTCATGTACATGGGACAGACAGGCCCAGCTTTCTACTTTTCAAAAGAATCTCAAAGTGGGAGGGCCCATGAAAAATACCTTGTTCAATATCGGCACCCCCAAAGCCGCTGTGTGGCCTAACACACCTGTGTGCAAACATGTGCCTGTTCTTTAGAAGTTGCCTATGACCTAGATTGTTCTAGTGGTAGCTGTGGGGCTGGGGCTGTGGGGCTGTCGGTAGTTAGCTGTAGGGAAGGAAGTTTCCAGTCCCACTCATCCCCTTTTCTTTTTTTTTTGTTCTTTTTTTGTTTTGTTTTTTCGAGACAGGGTCTCTCTGTGTAGCCTTGGCTGTCCTGGACTCCCTTTGTAGACCAGGCTGGCTTCGAACTCACAGCGATCTGCCTGCCTCTGCCTCCCGAGTGCTGGGATTAAAGGCGTGCGCCACCACGCCCGGCTTCGTCCCCTTTTCTTATACTTTTCCACCGTTGCCCTCTTCTCTGGGGTTCGGAGGTGTGGGTGTGGGTGGGAACAGAGGGGAGCCTGCGCTGGGCAATTTTACTGTCTCTCTTCTACAGTGAATGCAAAGGCTTCTCGATTTAGGTAAAACCAACCCGCAGTAAACCACATCACAGGCCGGGCGTGGCGGCGCACGCCTGTAATCCCAGCACTCGGGAGGCAGAGGCAGGCGGATCGCTGTGAGTTCGAGGCCAGCCTGGTCTACAAAGTGAGTCCAGGACAGCCAAGGCTACACAGAGAAACCCTGTTTAAAAAAGAAAACAAAACACATCACAGGTTGCTGAATGCAGTTCAGCCTATGTACACTGTGCCTTCTCCAATGGTGCGTGCACAGGGGGTGGGGGGGGCAGGGGGGAGGTGCCAGGGATACAGAGAGGGTTAGACGATGAGGGGTGAGGGAACCCAGAGCGGTGCGGTGGTGTGCCACTCTGACTTAATGGTTTGATAAAGACAAGCAGAGGCCCCCAAACAGTCAATGCCTGCCTCTGCTAGTGTTGCGGAGTTCCCCTTCCCTGAGGCAGGAAGTCTCAGGGTTAAATAGGCATAAACCAGGTTTATTAAAAAAAAAAAAAAAAAAAAAAAAGAGGGAAAGTCATTCAAAAGAAGGAAGGGAATGACGGCATGAATAAAAGCACCAGGCTTAGAACACTCAGAGATAGCACCTTCCCCCTTCAGCTGTGGCAAAGCCGGGATCCGTATCCAGCCTGCTGCCTGGTATTGTATGGCCCATGAGCTACTGGATATGGTTCTAACTTTGGAAATTGTTTTTTAAAAAAAATCAGAAGGAGACACAGTGGCACAGGCATAAAGACCTGGGCACCGTTGATGTCACAGAAACAGGGCACGGAAGTGCGTGCCTCTGACCTCTATGGAGAGGACAGGGAGTGGGGGCACAGATCCTGGGGAGAGAGTGGGAGGGGGCCCTCAGAACATCAGGATCATCTTGGGCTACAGAGCCAGGTGAAGGCCAGCCCAGGATACATGAGATCCTCTTTTGAAAACAGAAGAAAATAAAATTTAAAAAAATTAAAAACGGAGCTTGGGAGAGAAAGCCAGGTGAGCTGCCCTGGAGAATGACATGACCCCTCACCCCAGGGAAGAGCCGCAGAATAGCAAGAGAGTGCTGGGCTGGGGGGCGGGGCGGGGACCCACAGGTGCAGTTGCCTGCATTCTTCGTGGGTGGGTGGAAGGTAGAAAACACCCAGGACCATGAAAGAGCCAAAGACAGAAGAGAAAAACCATGCAGCCAAGATCCTCAAACCCCGGGGAAGACTGGCAGGCCGGTCCATAGCTGGAGCTGCGGTGGGTGGGTGCCTGGGAGCTCTAAGTGGCTGATTTGGCAACTGTTTGTCCTGGCACATGTGTGTGTAGATGGTGAGGGCAGAAGCAGGGTTGACCGGTAAGGAGGAAAAGATGTTCGTCAGAGAATGCGGAGGACCTTGGATGAGGGAGAGGGACAGACACTGTCTGGTGGTATTAGAGACAGAAGTCACAGAAAGGTGGATCTTTCACAGGGGAAGGAAATTGAGGGGGACAGTAGACAGAGAAGAAGGTATCCTGGGGAGTGAGTGAGAAGGGAAACCAGGATCCCAGTGAGGGAGGGGAAAGCTTGAAGCCCAGGTGAATGTGGCTTTAACTGGGGGTGGGGGGTGCTCCTGTGAGCATGGCCAGGTTTGCAGGCCGGTCAGCCATGAGTTGGCCCATGTTCTGTTGTATTGTTTCTGGTTACTCATGAACTAGGAAGTTGGCTTGACTGAGGAAGCGAAGGTGCAAAGGTCGTACAGGCCTAGAGTAACTAGAAGCGGGTGGGGGAAAGAGTTATCCCTGGAGAGGTCGGCCTCGGTTCCCTCTCTCTCCCACAGACCTAGTTAAAGAGGCCGGTTTAACTCCAGCCTGTGTTTTCCCTGCCTGCCTGGCAACAGCGCAGGAATGCAGTTTGAGTGCAAGGCCCCAGCTTTGCGGAAGAGGAAGCGAAGTTCGTGGGGGGGGGGAGGCTGGCATGCTGCTTAGAACAGCAGTGCAGACAGATCAAAGGGAGTTTGTGAACCCAAAGAACTACAGGAAGTAAAGTCGCCACCACTTTTGCTAAAACTTAAACCGTATGCTGCTGGGTGTGGTCATGCATGCCAAAACATCTTCTGGATCTTCAGCCTCTAGTTACACCTGTCACCCAGGTCCAGCCTTCCTGACCTAACTCACACCTCTGTTCTAGTCTGAAAAACAAAGCCGGGCGTGGTGGCGCACGCCTTTAATCCCAGCACTCGGGAGGCAGAGGCAGGCGGATCGCTGTGAGTTCGAGGCCAGCCTGGTCTACAAAGCGAGTCCAGGACAGCCAAGGCTACATAGAGAAACCTTGTCTCGAAAAACCAAAAGAAAAAAAACAAGAGACTTTATTTCTCCAAACTGAGAAGTCTTTGAAACGAATGTGTTTCTGAATCCTTTCTTACTGGAGGTCCCCAGAGTCCTGAGTGAGTCGGGGTCTCCTGAGACAGGACTCAGTGCGTCCTCTGGCTCCGTCTATACATCCACGCTTGGTTCTTCCCCAGCTTTTTTTCCCCTCTGACCTAAACTTCAGCCACACCTTCCGTCTCTCCCAGCGTCACTCTCTCCTCATGTCAATTAGCACAGTGCAGTAGTATTGCACACGCTATGCGAGTGTGCGACTCTCCTCCATTAGCTTTGAAATAGTCTCAGAGCCTTGGTGGAGCTTGGTGGAGAGATGGTTCACACGGCAGCTCAACCTTCCCTAAGGGATCTAACACCCTTGTCTGACCTCTGTGGGCACCAGGCATGCACGTGGTGCACAGGCACACACACACATACATAAATAGTATTCTCTCCTAAGCAGCTGGGGTTGCACTGAGCTCTTTTTTGTTTTGTTTTGTTTTGTTTTTGTTTTTGTTTTTTTTTCGAGACAGGGTCTCTCTGTGTAGCCTTGGCCGTCCTGGACTCACTTTGTAGACCAGGCTGGCCTCGAACTCACAGCGATCTGCCTGCCTCTGTCTCCCAAGTGCTGGGATTAAAGGCGTGCACCACCACGCTTGCACTGAGCTATTTAAAGGACTGGCTCCAGCTGAATTCTTTGGCCGCCCTTCCCCAGTTCTGCTTTTTGTTCATGTTCATCTTCTGTGTGTGCAAGTGTGTGTCTGGGCAGGGCAGGGGCAGAAGGACAATTGTTGTTGTTGTTGTGTTTTGTTTTGTTTTGTTTTGTTTTTCAAGACAGGGTCTCACCATGAATGCCTGGCTGTCCTGGAACTCCATCTGTAGACCAGGCTGGCCTCCAACTCACAGAGATCAGCCTGCCTCTGCCTCCCGAGTGCTGGGATCACAGGAATGCACCACCGCAGCCTGGCTTTCAGTGCCACTCTTCAAGTACTGCCTACCTTTATTTTGTTTATTGATTCATTTTGGTTTTTTGAGACAGGGTTTCTCTGTGTAGCCTTGGCTGTACTGGACTCCCTTTGTAGACCAGGCTGGCCTCGAACTCACAGCGATCCGCCTGCCTCTGTCTCCCGAGTGCTGGGATTAAAGGCGTGTGCCACCACGCCCGGCTTGAGTTTAGTTTTATTAATGCTGAGTATATTGCTTGTGTTGGCAAATGAGACTATGAGGCTCAATAGTGCATAGCAGAGAACACAACAGTCCTGTGTTAACATCATGGCCTCCCCAAGGGCGCTGCTCTCGGCTAATCGCCCTCTCTCTCCTTCTCTCTCTCCCTCTCTCCCCCCCCCCCCCCCCCCCCCCCCCCCCCCCCCCCTCCCTCTCTCTCTCTCCCTCTCTCTCTCTCTCTCTCTCTCTCTCTCTCTCTCTCTCTCTCGGTCAGAAACTCTCTATGTAGCTCAAACTGGTCTGGAAATCACTATGTAACTCAAGCTGGCCTCAAATTCGCAGATCCCTAAATTTTACGATTATAGGCAGGTGCCGCTCCACAGGCACCCACATTTAAAACTTAAAAACAAAACCAGCCAGCTATGGCGGCTTGGAGAGGAATGTTGATTCAGAACATGGCTGCTCTGGCAAGAGATTATATCCAAAGACCTTCTAGGTCTGTGTGATCCGGCTGGAATACAGACACACCTTTAATCCAGGAGACAGAGGCAAGCAGATCTGAGTTCAAGGCCAGCCTGGTATAGAGCAAGTATCAGGTAAAGAAAAGCTCAGGTCCAGGTGTGGTGGTGCATGCCTTTAATCCCAAACAATGGAGGTAAAGTTAGTTTGTAGAAGGAAGCACCCATGTTGGAAAGTGACGTCTAATTGAGTGTCAGAAAAGGTGATGAGTCAGAGAAGATTTGACAGAATAGGACATGCCCAACTCTCATGAGAAGAGAGAGGAAAGGGAAGCTACTTAAGAGGCAGTTTTTCAGAAAGGAGGCAGTTTTACCAGAATGGGTTGCAGAGCGAGAGCTCAGGTGAAGACGGAACGAGCCAGAAAATGAGAAGAAGGCAGGAGATTAGCGCAGATTGCTGAGTTTGAGACCAAGCAGAGCAATTCCAGGCCAAGAGAGAAGCCAGATTAAATATGTCAGCTGGGAGAGGAGCTAGAGCCAGAACAGCTGAGCTGAACCAGCAGCCCAGAGCTCAGAAAGAACAAGTAAGGGTGAGCTCATTAAGCAGTAAGTCTCAGAGGCTGAAAACATTCTAGGCCCAGGTTAGATTGTATGGAGGCTAGAAGCTTCCAGGACTAGGCCTAGGTTAGCAGAAGCAGGCAATAAGTCTCCCACACAACAATTGAGCCAGGAGAATAAAATTACTTTTACAATGGCTCATGCCTAAAAAAAAAAAAAAAAAAAAAAAAAAAAAAAAAATTTAATTAAAAGGTATGTATGGGCACTGTGTGTGTCTCACACCTGCAGAGGCCAGAGAAGGGCACAGATTCCCTGGAAGTAGAGTTAAGGACAGTTGAAAGCCACCATGTGGGTGCTCTCAACCACTGAGTCACCTCTCCAGTCCCTGCAAAGCCCTCGCTAATGAAAAGGAAAGGGGCACCAGGGAGGGACAGGGGCAGAGTGGCAAAGGTGTGGGCTTAGCCTGTGTGAAGCCACAGGGTCAGTCTCCAGTCCCACCAGAGAGAAGGGCAGGCAGCAAGCTGGCTCAGCAAGGCTGACAACCTGAGTTCAGGCCTCAGAAGCCACCTGGGGGCAGAGAACCAACTCCTGACCATGTCCTCTGACAAGCCTGCAGGAAGAGCAGCAGAGATCCCAAACAGCAGTCTAGGCTCCCCCACCCCCCCCCCCCC